>MU204410.1:7575408-7627608 GCA_017309775.1 Paedocypris sp. Pulau Singkep
TTGGGTGAAACTGCTCGGGATGGGTAAAAACATCTGACCAGATGTGCATTTCCTGAAGGCCATGTTAGGATGTTAGGGCTCTAGGAACTGTGTCGTATAAAAAGATCAGCTGATAATGACTTGCATGTTTTTTGGGGTCAAACGTGCATTTTTGAGAGTAGGATGAACAACTGCAAGCGAGACTAAAACCTTAAAAGTGTGTTTTATTAAGCTTAAGCCGTCAATTTCGCTGACATGAAAATTATGAATGTGCAATGCGGAATTTTATTTTCTTTCCTGAAAAATCTTTCCCGCCGTGCGGAAAATTGTCTAAAGGCTGCATTCGTATGAAGACGACAGGGGATACGCCTCCTCTAGGCCGAACCCCTAAATATAGCAGAACGCCAAAGCATTTTAAAAATGTACAAAATGTAAACAAAAGAGGCGGAGAATTATAAACACAAAAGAACGAATGAGTAAAAAGAATGGAAAAGACTCTCCACTTTTAATTTTACATTTTGACTTAAAAACTCAAAGTACTTTTTTATTGTCTTAAAAAGTTACACAGGGAAATATGACAATAGGAGTGAATGTGTATCTATATGTTTATTTCCTCCTCTTTTGATATTTTATACTTAAATCTACAATTGTAAGCATTTATCAAACCTTATATCTATTGATCAATAGCAGAATAATGAAAAAGGTTTTATTTAATTTAATGTAATTCTTTTCTTAAGTAAACTTTCATTGGGGTTTGGGTATGGCGAAATAAAGGAAACCCATCAAGGAGCTTTCTCACATAGAAGATGTAAGGTCTGGTGTAGGACGGCGAGCTTCAAGTGTGACAGCATCTCAAGTCGAGATGGATCTCCCTTCCTCTCAACCTCATTCTGTCTCGTGTTGTCATTTAACAACCAAAATCCGAGTCTGGATGTGTTTTTTATGATGATCTTGCAGCCTAGTCTTTTTTTCTTAACATCTGTGTGTGTGTGTGTGTGTGTGTGTGTGTGTGTGTGTGTGTGTGTTTACGCTTTTCATCTCCCTCGTGCTTGATAAAGGGCGTTCATCTACAAGGACTAAATCACAAGGAATCAGCATAAATCAGACTAACTCGTTCCGGATCCACAGAGGGGAAAAGAGCACAGGAAAAGCTCGCGCTTGTCTTGTTACCGAGCACGGAAGAGAGCTGGAGGCTGATGGGAAAGACTCATGATGCTTTTTGCACGTTGAGTGGTAGTAATCCAGCTGTGTTCAAGGACACATTTATTAGAAACTACCTTCTTGGTTCATGTTCTGGTGGGAGAGGTGCTTATATTTGAGTAAATACGGTATGTTCAAGTTTGCTACAATCAAAGCATAACTGTAGCAAAACAAACAAAAATGAATATGCCATTTTTAGCCATATCATAGTAATTCATTTATTGGATATCAATATACAATAAAATTGTAGATCAATAGTCACGTACAGTAGATTAATCAATAAACCAAGTTGATGCTTTTGTGGAGTTTCTTGTAATATATATTTGACAGAGTGGATCTAGAAGCATTCTGACGACCAAATTTATTTAACTAATTGTGAATTATTGCCCCCAAGACAATTTGGAGATTGTATTTATTTATATATAATATATATATACTCATTTATATATATATATATATATATATATATATATATATATATATATATATATATAAAAATACAATAAAATTTATTGCATGTCCAAGATTTTTTAACTCAAGAATTTGGATTCAAGAATCATGGCGACTCAATATATTACCCATACATTTTCTAATTGTACTTCTATAAAAGACGTTCGTAACTGAAACACAAATATTACATTTGCTCTAGACACAACATGCAAGAAAGTTGAGTTTAGCTTCTTTTCTTCATTGTGAAGTTTTTTTTTTTCCTCTGTTGTGTTTGATTGTTAGCGCAAAGTGGCGGAAACCTCAACTCAACATACAACTCAAATAAATGTCGATGTATCAACTTGTCAAATTACCAATGTGTTTCAGCTAAAACCGTTCTGTGTGGTTATAAACACCCCCTCCCCCATTATTTGCTGCCTAGCAATTCTGAGAGGCGGTTTAATGGAGATTACCATCCTACATTTGTGGGAATCCCATTCGCTTTCAGTGTGACTGTTGACCTCCAGAAATATGATGGACCCAATTACCACGGAATCGGTGTCATTGGTTTTATCAGTGCAATGAGGAATCCACTCATGGTCCCAGCGCTCTCTGTTGTAACTAAGAAGCCAATGTCTTAAGGGGATATGACAATTATCTTTGTCTCTGGGTCGTGGTGGAGACTTCATTTGCATTCCGAACTGGAGCATGGCTTTTCCACATTCTGGGATGAGGATCACTGGTGAGCTAAACTTAACAAACAACACAAGTGATGTGGTACAAACAGGCTTGGTTTGTGTTTAGGATGTTCAGGTACAGGTTTTGTCCTGGTTTAGTGAGAACTTCTATAACTTTGGTCCAGTTGGTGAAATTCAAGAGAACGCTGATGGTGTTCCCGAATTCATCGTGACTTGACCAGACAAACTAAAATCGTTAAATACAGTTGAGAACATTGGTTGATTGGACCAATTTCGAATATGTGTTGAATACATATGTCTATTAGTCTTCGCTCAATTGATCAAAATGGATCAAAACTATTTTTAATTGGGACAAATAACGTATCAGAATCCTAAAACAAAGCCACAAGTCTCCTGTTTTGACCCATTAAGTCTGCAAACACAAAGCAGGCAGTCGTGGTCTAATAGTATGCAATTGGACTTTTCTTATTTTTTCTCCCCAAGAGGTTGCAGGTTCAAATTCCTTATTAAGGCTGCCCACTGCTCCAGGTTTGTGTGTTTCACTTCACTGTCTCTAGTGGCCACATCAATAAACTCGCTCCCATTCATGAAGCTGAACTGTGCTTGCTTTCATCAGACAAACAGTTTCCGGTTCTTGCAGGAACTAATCTGATTGGACTGAAATCAGTCCAGTTTTAATATTTAGTCAAGACTAAATGCGCAATGCTGCTCTCTTCTGAAGTGACTCGCTACTCTGGAGTCATTTGGTCACGAATGACGTGTCACTAAAGCGTCGTTGTTGCTTTAAGGGCTGCGTACAACTACACAGTGTTATAATCTTCTTTACTCCGTAGTAAAAGTCATGGTGTCTACTCAAGCTCTCTGGGTTTTGAACAATAAGCCACAATGACATTTTCATGGTACCATGTATTAGTTTGGCGAACACACGTTAGTTCAGTTTAATCAGGACAGTTAGTCTAGTCAAAATGGCCCGGTCCTGAATAAATGGAAATGACTGTACTTTACTGTACCCGTAAGCAGCAAGACGTCCCATAAGAGTTCATAATTTTAGGAGAACTGTAGGTGAGGAGCATTAGCTTAACGTTTGCTACTTTCAGACTTCCTAGCTTTTTATTATAAATGTGCATGAAGAACACAATAATATTCATTCACAAGTGAAGCCAGAGTTTTGTGTAGCGCAGACCCTTCCACATGTTCACACAAATTACAACGCTCTTTAATTTCATGCCTTTTTAAGCATTTTAGAAGTGCTGGCTAATAGCCGATAAGACGCCGTGCTAACAAGAATGCCTATAGGAATTTTAATGACATTTTGAAAATCATTCTTACTATATTTCATGACTGAGTAAAAGTGCGGTTAGTGTGGCAAGCTCTTTAAAAAAAAAAACATTTGTTGTTTATTATGCTGTATATTTTTGCAGCGACAAGAGAAGACATGTAAGAGAAGACATGAGGTTGGCTGGGTTCAGAGTAGAAGATACTCAAGATCGGTGTTGGGAACGTTACTTTAAAAAAGTAATTAGTTACAGTTACTAGTTACTTCTAACAAATAGTAATTGAATTAGTAATTGAGTTACTTCATTATAAAAGTAAATAATTACCAGGAAAAGTAACTATTGCGTTACTTTCTGTGACAATGTTTTTTTTTTTTATTTGTCAAATAATTTGGCTGCTGTCAATATTAAGTATGTTAAATGAATGAAATGGACACTAAATAAAATAAATTATTATTATATAGCACTGTACATTAATCTACACCCTTTTAATATTGTTGTGGGACAATGCGAGAGACACCTATCAAATTCAAAATAGTATTGTAAATATTATCATTAATATAGTAAATAATAAAGCAAAATAGATGGTTTAGAACTTTTAATATTTATATAGTATTTGGACTACAACTGGCCAACAAATATGTCTAAATATAAATGATACTGTTTAAGGAAATAACATAAATTAACAAATACATTTCACAAAAGTAAACAGTTTTGCTATCAGTAAATTTTGTTTAACAATATACTAAAAACAAAATAACAATAGCAAAAATGTACACTCTTTCTAGTGCAAACAGGTAATTATGGTGCTTTCACACTTACTCAATTCGGTTAAAGTGAGCCAGAAAGGAAAAAGTGAGCTCAGTTCTTTTGCTGTTCACTACCTAGTTCCTCGCTCCTCTTCAGCAGTGAACAAACCTCAGACACTTTCTTCACACGTGAATCTGTTCATTCCGCGATCTCTCTCCTACATTTTGCTCGTCTCTTGTACGTTTTATTACTTTAACCGTTTCGTGACCACAATTAAAGTAACGCATCATTATTGTCAGTAACAATAACGGCGTTGTAACGGAGGGTAAACTAATTGCGTTAGGTTACTCGTTACTGAAAAAAGTAACGCCGTTAGTAACGCCGTTTATTTATAACCCCGTTATTCCCATCACTGCTCAAGATAGAATGAGTCAAGTCAAGTCAACTTTATTTATAGAAGCACTTTTAAAAACAGTAGACTGACCAAAGTGCTTTACATTAAAACATAATCACATAATCCACAAATCCAATCATAATAAAATTAACAAATAAATATATATATTACTAAAAAGCACAAAAAGATTAAAAGGACTAAAACGTATGATTAAAATTAACCAAAAATAACCAGAATGAGGTGGAAAGGGATGATTGGCTGTGGCGACCCCTGATAAGGGACAAGCCGAAAGAGAAGTCGTAGATATTTTTGCAGCAACAATGAACGTACAAATGAAGGTTTCCTTTGGGAGATGTGCTGGTGTGTAGAATGGGACACTAGGAGAAGTCGCGCACTGCACCATAAACCATGTTTAAACAGACTTGAGAGCTTTAGCCATTAGTAATTATATCGCAACACACACATTGTAATGATGTCATATAGTTGTAGAGTGTAGAAGTACAAATTCTGATCTCGCTGAGATATGATAATGAGATTATTTTTTTTTTTAATTTTATAGTCCAGCTCTTTATTTTCTATAACGTGTCTAGTAAATACTTTTTTTTACGTTTTTTTGTACGTTTTGCAGAGTGAGGCTTTGGGTTTTGTTACATTTGTAGTGATTGTTTGTTATTTTACTGGAATCTGTTCACATGCTGCTTTTGTGCTTGGATTATTTGTATCTTGACATTAAAGTTCCATGTCTTCAGTTGCTAGATCTTTGTGTGTACGTTAGTGATGCTTGCTTCCTGAGTCTAGAGATTTCTAGAGCGTTTCCGTGCGTAACTTAGTCCCGGAGGTCACTGCCTTTCTTATTGTGTGAGGAGACTCGTGTGAATGATTTTTTTTCATAGTCTATTGATTGCTCAGACTTTTTATAGTCCAACGTAGTTCACAAGACGAGAAAGTCTGATTGCTTCTGGTTTTGAACAGAACAATTCCAGATGAGTCACCAGGTTAATGTGTCTCTTATGTTACGTCATTAAATAAAAAACAAAATGTAAAAAGCTCAACAACATGAATATATAGCGAGAATTGAGTTTTTGACTCATGAGCCAACTATCAAACGAAAGAAGAAACAGGAAATTACAGAGACAAACACAGTGTTCTTCAAGCTTTGTATGGTTTCACTCTGCCACAGAGCATTTCTTTTTTCTCAAAAGTGATTCCATGCAGAGTTCAGAGATGAATCATACTGTATCACACACCAAAGTCATTTCCAGTCTGACATGCTCTGTGTTGTGATGCTTTTCACCCTCAAATTCCTTGTTTCAATCTCTTCCAACATATCGTAAGAGTCGTAGTGTATTTGTACTCTTGCACTCTGACTACAAACGCAGTATTTTCACTGTAAAGAACTGGATCTTCATTGTACAATCAACCTTTCCCAACCCATCACTGTTCTCGTGGGACTTTTGTGTCGTGGAGCCAATGTCTATAATAAAAGTCCTTGAAAGTTGAGCCTTCTTGAACACAGCCATCTTGTTATGATGTATGCAAATCATAGATGGAGGTTCCTAGGCCTTTTCTTCCAATCAGAAACCCTCCGAGGTTCAATTTTTAAAAGGCCTGAGTATCGGATCAATTGTAGAAAATGAAAAACCCCATTGAGGCAAAAGAGCATTTGGAGAAGTTTATGAATGCGCTTGGAGGTCTTTGTGTGTGTGTGCGTGGTGGGAGGTTTTTTTTTTGTGCAGACAAATTGCTTTTTTGACATGTTAATACTGATTTAAGTATGTGTTAAAATATTGCATGAATTTAACAGGAATCTGTGATTTAGAAAGCGACAATGTTCCAGTATATTAATTAGTACTTGACAATGTAGTGTAATTTATTAATGTGAAGCAAATATTGAGAATGCCAATATTTGTGAACATTTTTAATAATAATAGGAATATTCAAGAGTGAGATTTTGTTTGGTTTTGCCAAATTCTTTGTAAAACTGACCCTTGTCTGTGGAGCGCTCTGACGTTTAGATGATTCTCATAGTCCTGGGGACGAGAAGACGCCGAGTGTGTGTGAAGTCTGTACAGTAGGAAGTTCTGTGAGGTCAATGGTGGTGCTGCCATGGACCTGGGTAGTCGGTGAGAGAATTGTAAAATAGTTTATATATGGATAGATGAATTATGGATTGAAATAAAGAATCGTTTTGTTGGCTTCTACTGTAATACCTGTTCAGGTGAGAGAACCTCCGATCCGCATGTAATGGCTTCAATGGCCTTCAGGGCCTCAGGGGCTCTGCTCTTTGCTTTTGTTATTACTGCAGATCAGCGCACCACAATCCTTTCCAGATGGCTCCATCTTCTCACTCGCTCGATTGAATTGCCCGTTTTCATAACCAAGTCCAAAAGCATGTTCTCATGTCTTATGTTCCTTTCTCGACTCGTCCCGCGGAAAACAAAGACAAGAGAATGTGCCCTCAAGAAGGAACTCAAGTTGTCATATACATTTATTCTAAGTTGGATCATTTTGGGGTTTTTTTAATTGACGTTGACACGATATTTGGTGTGACAATGAAAGTCGATAAAATTTCAATGTATCTGAATTTTGAAGATCATGAAGATGTTTCTACAGAGGCACATGTTGAAGTCATTTAAGCAGATGCTTTTATCACCTCGTGAACAAATTCTGTGAGAGTATTTAGTTCCAGACTCTAGAAACTCTAGATCTGCAAACTCCAGATTTAGTTTCCACTATTAAACCGATCGCAGCGGTTGGTGCTTATGGAATCCGATGTATCCGCTTTTGCTTACATATGTTCAGTTACAACCTGTTCAGTTCAGCTAAGCATCACAGTCAAATACTTTTATCTTTGCATTTTGTATTACATATTATTTTCACAGAAAACCAAATGTAAAAGATCTTCTCGGATTGTCCCAATCACATTTCTGGAATTCAGTGTCATTTGCCATTGAACAGATTTGAAACTGATTTCAAATACAATTTTTTTTTTTTTTTTTTTTTTACCGTAAACAGACTAAAAACACTTGCTCTCATACACACACACACACACACACACACACACACACACACGCGTCTCACAAACACACTCAAATGATCATATCATGCATTTAACCATCCAGTGAAGTTACAACCACACACACACAATGAAGTGACAAACACAAACTCGGAGCAGTGGGCATATTGGCCAATAATCCTCCTCAAAAATGAGAAAATTTGGCACTTATTCTTATAAAAATGGCTAAAACATATCAATAAAGCTAACAAAGTCCTACATGGAAACATTTTTTTTTTTTTACAGAATTTAGTTTGGAACATGTTTGTTAATTTGCTCTTTTAAGATGTCTGACTTTGAATTGTTTTCAATAGTAATAATATTCATACTCGTGAAGTTTGACATGTATTTTTGGGGGTCACAAATTAAGTAAATAAGACCTAGAGAGCATAACAGCCAATTTTCACTTTTTTTTTTTTTTTGTTTTTTAAGTATTACTGGAGTAAAAGAACAAGGGCTAATTCTGTGTAGAATAGTGTTTAGCGTGTTAAGCGACTACTGGGAAAGACCTTGGCAACCGCTATCTCAGTTCGTGCATCTTTGGTGTTTCCTGTTGTCGTCCTTCAGGCCATTCTCCTTTTTTCAAGCCGCATGCTGTTTTAAGAAGCTGAGCACTCGGAGAGGTGGAATGCTTTGAGCCTGACTAGAGGTTAGGTAAGAAATGAGAGGTATTTCGTGGAGTCTGTCACGCAATGTAAGGGGGTGGGAAGGTTCTAGAAGGTTATAGATGAGAGACTTAGGGACCAGGTGGTAGACCTCTCCTTTTTTTTTTCTCCTCCGTTCCCCTTCCTCGCTCTCTCCAGCTCTGGTCTTTGATCAGTGTCATATGAGCCTGGTGTCGGGGAGTGGGGGTAATTAAACACAGCTTTACATTGGAAGTATAAATCACCGTTCCTCCATCTTAAGTGGTTTAAAGGCCGCTGGTCGTCTTCAACACACTTAAAGTGCTCCTTCTCAACCCTTGGTGTGTTTGTGTGTCTGCGTGTGGTCTGGCGAAGACTTCCCACGTCCATAATGCATCTGGATCTCCCTGGTGTGCGGAGATAAACGTGACTTGGAGCTTTGCTTCTGCTTTTCAATCTGCAAAGCCAAAAACGACGACGATTACTCGAGGTTCTGTCAGGCTGATTTGTTATTGTAAATAAATATATTTTGTTACTTTAAGTAGAAATTGGGCTTATTTATACTTGAGTAATTTTTTGCCTACTCTTTACATTTTTATGCAATATCTGTACTTTCCTCTCCCTACATTTCAAAAATAGCTGCTTTTTTTTTTTTTTTTTTGGTCAGTTTTGTTTCTGTGATGTTATCGAACAAACAAAAGTGTCCAGATAAATCGTGGCATTTATATAAATATATTGGTGAATCTTTTTGATGAATATTCTAAGCTTAAATATTTTTTTTTGTTACATCCCTCCAACAAAGGTCAATGATGACAAACTTCTTTTGTCATGACTGTCAAGATTTTGTATGACTTTTGTCACCATTACAATACTAGTCATCATAATTAGTGTAGCGCAATGTGTTTGCATTGTGATGAAATGCATTCATCTTCAATGTATTTGTTTAGGGCAACATTTTAATATAACAATGTAGTCCTACATTAAGTCATTTTTAATGGCATTTTTTTCCTTGCATTACTTCAAGTAGTAACCAATACTTTTACTTGAGTAAAAAGGTTGAGTTGATATTTTTCTTTTACAGAAGTCTTTGTTTAACTGTTGTATATGTACTTCTACTTGAGTAATGAATTTGACTACTTTTGACAGCACTGCTTGTTATTACCATGATAGGTGAATCAATCAAGTTTCTTCATTTCGTTGTTGTTGGAAATGTACAGTACCCCCCCCCCCGCCCCCACATACACACACCCTTAAGTACGTTAATCGGGCCTGATTGGTTTCTCTGCGTCCTTAATATTTGGTCACGCCCACACGCCAAAGAAATCAATCTCCATAGTTTTTGCTCTAAAGCTGTGAATCTCACGTTTAAACAAATGTTTTAATAAATCTCGAACAAAGCGGGCGACTGCAAAACTTTAATTTTAAGTTCGTCCTACAACAAAAGGTAAATACATGTCAGCTTTTCTACCATTTCAAATAAACAAGTACATTTGCTTGGTAAAGTAGTCAGATCTCCAATGGGTTTTATGTTGATTATTTGTGTATAAACACAGTACAGTCGTTTGCGAGTGTTCCAGTCCTTTTTTAAAACACTGTCTGGTTTAGCACAGTTCTCCACTGAATTCAGATTACATTTCATAGGTTTGGTGTTTCCGTGAGCTTAAGCTTAGCACCCAATACACTATAGGTGTTTTTTTTTTGTCCTCAGTGTCTTAAGGCCAGTGTCTGCTAATGTAATAACTAAATTACAGCCATCTCTCGGCAGTAAGGAGATCATCGTTTAAGCCTCCTCGGAGCTCTGATCTCTCTCCTTTATCTTCCGTCGCTGGCTTGTTCACTAATGAAACCGACTAGCAAGTCATTGTGTTCACATCCACTTCTGTTTCAGCTAATCCACAGGAAAGCAGACGTCGATCGGGTTGTTTGGTGCTCTGAGAAAGTGGCTGAGGAAGTTAAATCCAAGCGCTCTTTTCTTTGTGTCCTGCAGGTGTGCTAGTGAGCGCTCCGTCACGATGGTGGCCCTGTCGCTGAAGATCTGTGTGCGACAGTGCAATGTGGTGAAGACTATGCAGTTCGAACCCTCCACTCCCGTCTATGACGCCTGCCGGATAATCCGAGAGAGGGTTCCTGAAGCCCAAACTGGCCAAGGTTAGTGTGTGTGTCCTGCTCTGTGATTGGTTGGCCAATAATCCAGGGTGTCTACCATCTTCAAGCTGTAAAGTTGCTGGCTGCAGCTTCATGGGACCCTGATATGGAAAAGTGGTTCAGAAAATGGATGAATAGAATTTGAAGTTCTTCAGAAATGGACATTGATGATACCTCTTTTACGAGATATAATTACAGATCAGAAAAAAAACAGACCGTATTGGGAAGAGGTTCCACACTTTGAAGGAAAAGACCCAGCAAACTAATCAATAGATTTGATTTGAAGCTACTGATTAAATCTTGTCATCCTAAAAACCTTATGCGTACATAAAGTCAGCTTCTTCCCTCAGGCCGTGTTTGAGCTGAACACACAATCTGAACCATGTGCAAGAACTGCTGCAAGAAAGTGCAATAACATTATTTATGTTTCCTTTATTTCATGCCATTGTTTTTATTTTCCTTTTCTTGTTTCTTTTCTTTTTTTCTTTTTTTATTTATATATTTATATTTATATTTCCGAAACAGGGGAAAAGACGGAGTCAGTCAAACTCAATTCCCTGTTGTCATCGCAACTTGGCCAATAAAGTTTTCTGATTCTGATTCCGATAATTTCATAACCATTTTAAGAACAGTATCACTGAGTCAACTCCTCTCCGAGAAAAAAAAAAAAGTTACAGTTCTTTTGGGTATATGTTTTTTTTTTAGAAGAAGTAATTTCTTATTATTTTTTTTTCTTTCTTTGTCCAAGTGTCATCATAATCCCTTATGTTGACGACTCTTTGCTTTGCTTTTGTAACACGTTAATAATGTTCACGAATATATCAGAACGTCTTTTTTATGTATGCTGTATTTTTTGGAGAACAAATTATTCTAAGTTATCGTATTCTAAAAAATTTTGGGAAAAAAAAATATATATATAAGGTATTATAAGGCGAATAGAATACAACGGGGGTCTCAAACTGCTTCCCATAGTTGCCAGACCTGTTGCAGCTCAATACTGATCCACATATAAGGCACACTGGGTTTAAATGCGGAATCTTGGCTTTTGAGAAAATTGAAGGCTTTTAGTGCAGAAAGTTTTTTAAATAAATGTATTTATTCTGGAATAATATTCTAGTCTGTTGTTGTCGACATTTGGTACGTTTTTTTTTTTTAATATTTGTTCTGTTTGGCCCCCGGCCTACAGTGTGCTTTTAATTTTGGCACATCATGTGATCTAGGACATCTCGACCGTATTTGGGCCGCTTAAAAGTTCTAAAGTTCAAAACAATTTGAGCCACTTTGTTGGGGCAAATAAGCCGCTTTATTATGAGAAAATTAGATTGAGAGTGAGGTAAAATTAGCCATAAATCTCCAGCCTTCAGATGTGAAATCGGTGAAAAAATGAAATTAACGAAAAGGGGTGTCGGCTTTGAGAAGAAGGCGTGGCTGGCACGGCTTTTTGGGCCAAAAAGTTGTGTCCCAATTATCTGGAGTTAACTGGTTGTCATGCATATCTACTATTATACATATGTTTAGTGTCAAAGACATTATACACATACATAACCACAGTCTTAATTAATCTGCTAAGGGACATGCTACAGAACCATCCTGCTCACGGGAATCAAGAGCAAGTTTCTAAATCCTCTAGTCACAAAAAGAGTGCTTTGCTCCAGAAGATCTGTCTAATCCAACCATCTTTTTGAGAACAAATCAAGTGAGTTGGTGAAAGACCATTATAATGACCATAAGATCTCCCACCGATCCATTATTTTTCCTCCTCATTCTTCACTTTATCTAATGCTTTGCGATGGAGCTGGAGCTAATCCAAGCTGAAGCCAGATAGTGAATAAACCCTGGACAGGTGGTCAGCGTTGCTCAGACGAAGACCCTCTCAAAGAAACCAGACCACACCAGAGATGCGTATCGATAGAAACGAGACTTCACAATCCTGTTTAGATCCTACACCCCTTCTCTGCAACTTATTCAGTCATTACATTAGCTATATAGTTGATATAGTCATTACACAGTTTCCCACAGGTTGAAAGTTTGACCCCCAGTGATTAATCCATCTGCCTCATGTCTCCAGATCTTTACCAGTGTGAAGTACATGATGTTAGCCCTCAGAAGATCTCTAGCCAGTCTTATCGACGCGAGCACTCTCTCTTCCTGTCTTGGCTGAGTAAATCCATCCATTGCTTCGTCGATGCTGCAGTAGATGCTCTGCTCATTTGGAAGTGGTGAAATGTGGCTCAGTCGTTCTACAAGTAAATGACCATCAGCCCGACCAACACTAATGACCGCCGTCCTCAATGGCTGCAATGAATTGGACTTGTCTTGTAAAAGTCAATTGTGCCCTAAGGCTAGTGTCAGATTGTGACAGATTAACGTGAGGTCTCTGAGCGTCTTCATTGTGCACATATTTTTTATTCATTTTGTGCTAAAAATATACAGTTAAAAAGATTAATAATGTTTCAAAAATTATAATAAAAGCATAAGTGTTGCTGGTTCGAATCCCAGTTCGGTTGGTTTCTGAGTGAAACAATTTACTTTAAAACAATTTAAAAGTCAAAGTTTTCATGCATGTTACTCATTTTACTTCTATTATGACTATTTACTTACAATTATTAATAATTGATTTATTTTTGATGAAAAAAGTGCCCACTGGAAAATCCCGAAGCTGAACAAAGGGATTTTTATTAGAATATATCAGATTTAGGGACACAAAATCAATCACACACAGCAACTTCACTCATCTCACATTATTTTACACTAAGATGAAAGGAACTCAATACAAGATGCAGCCACGTAATTGGACCAATCACAGTCACTGCTGTTCTGTTATAAAATATAAAAAACAGCAATGTATCTATTGATGTCTTTTTGCACGCACACACACACACACACACACACACACACACACACGCACACACCCACACACACACACACACACACACAAAATGTCTGTGACACAAATGTGACTGGGAACCCAAAAATGATGATTGAAACATTATAAATATAGTCTGTTGTAATTGTTATAAATCTTTGCAGCGTCCGACTATGGGCTGTTTCTGTCCGACGATGACCCCAGGAAAGGGATCTGGTTAGAATCAGGACGCACCCTGGATTACTACATGCTACGAAACGGGGTAATAATAAAGTTTCTTTCAGACATGTTTGTTTAGTGACGTGCCATTATGTGAACTCATTTTTAGAATTTATGGTTAACTTTCCACCACTTTAGGATGTGTTGGAGTACAAGAAAAAGCAAAGACCTCAGAAGATCAAAATGCTGGATGGAACCATCAAAACCATCATGGTGGATGACTCGAAAACTGTAGGAGAGCTGTTGGTTACCATATGCAGTCGGATAGGTGAGCACTTTATTCGCTTTTGTTCTATTACATACTTTTATAACTATTTTGCAATTAATGTAAATTAAAATTAAAAATTCAAAAAGTCTAGAGAGCAATTAAGTTAATATATTTGTTTTTTATATACTGTATTTATGCAAATATAAGAACTATAAGCAACCCCATGATTTTTCATACACAAAATACAAATTCCATTAATTGGCGAAAACATGCAACGACTTTTTTACTATCTTGATTTTCTGACAGAAAAAAATCTAAAATTTACTTTAAAAAAAAAGTACTGTTCTTAACCATGCTTTTACTGCTTTTTCTCCGTGACTCTTCCCCACATTTCACTTTGATGTAATTTAACCTGAATAGTAGATTTAATTAGATATAATTTTTATGTTCATATATGGGCTTATTCCGGGTTTCACACTGTAGCAGTATGAACCAATGGTGATATGAAATGGTGAGTTATATAGTTATGTTTAATTTATTTAGTTATTTAGCCACACTTTGCTTTAAAGAAAGATAAGAAAACACAATGCAGAAGCGAACGCATACATATATGATAGATTTCCTTTTTTTTGTGATCACTCCTGACATGTAATGTTGAAAAATGTATGCTCAGGTTTACGTGCATATTTGAAATAAAATAAAATAAATAAAATATAATAAAATAAAAAAATGTGTAAAAAAAAATATATATATATATAAATGCTTATGTTTGCATTTTGACTAGAATGAAGTAATATGAATAAATAAATAATGAATAAATAAATAAATAAATAAATAAATAAATAAATAAATAAATAAATAAATAAATGTTCTCTTCTCTTCTGCAGGAATCACTAATTATGAGGAGTATTCGCTAATCCAAGAGCAGGTAGAGGACAAGCGAGAGGATGGGATGGGAACACTGAAGAAAGACAGAACCCTCCTGCGGGATGAGAGGAAAATGGAGAAGCTGAAAGCCAAACTTCACACAGATGATGATTGTGAGGCTTCACAGTCAATGTGTTTGGATTTGAGAACTTTTTTTTCCCCACTTTTCCGATTAAAATCTCACTTAATCTTTAGTTTTTTTTTTTCTTTACCCTAATTTAATGAATGTTTGAATCCTAGTGAACTGGTTGGACCACAGTCGGACGTTTCGAGAGCAGGGCGTCGAGGAGAGCGAGATCTTGCTTCTACGAAGGAAGTTCTTTTACTCGGACCAGAACGTGGACTCTCGTGATCCAGTGCAGCTCAACCTCCTTTATGTTCAGGTAATACAGAATACATTTTTCATCTGGAATTTTTCACGTTAAAACCATTTTATTAAATCAATGGACAAAGTACCTTCAAGTAAATAGGATTGAAGCACATTTAAACTTTGAAGAAAAGAAGCATGATTCTGAAAAATAAGAATGTGAAAAGAAAGAGTGAAGAAAATATGCCTGAAATGTGTTATCAAATTTTATAGGTTTTTGAACATGTTTTGTTAACCTACTGTACTAATGAAAATACTAAAATGAGGGTTGTCCAATTGTAATTAAATTGTCATGAAAAGTAATTCATTAAAAATCACAATTCATGTAATTATGTTTAATTGAAAGCAATTTTGACTTTTGATAAAACAAAAAAAATGCTTAAATCCTGTGCAAATTCATCACAGAAACCGAAAGAAAAAGAAAAATCAACTCAGAAAAAGAATGATTTAGATCTTTTCCTTTTTGTACATTATCCATTAACTGCAAATTCTACACAGAGTTGAATCAAACAAGCTAGATACAGAGTTAACTGTTCCGTGCCTGGAAATCCAAAGAGGAATAAAGAGCGTTTCAGAGAGAAATTGCAAATCAAAACACTAGGAATAAAAAGCATTGGTACTGTATGCTGGTAATTATGATCGATTGTAAAATAATGATCTGTTTAATCGACTCTGAATCCGTCTGTCCTCTGCTTGTCTTTTGGCCGGATGTGCCGCATCATCTCAAGTTGCCAAAACCTCTTCACCGCCACCTGCTCGAACAATTCGTGTGGCTTCAGCTCATGGAAACACACCGACTTCTTAAGCAATAAATGATCGGCCCGTGCGGAAGGGAGAACGGTTGTCTTCACAAACACTGATTCGCCGATTGCCTTTTCCCTCCCTGTGGGCAGTATGGATTAGAAAAGTCGGCCTAATTATTTCCAGCTCAGCAAGAGGCTGTCGAAAGCAGAAGATTCGCAGACTATAATGAACACTGAACGCTTAAATCACAGTGTTAAACCACTAACATCAGACATTTTATTAAAAAAAAAGTGTTGATTTACGGACTAGGGTTTACCCAGAAAGCTTTATACTGTACAAACTCGTCTATGTGAAGATTTATCTGGAGTTTTTTAGACTATATGATGCACTGGATTATAAGGCCATTAATGAACGTCCTTTTCCTAATCGTTTTTAATATTAAAGGCACATTTTTGTTTCAGATTTTAAGATGCACAGGTTTATTAGAAAATAATGTTCTGTCTTCAGTAAATTGATATTCAGATAACTAATTACTGTTGTTATTCAAACTTTGACTGAATCATTTTGAAATTAATCAAAAAAATTTTTTTTTTTTTTTTTGCAATTGTTTTTAATTGTTTATATTGCAACATTGGGATCTACAGCATCTCAGACTCTGAAACATCACAAAGTGGAGTTTCATTAATGAAATAATTACTTATTTATTTTTTGTAACTTATTCTTAAATTCAAAAATTTTCCAAAATGTTTTTTTTTTTTTTAGAAATATCAGTCAGCACTAATTTAACCATGAATGTAATATAACTGTATTTGATCTAACTGTAGTGGGTTTGAGTCCCAGATCATGACCAGATCAAGGTTTGATTGTGGAGTAAGTTACATTTTGCAAGAAATGTTTTTGTTATTCTCCAAAAGCTTTATACGCACAAAGCATAACTTGTAAAAGAAGCAACATTCAACCAATAACATCTGCACTTTCCCTCAGACTTTGCATTTGTGCAGTTAGCAACTAAATCTGCATTTACGGATTTCATTTTACGTGTTATTCTGGTAGGTTAAATGGCGTCAAGTGTTGCTCGCCATGCTAATGTAACTGTAAGAGCTGCACAGTAAAAAATCAATTCTTGACAAGCCAAAAAATCTTGAATTTACACAATAAATCTTGTTTCATACAAGATAAATAAACTAACTTGGAATTAAGAGTGAAGGATTGTTTTGCTTGTTTCAAGAAAATAGGACTTTGAGTCTTACCAAGTCAAATTTTCTCACCCCATTGGCGGATAATTTTACTCGATTTAAGTCTTTTTTTTAATTTATTTTTTTTTTCTTCTTTTTTTATGTGCATGTTTTGCAGTGTGTGAATAAAGGCGCACTGGTATCAGTGATGGTGCTGGTGTTTGCCTTGGATCGGTCCGCACACTTTGTATTGTAACACTCGCTTTCCTCTTTCCGTTTCTAGTAAACACACGCCCCCAATGAAATTCTCTGACACGGTGCCACACACACACACACCCACATACTTGGAGAAGCAGAACGTGGCTCTCACACACTCTTGCAGGCAGGAGGCTTTGGCGAGCTGAAGGGGATTTCTCCACCCGAGACAATGGGGTGTGACCGAGCAGATTCGAGACCCTCGCTGGCTGTTTTTGCTACTGCGGCCGTGCTGCTGATGTCATCGGAGAGCGTGGAGAGATGACTGGTTGACTTCCTGAGGGCACAGGAACTAGGACTTCCATGACATCAGCTCACACTCGAATTCTTGCAATCATGCTGTGTGGACGTTCCTGGCTCGACTTAATATTTCATCGTGGTTTTTTCAAGGATTGTTCTTAGTTTTCACTCCAGCTGATTTGGAAGCTCAGTCTTTGTTGAGATCAAGCTGATTTGTTTTTTAAACTAAATCTTGGCACAAAGTTTGAGGTTCTAGGCCCTTCTGTGTCTTCAAATGTTCTGCTCAAGCTTGCGTGGGTTTTCTCTGGGTCTCTGGATCTCTCTCACAGTCCACAAACATGCAATTAGGTGAAACAGAGTCCGGAAAAATCACTCTCTGATTGGTTGGCCCCGCCTCCCAGAGTTGTGGTGATTGGCTGCAGCTCCCTGTGACCATGAATTTACATTTTCAAACTTTTACATCCACGTGAAGCCAATCAGTCACATGAACATTGTATCAAGACCACTTTATCTATTGATATTTGGTAATTTAAATGTGAGTTCTGTGTTTTCTTGATGCTTTCATTCGAATTGATTGGTGCTATGTTAATATGGAATCAGATTAGTGCCAAAAATATCAAATCTAAAAAAGAAACAAGCATTTTTGTGCATTTTTTTTGTATCTATTTATAATTGTTTTTATACATTTATCTATTTATTAACAACCTTCCCGTTTTTGTTAGAATTTTTCTTTTTATAGATTTTTTTTGCGCGTCAGATTATTGCATTTGCACTTTTGGCACTAGTTGCATGTGGAATTTCACTTACTCCGGTTGGCTGGTAAAAGGACATATAAAACACTAAAACAAAGTCTATACAACGAGTGTTTGTTCAAAAATAAAAAAATCTTTATACATAATGTAAAAATCTAAAAAGGTAGTTCCAATGTAGAATGGAATATTCTAAAACGTTTAGCCATTTTCTTTTTTTGAAAATATGGAAATTTGTCAGCAGAGCTACAATTACAGTAATCGTACAGTAATGCGTGTATATATATATATATACATTTTATTATATATTTATGAATATTTATTGTAGTCAGGAAATAAAAAAAAATCACCCTTTCATGTTTACTATTGTTTTGTGAATATAAACTCAAAAATATTGCTTGAATAAAAAAATTATATGTGTGATTTCAATTTTAAAAATGTTTTTAAACCACATCAACATTGTAAGGTTGCTCCTGAAAACCCACCACTGCTTTTCTAGCTTTTTTTGAAGCGGGTCCTTTTAGAAGTGGGTCCTAGTTTCCAAACCACGATATTATTATTGGCAGATACACTGTGAAAAAAATATCATTTTTTTAAACGATACACTTCAATTATGCAAATGATCCCAATCAATTATCTCACAAATCAGTTTTAAAATCTGCCGGCTCTTGAGTTGGTGCTTGGCGCTGAAAGCAGGTTTGAGAGGAAATTGAGCGCTGCCGGCTGTTCTCGCCGGTTTATTAAGTCAATAAAGCGTCAATTTGTTTGCACCGGTTGTTTCCAGCAGTTGTTTTGTGCTTTGTCCTTGCTGAGCGGGTTTTCTCCTTCTGTTAAGACATCTCCATAACTTCCATAGCATCTTTGTTAGCGCTCCTTTGACAGTCTGAAGCATCTGCTCTTGTTTCCGCTCTGTTTCAGGCCAGGGATGACATTCTGAACGGATCTCACCCGGTGTCCTTTGATAAGGCCTGCGAGTTTGCAGGAATCCAGGCACAAATCCAGTTCGGCCCCCACGTGGAGCACAAGCATAAGCCGGGGTTTTTAGAGTAAGAACAGGCCCTGAAATGGCAAAATCAAATCTGTCGCTGTGACTTGACTTGACTTGGTAGCCAGTATTATTGCCAAGCTTTATGCTGGAGTGTTTCTTCATTTTGGGGATTTGAAACTGGGATTTTTAAGAATAATTTTAGCATGGCACGAGTATAAACGTGTGTTTTGTGTTTGCAGTTTGAAGGAGTTCCTGCCAAAGGAGTACAATAAGCAACGAGGGGCCGAGAAAAGAATTTTTCAGGTGTGTGTGGCCCTTTACAACACTGTATTGTCCTGGAAGTGTAAGTTGACCTGGTGTGTTTTATTCTCAGGATCATAAAGGTTGTGGAGAGATGACGGAAATCGAGGCAAAAGTGAAATATGTCAAGCTGGCCCGGTCCCTGCGCACGTATGGAGTGTCGTTTTTCCTGGTTAAGGTAAGAAAGTGATGACGATGATTATGTTCGACGGAGTAAAAATATCATCACATACAATGAATAGCCAATAGTCATTGTCACATTATAGCACTTTTGGAGGTAAATTTTAAACAATTTGTTTATATTGTTAATGTCATTACAATGTATTGTGTGTTTTTTTTTTATGAGATTTACAAAGTAATTGTAATTTCTTAAGGAAGGAAAAAAAATATTAGTAAGTTATTATATATTGTTTTATATTGCTTAGTTTGATTTTTATTTTGCTGAGAAAACAATTATTACAATTTTGTTTACTGTAGGAAATGTATTTGTATGAACTCAATTAATTAATATTATCTATTCAACCTCCCATTCCATCCACCCATCCATTTACAATTTTAGTTACTGTTGGGAATGTAGGATTGATTCATAGGATCTTTAACAAACAAATATAATGCATAGCACAGCTTCACACATACAGTAAAAGTACGAGTGTCCCAGAAAAAACAGACATTTTCTCTTATCGAGACTGTAAACCGAAAAACGACTTTACAAAGCACTACAGTGTGTCTCCATGTTCTAAAAAAGCTCATCATAATGCAGTGTATTCCTCACGGATCTTTGTTCCGCCGCTTCCGTCTGTTTAAGGTTTGTAGATTCTGTTGGGTTTAGGGCGATTAGGCGTTTTCGAGCAGTGGAGAGCGGCGAAGGTTTACAAGGATCTGTTTTAGATCATTAGTGGTGTGTTGCTAAGTGGCGTGTTTGGAATCAGTAATGCCTAACAATAGATTGGCGCGCTCTCGCAGAGCAATAACACGGCCTGACTGATGCCCTCCATTAAGCCACAAATCAAAAAGCCCCTTTGCACGGAACAATCGCTTTCCAAGCGGAAAGTCGGGAACATCGTTTCAAGGTAAGCCGTTATTTACCAAGCACAGCGCTGGCAGTTTTGGGGGTTTTTTTTTTCACAAATGTTATCACTAGTGGAGACCCTCGGGTGAAAACAATGGCCCCGAGATGTACAGCGGAAGACTTGAGCGTCTAGTGTGTTATTACACATGTGCCAGGCTGACTGACCGCTGCCATCTGCACTGGCTTTAAGAGTAATGGAGTTTGTGTGAGACCCTCGTAGACCATAGTTTTGGGGGCAAGTTGGTTCGTTTTAAAAGGACGTGAGGAGATTTGAATGTTCTGACCAAATAAGTGGGTATTTGTTGTGCTACGTGATTTTTTTATGCGTTTACTGATTATTGTTGGCAATAATAGAACATATGGATGGGGTCGTTTTTTTTATTTCTAAGTTGGGAATAAGATAGATGTGTAATTGTACCATTGTCAAACACACTATATACATCATATCAAACACACATAGTACATTATTTAGGGATACATAATAATAATCACATTAGGATGAGGAGATATTGAATTTACTGTAGGGAATATTTATTTAATAAACACATTTAACTTTTGCTACACTTTTTGTATGTGGCATTTTTTTTTTCTGAGTTAAACTAATGTTCTTTATGTATCTATATTTTACTAGAATAGAAGCTAGTTATGTCTTTTTATGACTTTTTTTTCCATTTTTCCATTCATGCTATTTTCTCCCTATAAACAGTATTAGAAATGACTGTATTGTACTTCATGTTTTGCCCTCTATGTTCGTGTATATGACAACCTCTGTTCAGATGATGTGTAATTATATTTCAGCTTGTTTTTTCAATAATTAAGTTGGATATAAGCTAATATAAGCCTTTATTTATACTGTACACTTACAGTAGCAATAACACATAAACAAGTTCAAGTTCTGAGCATTTGTAAGGCGCTTTTCACAGTTTTAACTGTCTCAAAGCGCACAACATAAACACGCATGCAAAAGCAAATTGTTTATTTATCAAACAATATACAATTGATATAATCTATGATTACAACACTATATACAGTATAATATAAAAAGCTCACAAGAGCAAGAATTTAATAGTATGATTAAGAGCACAATAAATTCGATGCATTTCAATAAATAATTAGTGACAAAAAAGGTTTGTCTAACGTTTTTTATTTAGTAATTAATTTACAGTAAATTACTGTAAATAGTTGTGTATAAAAAACATTCTAGTCATTCATGTTATTATTTCGATTGTTCGTGCTTCTTTCACTCCTGTACCCTGTATGTTTATGTGTGATGTGACGACAAAATATGAATTTTAAACTCCAGCCCACGCTGTGCGCTAATTTCATTTCGTTTTGTACCGCACCAGGAGAAGATGAAAAGCAAGAACAAGTTGGTTCCGCGTCTGCTGGGTATAACCAAAGAGTCTGTAATGAGAGTGGATGAGAAGACCAAAGAGGTGGTCCAGGAGTGGCCCCTCACCACGGTGAAGAGGTGGGCTGCCTCCCCCAAGAGCTTCACACTGGTACATTCCACTTTTCATTCCTTTGAAGATGCTGCATGTGCCTCTGCATTTATTGTTTCTGAGGGGTGAAGAGTGCCCGAAAACCATGATTGAGGGAAAGTACTGATACTGCTGTGGAGATGAGAATTTCCTTACTCATGAAACATACGAGAATCCAGATGTATATAAAAACAGTTCCTCGTTCAAAGTTGAGTAAGCAAAATCCACAAAGTGCTTATCGCTGCACTCAAAATACACCTTTGTTTTTCAATTTATCAAGCAACAGTTTTGTGATCTACCTACAACCTCCTGACCGCGTACGCATAGCGTGGTAGGCGTGGCCAACAGAGAAGCACATAATCAAAGGTCTAGCATAAATGATATCCAAATGAAACAAATATTCCAGCAAAAACACTATAAATAAATGAAATATTGCGTGGGCAATTCCAATCCCCAAATGGACGATATATAACGTTGATTTTCATTTTCATTGAAGTCCAACCCAAATGTGCAAAAAAATGCAACCACTAATTTACATTCACGTGATTTAGCTCATAAAAACAATCCAGTACCTGTAGCATCCTGCAGATGGCGATATCACCTCGTCCGCCCAAGAAATTAACCAGGGTAGAAAACACGCAGACTTGTTGCGCACAATCACAGTGTAACAGGTAATGGTAAGAGTCCATTCAAATGTAGTAAAGAGTACAGATACTCAATAAAAAATGTAGTCAACTAGAGAGTAAAAGTTTTTGATTCTCAGTACGAGTACAAAGTTGCCAAAAACATACTTAAGTAACAAAGTCCATTTATCCAAGTACTTTCACGCTTGAAGTGTTTCTACTTGTGATACTTGATTCTTCTCCTAACAAGAGTTGCCATATGTTGTGTTGAGGTGTCAAACATTGAGTGTGAGTGAAGTTGACAGAGAATTAAAAAGCCAAGCAAATATGAATTGTCGCACGCACAATTATATGCAGATTTTACACGCAATGAATATGCTTTGGACTAAAAAATTTAAGAAATTAGCTAGAGGCAAGAAAAAAGCAGGGACCACATTGTAAATTTTTATTATTTTAATTTTAATTATTGTAAAGTGACACAATACACTTCATTATTAGTATATGATATATTAGTTTAATAGTATGTGTGATATAAGTATTTTACTGTTGATGTTGCATTCCGAAGACTCCTGCTTCTGTGCACTTTTACCTGATATGTTTAAAACACGTACTGTAGGATGATATACAGATTACCGTATTTTTCAGACTATAGGCTGCTCCATCAATAAGCGTCTATTTTTGGTGTGACCCGAAGTCGCATTAAACAAAACAAACCTTGAACTCATTCATTATAACTCAACATTGTGAGCTGGGTTTCAGAATTGTATTAGTGATTGTTCAAAACCATTTAGATTACTGTAGTGCGGTTGAAACGATAATTCGGCTTGCCATAGCTCAGTCTTCTTCTCCGTGTTATTTATTCCGTGAGTAGCCGAAATGCTACGATTATACATCGAGTGATGCTGATACTGATTTTTGAGCACCGTGTCCCAACATAAAATGTCAGGACTTCACACGTAGTCAGTTCAACAAAAAAGAACTGTTATATGCAACTCATAGTCCAAAAAGTAATTTTAATAGCATTATAGAGTATGGTACGATAGGTACGTAGGTAACACTACGATATAAAGAGCTATAGAGTGTAAACCTGAACTCAACCTTTGAAATACGGAACTATTTGTCATGGAATATGTTTCACAACATACATTTTCTGCACCTCGGAGAGAATTCCTAACCCCGTGTTCTGCATGTCGGTGTGTCGACCTTGTCTGATACAGCGTTAAGAGCCTCTTCATGTACAGCACTCGTGGTCCAAGGACAGCTGACATCTTGTCACTGAAATAGAAAGATCACTTCCGCTCTACACAAGCCTTGAGATGTGTGTGTGTGTGTGTGTGTGTGTTTAGGACTTTGGTGAATACCAGGAAAGCTATTACTCTGTCCAGACCACTGAAGGAGAGCAGATCTCACAGCTCATTGCCGGCTACATTGACATCATCCTTAAGAAAGCAAGTCACAACTCGACACTTAACACATGAAGAAATCGACTGTGGACGATTCTTGAGACCTAAATTTTTCCTTTTACAGAAACAGAGCAAGGACCGCTTTGGTTTGGATGGGGATGAGGAATCAACCATGCTGGAAGAATCCGTTTCCCCAAAAAAGTCAGTCTCATACATCCACACACCTGTCTTTCGGCTTTTAGCTGTGATTACGTAATTTCACACATTTTTATGACTTGAATAATAATAGTAATAATTCATACTTTTAGTGAAAAAGGGATGGAATTATTTTACTATTTTAATAATGTAGAATAATTAGCCGTTAATTCACAGTAAAACCTCATAATGCAACACCATGGCGGTCTAATTTTCAACACTTTCATATCAATTAGAGGTTTTACAATAATTTAGACATTTTTTTTCTGACTGATGAAAATAAATGAGTGTTTTAAAAAAAAATTTGAAATTCTTAAAAAAATTCCAAACTGAATTTCTTAATTTTGTTTATAATTAGGTTGTTTTTCATCAATTTCATATATGTATATATAATCTAAATTAATATATGTCTTGATGAAATTAATGAATGGATGGATGTATTAATGCAGTGGATGGATGAATGGATGGACGGACAAACAAACATGCAAAACATGAAACCGAATTGCGTATAAACAAAATTACGGAACTGTATGTCTGTGATTGGATGTAATTAACACACAAGTTATGTTATTGTTTACTTTCTATGCTATATATGAAAATACAAACATATACTTATATTTAAAACACAACAATATGTTTACTCTTGGAATCATATTAGATCTCTTCTTTTATTGTTGGTCCAGCATTGTTTAGTGGAGAAAGAACATTTGTTGTGTCCGTTCCTGTATTAGTTGTAGCACAGTAATCCAAAAACCTCTTGAAGTGTCACTTCCTCTTCACTTTTGCGGTTTGCAGTAATCTAATAGTAATCTCCACGGTAAATGCAGCCTGTCAGTGTCTGATACGGACCTTTTGTTTGTCCAAAGGTCCACCATCCTTCAGCAGCAGTTTAATCGGGTCGGCCGGGTCGAGCACGGGTCGGTGGCTTTACCTGGCATCATGCGCTCCGGGTCGATAGGAGGACCCGACACATTTAACATGGGCACCATGCCCTCGGCTCAGCAGCAGATCACTACTGGAATGATGCACAGAGGACACATGCCCCCTCTGGTGAGAACACGCCACTGCACTGACCATCATGTCTGTCCCGTTATGAGCAGCGTGGATCTGTTTCTGGGCTCCATCTGTCAGCTTCACTGTGGTTTGTAAGGAACATATAAACTAGATTGTTGTCTTTTGTATTTGAGTTTATCGGAATTATTTAACTACACGAATGAGTCTGGCCTAACCCAACTGGAATTCCGATGTTTTCTTTTCTTTTTGATGGAGCACGTGGAGACCAAAAGTTCCAAATCTAAGGGTCTTGATTTACTAGCAATGGCATTTTTATGTTTTTATGATTTTTGGGTTTGGGGTTTGGATTGTTATTAATTTATTTTATTTTATTATACATATATATATATTATTATTAATATTGTTTTTCTTCAAATGTGTTATTACTCACTGGTTTTCCTTCCGTGATAGATAGATATATAGATAGATAGTGAGAGAGAGATATAAACTGTATTTATATATATTTTATATACATATATAAATATCTATGTATCTAGTATGTATCTAGTACATAGAGAGAGTCTCTCTAACAGTGCTGGTACATTTTAAGGATGGTGTTCATATATATGGCAAGTTTTATAAAGTAAAACTTTGGATTATTAATGCATTTTTTCATGAATAACAAATAAGAAAGTCTTATTCTCTCAGAGTCTTGCCCAGCAAGCTCTGATGGGCACCATCAACACCAGCATGCAGGCGGTCCAGCAGGCCCAAGCTGACCTGGGTGAGGTGGACAATCTGCCACCACTGGGACAAGACTTGGTAAGACACACACACACACACACACACACACACACACACACACACACATACACACACAAGACACTCAAGTGTTTTTTTTTTCTTACTAGGCATCCAGAGTGTGGGTTCAGAACAAAGTGGACGAATCCAAACATGAGATTCACTCTCAAGTAGATGCCATTACAGCTGGAACGGCGTCTGTGGTCAACCTCACTGCTGGTATGGAAACAAACTGCTTGAGCGTAGTTAAAAACCAACATGATCAGACATTTCTTCTGTAAAGAAAACAGAGAGAAGTTCAAACTGATGTGACCGTGACTGCAGGCTTTACATTTGAGCAGATTTCAAATGTTTATGTGTGTGTGTGCGCGCGTGTGTGTGTGTGTGTGTGTGTGTGTGTGTGTGTGTGTCTGCATTTTTGTTTGCTTGTGCGCACACGCACAGATAATATTTTAAAATGAAACTGAAAGGCTTGTATTCCGACCAGTGACTTAATTAAAAATAAATATTTTAATTGGTTCATGTTCAGGCTCTAAATGAACTGGATAAATGTAATTAAATGCTAACGACATATGAATATGTGCACAATTAGGCATTTCATGGTCCACTTTTGCTTGCAAATATGTAAAAAATGTAGCTTTTTAGTCTAATATCAGATTTTAATTTATACGTTGATTTATTAATACTCATCAGTAAGAACGGTTTCTTGCTAGTAAATAATTCCCATGTAACGCTGGGAAATATTGTGTTTATAAATACTTCAGTAAGTTACGCTGGCTCTCCTCCAGATAAACTATGTGGCTGTATTTGTATATTCCTTCCCCGATTCTGAAAAGATTCCACACGGACCAGAGTTTTTTTTTTCTGGATTTTAATCTTCCTGTGCCATCTGTTTGATGGTGTGTGTGGTTTTCCTGTTAACCAGTGGCTCATCTCGGATTTTATTTCTTAACAACATCTGTTCTCTCCTCCTGAAGCTCTCGGGATTTGATAATATAATACACTGAATGATTACTGATGTAAAATTTGGACTTAAATTAGTACAGTAAAAACAGTACACCTTAAATACGTTTTACAACACTAAAGCCGATCATATAAAGTCAGTGATTATTTTAGTTAATATTTGTATGTCATTAGCTCCTTTAACACAAAAATGCCAATAAATTGCCGGAAAATTCCTGGAAGGATTTTACCGGTAAGTACTGTTCACACAAGCGCTGCATTTCCGGCATTTTGCCAGTAAAACACTATTCACACAGAGTTTTAAAAATACGGGTATTTTCTGTGACATCATTAACTGGCGACGCCTTTTAAACAGCTGTACTCGTGAGCACGCGACCCTTGTCAGGATGTTCTGATTGGCTCAGAGCAGTCGTTTATGTCAGCACGTACTGAACCTCTGCGTGCTTATTCCAGCCATCTTGGTTTCGTGTTTATGTGTTTATCAATTTTACAAAATATCTTGCCGGCAAATTGCCCTGTGGTATTTGTCGGCCTTTGTCTGTTCACACATGACTGCATTTCGCCCATTTACCGGCTATTTGTAGCCGCCCATTTACCGGCAAAAGGGGCTAGTAATTCCCAACCTGCGGCCCGTGGGCCTTACCCGGCCTGTGAATGTGTCACATGTCCGCTTTTTTACTTTATATTCACAGACGTATATAATGAGTTTAGCCCATTTCAAAGGAGTAATGACTGAACGCTAATTTCTAATAATGTTCATTAATAATAATATAATAATGTTCACAATAATGTTCATTCAGACGTCCTTTATGCGTTTCTGAAGGGCAATTTTTGAACTTTTGATCTAAAGAAACAACCAAAATTGTCCACTACTGGTTCACAATCTCTTGTTACAGACCATTGCTTTCATTCTTTACTAAGAACCAATGTGATTAAGCTAAATCCAAACATTCTGAATCTGGTTTCTGAAAAGCAACTGCTAATTTTAATAGAGTCTGAAAAATAATGGTTTTCTGTCCCATTTATTTCTTATTGGCAGCTAGGTTATTTAAAAAATTCAATATTATACCCAAATGTATTGACAAGTTTAACCCCATATTCTGAAAGGTTGGGCACCACTGCTTTAAAATTCTGATTTAAAATTGATCTTGTTATTAATATGAATGTTTGTATTTTAATTTCCCCCCTTCCCGTTCTTGAAATGTCTATCCAGGTGACCCGATGGACACCGACTACACCGCGGTGGGTTGTGCCATCACAACCATCTCCTCCAACCTGTCTGAGATGTCCAAGGGTGTGAAGCTGCTGGCTGCCCTGATGGAGGATGAAGTGGGCAGTGGGCAGAATCTCATGGGCGCTGCCCGCAATCTTACAGGTGCCGTGTCTGATCTGCTCAGAGCTGTGGAGCCATCTTCAGGAGAGGTGAGTGAATCCGCTTAACCGAGCTCTATTCCTGGCATTATGCCCCCGAGAGTTTGATGGACAGGATGTGGTCAGCCAAGTTCTGAATTATTGCATTGATTTCTTTGTGCTGTCATCACCAAACAGCCCAGACAGACCGTGCTGACTGCGGCAGGAAGTATCGGCCAGGCCAGTGGAGATCTCCTCAAGCAGATGGGAGAGGGAGAAACGGACGACAGATTCCAGGTGCGAGGTCATGTCGCAGTTACAGCAGCATACATAAGTACATACATACATAATGTACATCTTCCAGTAGTAGCACACGCGGTGAAATGTTTTAGATATTTTTTTTTAAATAACACACTTGTCAATAACTTGTTCCGGATCATTCTGGGCCAGCGATGTCATACATACATACATACATACATATGCATACAATACAGCAGAACTTGACCACTTTACAAAAACTTGCTTTAAATGGTTAAATTCAATTGTAATTGCTCTTGTTTTAAAATGTTAAATCAATTAAAATATATTATTTTTCGTGTTAATTGATTTTGTATAATTGTTTTTTCTTTTAAACAATGCACATCTATTTAGAACCTTTAGATATACTGTACCTGTTAGTTTTTGACTATTATGCGAGCTTAAATGAATAGTGCGTGTCTTATAATTTAGGGGGAAAATATTACAATTAAAAAATGTGTGCCAATTATGTGAACACAATTAGGAAATGAATGTTTCCTTATAAAGGATTCTTATAAAAAAAAATGTATAGTAATTACTGTAAAATATAAAAAGAAACTTGTAATATTAAAGAGAAAACAGATTTTTTCTTTTCTTACTTCAAGTTGCTTTAGTTATTTACAAAATACAAAGGATTGTCACAATAGTTCAGTGTATTATTTAAAAATAAAATTGACAGAAACCTATAAAAGATGTTCATTAAAACATCTTGTTTGTGGTGTTAACCCACAATGCTTTTCCTTCTAGCCAATCAGAATCTGACGCTTTCATCAAGCCTCGCTTTTGCTACACTTTAGCACTGATTTCCAACACGTACAATTTGATTTAGCCGGGCTGGGCTGAGGCTGTCACACGCTGTTAGCTTCGGAGAGAGCTTTATTGCTCCCCATTATATTCTGTTACACTTTCTCCTTCTGTTGATTCCATTCATTAGCTTGGCCAGGTTGTCTCACAGTGTGTTGCTGGGGTGATGTCTGTTGCAGGACATCATGATGAACCTGGCTAAAGCCGTAGCTAATGCCGCTGCCATGCTGGTGCTGAAGGCCAAGAACGTGGCCCAGGTGGCGGAGGACACTGCTCTCCAAAACCGCGTCATTACTGCGGCCACACAGTGCGCGCTCTCAACATCCCAGTTGGTGGCCTGCACAAAGGTACTTCTGATTTTATAAAATACGAGATTCAAGATTAAGATGCTTTAAATCAGGAGTGTCAAACACTGTGAACGGGACCAGGAAACTCAAATTACATGGATTTACCAAGCATGTATGTTTCTTTATTTTAGTGCAGGGGTGTCCATACTTTTTTCAAAGAGGGCTAGATTTGGTGAGATGAAAAAGATGTGGGCCAACCATTACGCCTTTAAATGCAAATTAATTATTGCATAATTTTTTTAATTGCAAATGCATACTTGTTGCCACATTTTTTCCGCATTTTCAAGCTTTTATCAAGGTCATATTTGAAGACCACAAATGAAGAAAAGCGGTCTGGGAATAACACTTTTGAGAAGATTAAACATCACTAACTTCATTAGAAACATTGTATATTAATGTGTGGTCAACAGTTGGTGGGCCGCGTATTGTTGATGTCTTAAGAGTCCGCGGGCCGGGTTTTGGACATGCCTGTTTAAGTGCAAAGACAACACGGATTATAACATCTTTATATTGTTATTTATTGATTATGCTATGAACAGCCAAGACGACTTGTGACAATGTTTTAATTTAAAGCTCTTGGATGGATGGATGGATGGACTGACCCGAACTGTACTGTAAGACCCTGACTAGATTGTCATTAGCATCTGGCGAATTACTTCTGTTAATAATGTTTTTTACCTCTTTTTGACCTTTCTTGTCTTATCCTTGAATAGTAGATAAAAAAATAGTAACGTTATCATTTATTTCTAAATTGTGTGTGTATGTTTGAGATATGTGTATATAAGGACCCCCCACGTTTTTCTGCTTCTAATATTAGGGGCGGTGCTTATTTGAATTATGTGCATATAATCATATAATCACATAATATGTTAAAAAACGTAAACAGAGGTTTATATTTATATCCATATGTGAAATATGTGCATATAAACAACCCAAAATTTTCAGCGTCTAAAATTATGGGAGTAAAAAGAGTGCTCATATTCACAGAAATATGGCAGCCCAAAACGAACCTATAGCTTTTATATCATGGACCTGATTCGAGAGAATCATCTGTTCGAATCCGTTGTGTAATAGCCAGATTTGTCTCTGCTGACAAATATAGTTTCTGCCTGTACTGTTTTCATTTGTTTTCTGTCATCCCGTTTTAATCAAAAAGAATCAAACGTTATTACATGGAGATCACGGTTATTTGCAGCTCCAGCTTTACTTGAATGTTCCGCATATGTCTTTCTCATAGGTGGTGAGCTCCACCATCTCCTCCCCAGTGTGCCAGGAGCAGCTGGTAGAGGCTGGGCGTCTGGTGGAGCGCTCAGTGGAGGGCTGTCTGAAGGCCTGCCACGCCGCCTCAGACGAGGGCGACATACTCCGTCACGTCAACATGGCGGCTGGAGCGGTCAGCCAGGCCCTCAGCGATCTCCTCCAGCACGTGCGTCATTACGCCAGCTGCGGGGAGCCAATCGGGCGCTACGATCAGGCCACCGACACCATCATGACAGTGACGGAGAGTATTTTCACCTCTATGGGCGATGCGGGTGAGTTTATGCTGAAGTTATTGTAGAAATATTGCTCTGTGGTAATAAAATCCATTTTTATGATGGACATCTGGCCTGGTTATCTCTAGCCAACAAAATCCCATCGTGTTTGACATAAACAAACGTTTCCAGACTCTCTTTCCTTCAGTTTTTTTCAGCTGAAAGGAAGCTTCGTGTAAACTACTATGCGTATTTGTCGGTTTTTCGACACCGCATTTAATAAGATGTTCTGTACATGACGTTAATATCTTTCAGGGTTTGTTTGGAATGGAATTCAAAGTCACATAAGCATAGGGAGACACAAATGACTTCTCACATCTTTTACACACATTGTTTTGACACGAGAGCTGCGGCGCTTCCATATTCTGTTTTTGTTAAAAGTGAGTCATGTTCACAAAAGCTTTTATTCAATTGTTTTTTGCATTAACATCTGGATTTTTTTGGAGTTATTGTAAGTTTCATTTTACTGTATTTATTTTAATATTTTTTAAGCCAATCCTGTTCAGATCTGATCATCATCGCTCTTTTTAGGCTGGTGAAGGCTTATACTGTATTTGAAAATGTAAAAAAAAAAAAAAAAAAAAAAAATACAATTATTTTCCACATTAGTTCTTTCAGATCAAAATAAAAGACTATTCTACAAAAGAAAATGTTTTTGAAACGTTTAGAAAACGTTTTTAAAAATGTTTTTAAATGTATATACAGTATTACCATTTCAAAACGTCCATCATAGTATCTTCCACCTGCTTTTTTCCATCTTTATTTCCAAATAATTTAGATTGTTCGTTCTCAATCTTTGATCCTCCTGTTTAATTTGCCCTACTAAGTAAGTTTGTCTGTGGTTTATGCCATGTTTTGAGTTCTTTTCTGAGCTGAAGCCATTTGTTATGCTATAGCCCGAAGTCTGAAGAATCCTCTAAAGATTCTTTGCCCGAGAGGTTGTTGAAAACATGTCATATAAAACTTCTCAGAGCATCAGATCTGGTCTCAATCATGCTCTATCCTCCTTTGAACTTTTAAAGAAAAACATGTGTCTTACCATTTTTTAAAATGAAAATTACATTTTTCCCCTAAAGTTTCCACTTTTGATGTTGAATTGAGTTAAAATATTTTTTTTTCTCCCATCTTTATAAAGTAAACTAGTTTATTGTAGTTACATTTCAAATCCTCTACGAACCGCATTGCTGAAATATGATATACAAAAGCAGTACTATATTTGTGTGCCTTATTATTATTTTATTGCATTAGAATTCCTCACATGCCAGTAGTTTTTCTGATAGAAAACGATACATTTTTGTGAGGAATTGGAGTATTAAATAATACTAATTGCTAACTGCAACTCCACAGTTATTTGAGAAAACAAAAATAAATGTTCTTCACAATTTTCAAGTCTTTTGTACGCACATTTGTCGATAAATAATTACATATGCATGTTTGCACCTACGTTTTATTAGATCTTTTCTTCCAAATTCCTGTCAATTTTACATATTTTATGTCGCTGTTACATTGACTACTGTTTTGCATTTCAATTACCAGAGCCATTATATTTATTCTGAGAGCGTCCATACTTGTTTCAGTCTATACGCTTTTCCTTTTCACTTCACAATCTCATCATCACTTCTATATCTGGATCATGGTAGGTGTTTGGGAACTACAGAGTCCATTTATGGAAAACGAGTAGGCACCGTTTTGAAAAGGCCTTCGTCAATGATGTTCCTCAGGTCACACTGGTTCATATCTATCTGAGCGCTTCCCTTCCTGAAGCGATGTGCAGCGAGAATGCGAGGAGATTGATTTTCAAAGAAAACGGCTGCATCGATGCCAGATTTACACAGATCAAAGAAATTGGCTGTTTTTTTGTACGTCTGGAACCAAGGACAGAAGAAATGCAAGAAGCCAAGAATGTGCCTGTAGATGTTTATGAACAGATAAAAAAGCACTGCCCACTCAAAATAAAGTGTTTCTCGCCGCAGTTTAAGATGTTGGATGTCTGTACGTTTACAGGTGAAATGGTCCGTCAGGCGCGCGTTCTTGCCCAGGCCACCTCCGACTTGGTAAATGCGATGCGTTCGGATGCAGAAGCTGAAATAGATGTCGATAATTCCAAGAAACTTCTTGCGGCTGCCAAACTGTTGGCGGACGCCACTGCCAGAATGGTGGAGGCAGCAAAGGTATGAAGATTTGAGACGCACCCTCAACACGTCCAGAGAAAATAACCTGATAATAGAATATTTTTGAGATCCCGCATCTAGATGTGTACAGTTATTGGCATATTGGAAATCAGACTGAATTTTATAATGCAAGTGTCCAATACTGGTTTAAAGTTCCACCTAAACGTTTCCCATAACATTGTGGGGTTGGGGAAGAATTATGAAAAGCTTGTGTACTGTCGAAAATGAAGAACACAGGCAAGAAGCAAAAAAAAAAAAAAAAAAATCCAAGGAACAGACACAATCAAAACGCTCGGTCTGCTTAACAGTGGATTATAATCCTTTGCTTCAGTCCTCTGCACTCCACTGGTGCAAAGGCTCTTGGGAATGAAGTTCTGACCGCTAGAAACTTTTGTTATCTATCATTTAAGAAAAACAATATCAAAATGATACGAGTGACAAGTTAGGTTTGTTAAATAAAGAAACAATAATTAAGCCGTAATTGAAACGTAATTAAACCAGAAATGTAAACAACATTTTTACAAAGAGTGGATTATGGATTTTTAAGGCTGTCTGCTGTTAATATACAAGTTGAGGCCTTTCAAAACCACTGCCAACCTGACCTGGTCTGGTCGTCCTAGCAAGTTTACCACAAGACCAGATCCTGATGTTAAAAAAGGTACTATAAAAAGCAGACTGACATTTTCCAAAGAGAATGCCGACTATTTCCTTTACAGTTTATAGTAGTAAGTTAAAAAAAAAAAAAAAACTTTCTTGAACACCAGAGCGAAGGGCATCTTTTACGCAAACCAAATTCCTCATGAACGGAAAGGAAATTCAGTTCATTTCTTCATATGAGATTTTATATAATTTCGGCCGAAAATGTTGTACAATTTTTGGTTTCGGCTTCGGTTGTGGCTAAAAATGGTTTTTTGAAGGCCAAAATTTGACTTTCGGTCAGAAACTAAATGACCGGTTGGGAAATGTCTACACTAAATGACCATAGAATCCCTTATGCTTATCTGCTTAATCGGACCATCCACTTATTTGGACCAAACTTCCTGTTTTCACTCTAGCCATGCTGGGATTTGACATCAAAAATGAGATTATAATCGTGTGGGTGGAATATGAAATGGGGGAGAAAATCAAATGTTAACGGTGGGATTAATACACAGGCATCAGGCATGCTGGGCTATGGATTGTTGGAGCGATTGGGTCTGTGATACATTAATAACCCCGTCGCGGCTATTATCACATGTAAAAACGAGCGGCGCACCACTGTTTCCGAGGTAACGGAGACGGAGCTGACTGCTCCAGTTCCTCTTTGCATTAAATGTTTAGTAACGTTCACCGTTGTCAAAATTGACAGTCTGGATTTTGCCTGTAATTCCCGCCTTTGGGAATTGCTTGTTAGTGTTGTGTCAAGAAAGCTTAGGAGAAGTGTTGCTAAGAGTCAGTGCATGTGTTGATGAGACGTACCTGTGCAGGGGGCTGCAGCGTATCCTGAGAATGAAGACCAGCAGCAGAGGCTGCGAGAGGCTGCCGAGGGGTTACGGGTCGCCACCAATGCGGCTGCTCAAAACGCCATTAAAAAGAAACTCATTCACCGACTGGAGGTGAGGACATCCATTACCAGCACACCTCTCGTTCGCCACCGCGCTCCGTTTGCTTCCATCTTGTGCTGCGCGGTTTTCAATTCCGAGTGAGATTACGCTGCTTTGACTGATGCCAGCGAAAATAAAAAAAAAACGAGTCTGTTGAAGATTGGATGCAAAACTTCTTAGCTATTTTCTTGGGCTGTACCATACATACGGATACATCTCTGTTAAGTTCGCATATTTTTCTACCTGAGGTGTGGAAATATACCTGGAAGCCATATTTGAGTAAAACTTTGTGTAAAACTTTCTTCATTACAAGTTACCAATTCCAAGAAGTATTGAGTAAAAGTCGCATCCAATTTTTGAAGAACTTAAATATTTTACTTCAACTGAATTTAGGTTAAAAAAAAAAAACAAGAGACGTGAAAAACAAGAAACTTTATTCATGAGTCCCCCCCCCCAAAGGATTTGTTTACATTCTTTATTTAGTATTTTGGCTACTTTGTACTTGTACCAAGTATCAAAAATATAAGCAACTTTTACTCTCTACTTGACTACATTTGTGATTGAGTATCAGTACTCTTTACTCCACTACATTTGAGTGGACACTTAACGTTACTCAATACATTGTGATTGTGCGCGAGAAGTCGGCATCTTTTTCTACAGCAGTTAATTTCTTATGTGGACGAGGCAATATTGCCATCTGCAGCATGCTGAAGGTACTACATGCTATTTACATGAACGTTTCTAGCTATTTTGGGCGGCCATTTTGAAACATGCTTAAGTTCATTTAAAATTGAATACTTTATGACATTTAGTCGAGTCTACTTTGAATTGGTTACTTGTAAGGGAGTAATTTTTACAGTAAGGCACGTTTACTCAAGTGTGTTTTTCAGCTACTCTTTAACCCTTTTTCTTCTCATTTGCTCATGGACATCAAGTGGTTTTTAAAATATTTCAGCATTTGTCCTGAAAGTCTGTTTTTTTTTTTAAATATTTGCCACTGGCAAAGTTCTTGTGGTTTTAATGCGATTCCATTCAAACTGATTTTTCGGAGGATCTTCTAAACACTTGGAAGCCAATTGCGATGTTCTGCCCTGTGTTGCGTTTTTACTCATCTTTTACACAATTCTTGAAGTTGTAATTGTTTATCATTTATCGTACAGAACGGCGCTAAGCAGGCCGCGGCGGCCGCGACGCAAACCATTGCCGCCGCCCAGAATGCAGCCGTGTCCAATAAAAACACCATGTCGCATCAGCAGCTTGTGTTCAGCTGCAAGGTATTGTGGGTAAAATTGTATTCTTTAAAAGCATTTCGTACTTTTCATGATATCCAGAAATGTGGTTGTTCCAGGCGGTTGCTGATCACATCCCACAGTTAGTCCAGGGAATGAGAGGCAGTCAGGTCCATCCAGAAGATCTGGGCACACAACTAGCTCTCATCATTGCTAGCCAGAGTTTCTTACAGGTATGCTTTTGCTTTCTGTCTTAAATCGTGGAGCAGTTCTTTGTTTCTTTTTTAAACTAGGGGTTCTTAACCTTTTTGACCCCAGGGCCCAAATTGTCCAGATCAAAGTGGCCCTTGTCCCATTAAAGCAAACACATTTATTTCAACCAATCCAAATATTGATTTAGGTTGTGCTTAACAACTATAAGAAGTACACTTTACACAAATTTGCACAAAAAACAAACTAAAATTGGATCAAATTTAAATGATGTGATGCATCATAACCATCTGGAAAGCATTTATTTTGCACATATGTAATCCTGCACATACAACACTGAATAAGATTAAGAAAATGTATATGAAATGTTTCACATTTCGATTTTTTTTATTTTATTTTACATTTTTCTTTTTTTTTTTTTGTCGTATTATTGCAAGCAGCAAAATATCCGAAACGAAATTGTGAAGCATTTCACAGAAATGTACGTTTGATATTTTTGCCATTAATATAAATGTATAGAGATAGTAACTTTCATCTTCATTTGGTCGTTTTAAGAACATTTCCATCTTCAGTGATGCATCTGCAGCTACTGACTTATTCTGCTGTTGCTTATTGAAGCGTGTTAACACCTCTGTGTCACCTAGTGATTATTTGTGGTTCTGCGGCCCAAAGTCACCGAACTGACATTTTTCTTGCGGCCCACTAGGTGGTGCTCAGGCCCCTTTTAATGGCCCTGTGTTTAAGAATCACTGTTTCAAAACAATTTACAGTGGAACCTCATCATGCAAAATTCTATTTGTGCCTATAGCAATTTCGTAAAGCAAAAGGTACGTAAAATAATTCTCATCAGCAAAAGTCAGTCCGTCCTACATGACTCGGTTCCGGAAGTAAGTTTCTGTAATCCTGTTACCACTGTAAAAGTAGAGGGTTTTTTTGTGTATAGCTGTGCGTGAAGAGTAAAAAACGGTTTTACCTGTCTTGACTCTTGCATGTTGCACCTCTCCTTACAAATTAGTGGTAAGAAGTAAACTCGCTTAACTTTCTTATTATTATTATTATTATTATTATTATTATTATTTTCGCGACGGCTCACTTTGTAGAATGAAATTTTTGTTAATAGAGACATTGGTAAAGTGAGGTAACTGTGTATTTGATCATCTACTATATTTAAATGTGTTCTGTTCTCATTTCTTCTTTGTTTGCAAACAGCCAGGAAGTAAAATGGTGGCGTCAGCTAAATCCGCCGTACCAACAGTAACTGACCAGGCAGCTGCGATGCAACTTGGTCAGTGTGCAAAGAACCTGGCCACGTGCCTGGCCGAGCTGCGTACGGCTGCACAGAAGGTACCAGCGCTTCTCACTTCATCACACTAGCTGTCAGCAGTCATCTTGCATTAAACGGTCTACAGCTTCACTTTCCCCAAAGAGCTACAGTATCTTTCAAAACTGTGTTAGAAAAAAGTCAGATGTTTTTGTTTTCACGTTGTTCATTTTGCACTTTTACCAAACTGTGTGGACATTTTGGATGGATGGAAGGACGATGAACAGACAATATGTATGGATGGTGGGAGGGGTGGTTGGGCGTATGGATGGATGAAGAGAGAGATGGATGGTTGGCTGGTAGGACAAACAGTCAGATAAACGGACTGAATCAGATAAACAGATAAACATCGATGGATGGTGGGAGCAATGGATAGATCAGTGGACGAACGGGTAAATGCATGATGGATGGATGAAGAGAGAGGGATGGATGGATGGACAGATGGACGAACAGACAGATGGACAGTTAATGGATGAATAAATGGATGGTGGGAGGAATGGATGGACCAGTGGATGGACCCATGAATGCAATATGTATTGATGGATGGAGAGAGAGGAAGGGATGGATGGACGGATGGACGGACAGACAAATGGACGGACTGATGGATAGATGGATGGATAGATGGATGGAGATTGGAAGAGTGTATGGTCAGAGAAATAGAACAGAAAGATCGAGTTGGTGAATGGATGAATAAATACCTGATGGATGGATGGATGAAGGGAGCAAGAGAGATGGATGGATGGATAGATGGATGGATGGCCGGGCTAAATCTTTATGAGAAGCAGAAATAATATATTTTCTTAACCTTTCCCTCCGTCTCTAGTTACTTGGTACAAACACACTACCTACCTCATTGAAAAGGAGTTATTTGATTAAAACTATTTCCCTCATTTATCGACACTGTTTAGCCGAATGATTCTTGTGAATGAATTGTTGTGCTTTAGAAGGTTGTTGGTCTGTAACGACGGTGTAACTACACAGGCGCATGAAGCCTGTGGCCCTCTGGAGATCGACTCAGCGCTCAGCGTCATACAGACCCTGAAGTGTGAACTAAAGGATGCCAAGATGACCACGCTGGAAGGACAACTCAAGCCATTACCTGGAGAATCGGTAAGTGTGCCAGTGTTTCACCGAAATGACCAGGGATTCACGGGAAGTGGTGGGATTTAAATCAGGCAGCGTTAATTATAAGGCCTTGTTGATCAGAGCGTGTGTGTTCGCAGTTGGAGAAGTGTGCACAGGATCTGGGAAGCACATCTAAAGCTGTGGGCTCCTCTATGGCCCAGCTGCTGACCTGTGCCGCGCAGGGGAATGAACATTACACTGGTCAGTACATCCTTATCTGCCTTGAGATGTATAGTGTGGATTCTAAGCAACGGATCTCAGATTTTACATTTTTAGGCAGTTAAGGAGATAATAAAAGGAGCTCAAAAACCTGTATCTATGGATGGATGGATATATGTAGATATCTATATCTCGGCTCACATGCTGTGGTGATGTGACAATAAATGTGATTTGATTGGATATAACATATATAAAGCATAGGCATACATTTATACAAGTCATGATGTTTAAACATACTATTTATTTATTAGTTTATTTAATTGTATAAAGCTTTTGAAAGCTATTTGTTTTTTGTTTGTCTGGTTTTTTGTTATCTGGTATTTTTCTTAGACACTTACATTTTACTTGGATGTTTTTAATTTTTGCATCTGAAAAGAACTCTATGTTTATACTATTTACTAGAAAAAGTCTCTTATTATTGCAAGGTTAATTTCAGAAGACAAGCACAGAAATTCTTACAAAACAAGTGGCATTGAGAATAATGTAACTGATTAATTTTACATCATTATGGAATATAAATAATGATTTTAAATAATGATAATAAATTAGTTTAGTAACTATTTTTGTTATTTGATGTTTTGTAGCTCTGGATATTTCTATGTTGATTTTTACACATTTTCAGTAATGTATGACCAAAAACGTATTATTATTATTATTATTATTATTATTATTATTATTATTATTATTATTATTATTGAACAATGGTCATTCAAGACCAAAATGAAAAACACACATTTGCTGTGTTCTCTCCGGTGCATTTTGTTGATGTTTTGTGTATTGATTTTTAAGCAAACATAGTTATTTAGCCAAGTAGGCGCTTAATACTTTGTGCAATATACCAACAAAAAATGGTCAGCACACGGGGTAAATCTGAGAATATGTTTGGCCTGAACATATCTAAATTACGTGAGAATTCTTGTCATACGTGAGGTCGCCATAAATCCACAAATTGCGAAGGAGGCTTGGGAAGCCACGTTACGAGCAGTTCTGGGGCCTGATACCTGAGCTAATGCTAATGCTAAAGCAACAATACAACGATTCTCGCGCCTCGTCGCTAGCCTAAAAAAAAAACGATGATTGCAACAAATAACATTATAATAACACGCCGAGTGCTTCCCCTCATCGTCTAAGTAGGTTTAACGTGATTTGTAAATAATCTTTCAGTAAAACGAGCATTGCTGGAACTGCAATTTTTCGCAGAATCACTGCTCTCATTACAGCGTCTAAGAAAAGAATTTAATGGCATGCTTGAACAAATCCTTCCTCTTCCACTCCGACTCCTGCAGCTTGTCCAGCCGAGGGTATAACTAACCCTGTCGTTCATTAATCTTATTTTCACTAGACTTAACTTACCATTAGCAATTGGGTGCTACTTGGCTGGAAAATGCAATTAGATGCCATTTGCATGATTTTGCTTTTGTCGTTTTCTCGTAAAAGCCGAGCCCCACGTGGTTCCTCTATTCTTCTCACTCTCTCTTATTAAAACTGCAGGGGCTTGTTCGGCCAAACATGCACATAAGCGAGGTTAAACTCTTTATTTGAAACAAGACTTTTGGGCTGAGTGCGTATTTCGAATGTGTAAATCTACCCTGATAAGCAGAATGATTTATCTGTCTGAATGTGCTACAGAAGTTTTTTTTTTCTGATGTTTTAGTGTCAATGACATTTTTTCAAAGTTTTCATAAAAAAAAAAAAAACAATGCCAGTAAGTGCAATATTTTTTAATCACAACAGCTCAGTGTTCATTTTGTCTTGATAGTTTGTACAGTAGCTATCCAATCAAACATCGCAGAAGACCGTGTTGAGCTCATCTTTCATATATTGCGGTGGTCTTCACCACAGGTGTAGCAGCGAGGGAGACTGCTCAGGCCCTCAGGACCCTCGCCCAGGCCGCACGAGGGGTGGCAGCCAGCACCGTGGAGCCCCAGGGCGCGGCCGCCATGCTGGACTCTGCCAGTCACGTGATGGAGGGCTCAGCCATGCTAATCCACGAAGCCCACCAAGCCCTGGTCTGCCCGGGTGATGCCGAGAGCCAGCAGAGATTAGCACAGGTAGGATTAAGCAGAAATTACACGCGTTTGACAGCAAACAGATGAGGACATGTGCTGCTCCATCTGTGTGGCCGTTTATCAGTGGCGAGTGAACGTTTGATTACATGAGTTTATATTTGCGCGCATAAAAGCCACCATTCTGTGGCTGTAATGGAGGCTTTTGTTGGCCACGTAGAAACTAGATCAATCCCTTCCAGTCTCTCGGCTTTTATCCTTAATAAACCGAGATGGTTTTCATTGTCTGCCTGCATCCCTGTGATTGGCTTCTTTTTCTGTGGAAGATTCCAGCACAGCAAAGCTCCATTGGGAAACTAACATATTGCTTGGCATAAGTGTGACAATGGCATAAATTAGGGACATGGATTTTCCCTCTTTCTTTCTGCCTTTTTTACAGTTCTTTTTGGAATAAGTGTTGCGAATGTGTGTGTTCCAGGTTGCCAAGGCTGTGTCTCATTCCCTGAATAACTGTGTGAACTGCTTGCCTGGTCAGAAGGATGTGGACATGGCCCTCAGGAGCATTGGCGAGGCCAGCAAGAAATTGCTTGTGGAAAATGTGAGTCTTTTCAAAAAAGAATTAGCCGTTTACGATTTAGATTTTTAATGCCAACGAGCAACCAAAATAGGTAGGGTTGAGTTTTCGTGTGTGTCATATTCGCTACAATTTGCTTGACAGCCTTAATAATAAATCAGAAACGAACATATATACCATATTTTTGGACTATAGTTGCACCTGATGTCCAAAAAATGAATGGCCCACTGTGGGTTTTAAAATTTTTAAAATAGGCTTTTTAAAATAGTTTTTTAAATTTTTTTAATTTTTAATTGACTTAAGCGCCTGATAACCAGTGTTACAGTAAACGATATAATTACAATATAATGTGTAATTTCCCTCTTGTTTTTTTTTTAGCTGTAATCCAAGCATAATTTGGATTCTGTAGAACTCATGGTCATTGGGACTCTATTAAAAGAAAGAGAGAAAGATTGAGAGATGGAAGGAAAGGAAAGGGACGTGAAGAAAAGGGACAGAAAGGAAAGGAAAGAGATGGACGTACAGGAAATAAATATGTAGGTTTTTTTCTGTCTTTCTTTTTTCTCTTTAGCTCTTTCTGTCTCTGAGTGTAAATACAAAGAAAGAAACACACAATAAGCCAGAAAGAGCTAAAGAGATGAAAAAAAAGAATGAACAGAAGAAAGAAAATAAGATAGGAAAGAAAGAGAGTAAGATTGAAAGGAGCTAATGGATGCAATCAAGAAAGACAGAAAGAGTTAAATAGAAAAAAGAAAAGGGAAAGATAGAAAGAAAGATCACGGAGTGAGTGAGTTTGTCAATGTGGCCACTAGGGACCGTATAAAAAATTGTGGGTTTTTTTTTGTTATGTGCCCGGAGCAGTGGGCAGCCTTAAGCCGTGGTGTTCGGAGAGCCTTGTGTAGATGGACCGCAACTGTCACAAATAAAGCATTTACACTATCATTTAATAGGCCTAATAGAAGCTGACGTTTCATCTATTGCTGGTTTCTAGCTTCCTCCTTGCTCCAAATCCTTTCAAGAGGCGCAAACCGACCTGAACCACACAGCAGCCGAGCTGAACCATTCCGCAGGAGATGTGGTTCAGTCCTCACGTGGCACCAGCAGCCAACTGGCGGTGGCTTCTGGGAAATTCAGCCAAGACTTTGATGAGTTTCTGGATGCTGGCATTGAGATGGCCGGACACACTCAGGTACCGTTTCAACTTTTTTTATTCGTTAAAGATAATAGGTCTGAGACTTGAGTTCAATAAAAGTCATTTCTTTACACTTTGTCAACAAACACACATTTTTCTAAATCTTAAAGTGCCGAAACATCCCCCACGTTCTCTAGTAAAAAACAAAACGCTTTTTTAACACAAGATGTGTTTGAAATATGACTATGTCCTAGATTCACAAGCTGTCCAGAGGACAGACCGAAATGTTGTGGTTGCTCATAAATCCTGGAATATAAAAGCATCTCTTAGGAATTTGTAATCAGCCTCCTCGGCCGGGAAAATTGTTACCAAGTGGAGGACAGGACCGAGCGGTGGAGAGCATTCACAGCAGGGACGAGATGGTCTCAATCTGATTTTAAAATAAAGCAATGAAATTGAAAATGTTCAATTGAATTATTTGGACAGAAAGAGGGCACATCTGGCAGGAACTTAGCGCCGCATTACTGCAGGAGAAGCTCGTGATGACTGTTAAGTATGAAGGTGAAAGCGTAATAGTGTCCGGACGCTTTGCTGGACCGAGATTTGGCAGATTTATCATTTTTACCATTTGTTATAAATTATATGTTGTTCCTGAAGATGCTTGAAACCATTTGATGTATTTGTTCAAACTGAAACTGTACTGGGTGACAAGGAAAGTCTTTTTTTTTTTTTTGGCTTTCATTTAATATATAGATTATTCATAAAAGTAGACATGAATAATTCTTTAAGAATCATAGTGTAAAAGCAGCTGTATAATATCAGAGCTACCGTATTATTCCAGCTATGAATCCCACTTTAATAAATGTATTGCTAAAAACCATAGGTTAAAATTGAATATCTAAGTAAATATGGTATTTTATTCTATTATTCAAGTAGAACTACATCAAAAGAAGTATTTGTGAGAAATATTTTTGGGTTTCTGCAAAGTCAGAGCACCAATAAAATAATGGGTGGAATTTATTATTGGAAGCTATAAATGTAACTTTTATTTTGTGCCTGACAAATGGGGGGGGCTTATATCTGCATAAACATGCTATAAACAATAATACAAACATATGATTTCAATATTTTTAATATCACACAACGTGTTTTTGTTTATATAGTGTATTATTGCTTTCGGTTTTCTTTGTTTTTGTCTTTCATTAATTATTAACTATTAATTTGTTATTAATAATTAACAAAGTTCGAAATCTAGTTATACTGTTAAAATTGTAATAATACTATTATCATTAAATTAAAATAGTATTATTACAGTATGTTCATCACTGCCTTTGGATAACTGATATTGGTATATGAGTTTGTGGCACTTGATAATGCTACATGCTTCGAATGAAGCTTAACTAATGGTTTTTTGGCTAGAATAAAGTTTTTGTACTGGTGTTGTGGTCAACGTTTTTCTGTTTGAATCTTTTCTGTTGTGAGGTTTATGGAGTTTCATGCCAAAAAGAATAATAAAAGCGTAATAAAAGGCATTTTAACCAGATGTCTGGTGCTTCCACAGTCCAAAGATGACCAAATCCAGGTGATTGGAAACCTGAAGAACATCTCTATGGCATCCAGCAAGCTGCTGTTGGCTGCCAAGTCCCTGTCTGTAGATCCGGGCGCTGCCAACGCCAAGAACCTCCTCGCAGCTGCGGCTCGGTGAGCAGGAGATTCCACACACACGGTGTTGCTCAGTCATCAAAAGTGAACAATCGCATTCTCTTAGGCTCTATCGACTCCATTGACAAAATAATTTAATAAAGCTCAATTTAAAGACAAAATAAAGCTCAGTTTAAAAAAAAGAGTATTTAAAAAAGAAAAATGTCCATTGTCCGACTGTGTTCAGAATTAGGAAAAAGAGTCAATTAAAAAAGAAAAAAAATGAAAAATATATACGTATATATCTGTTGTACTTGCCACAATCACACTTATCCCAGTTCTGTAGATTTAGTAAAAATTGAACTTGTGTCCAAGTGGTTGTAGGTTTAAGTCTCTCTATGGCTGGTTCCTCAACTTTCTTCTTTCTTTTCTTTCATTGTTTCAATACTATGCATTTGTATACATTTTTGTAACAAACTGCACACATAGAATTTCTTCTATTAAATTTTGCTTTTTGGAAATTTTTTTTATCATTATTGATTTAAAAAAAACACATCAACATGCCTTTTTTTAAATAAAAGGACCATTGTACTAATTTTGTGTAATATATAACCATGGCCTAAAAATGTCCTGCTTTACCTTCTAGGGCTAAAGTGAATATTACTGTCATATTTTGTAGGGAACGCAATTTTTATTTTTCACATTTGCGAGAGAGAATAAAAGGAGACGGAAAGAGAGAGAGAGAGTGAGTGAGAGGTCACATAGCTTTTTATGAAAAGGTCAAAGCGAGGGAGCGTAAATATGCAATATACTGTATGTAAATGTCATTTTGGTTGTGCAATTTCATCTGGGAGTCATCAATGTGTTTCCTACTGAATCTGTTTCATTGTGGAGGTTTGACGTGTGAAGCCTTCTGACACTTGTTTGGTGTTCTGTTGTGTTCCAGTGCGGTGACGGAGAGCATTAATCAGCTCATCACACTCTGTACCCAGCAGGCACCGGGGCAGAAAGAGTGTGACAATGCCTTACGAGAACTAGAGGTAGACAATCTTGCTTTTCGGTTTGTGTTTAATTATCAGACCACAGGGTTTTGTATGAAATGTATCACAGTTACAGAAACGATACCTTCACATTTCCTGTTAGCAATCTCATAAAACGTCTTGACAAATTTATGAACCTGGCATTCCTTTGTGTGTATGTTGTGTATATGAAGGTCTCTGATGAACAGCGATTGTCAAAGTGTCTTAGCTAGTTTCTTTTTCCCACGTACACGCAGGCTGTTCGAGGAATGTTGGATAATCCCAATGAACCAGTGAGCGATCTCTCCTATTTCGACTGCATCGAGAGTGTTATGGAGAATTCCAAGGTAACTAAATACAATTTTTTTCCTTTCTGATTTTTGTTTTAATTATGCATTGTTTTAATATTTCACATTTTTGTCATGAATTATACTCCAAAGTTTTAGTTTTTTAATATGATCACATTTAGCAATCCAACATTGAGTTATTGTAAATCAAGTATGAACGACTAGATTTATTTAGATTTGTTTTTTGAATTTATCTATTTAAAATCCACACACAGTTGGACAGTTTCAGATTAAATGTTTTTTTGTTTTGTTTTTTTTAATGGTCTGACTGCCTCAGTGATGAGCTTTAATTTTTGTTCGTTTTTTTGGAGATGGCTGTTGCTTTAAATATCATTTATAAAGTTTTTAATGGCATAACTTAAGTTAAAACGGTTATTAATCAGGATTATTTGTTTATGTCTGAATAATTTTTATTTATAGATATTAATAAAGTTTTAAAATGCAATTATGAAACATAATTGTTTATGTTTATGAAACTAATTTCAATTATGAATAAGTTATTTTTAATAATAATATTTTTAATAAGTTAATAAATAATAAGTTAATAAATAATAAGTTATTTCGGTGCTTCCGAAAAGATTCAATCTGTCCTCGTTGGCAGTGTCGAAAAGTAAATAACACAATATGAAACACTGTTAAATAATTAATACTATATTCAAATGTCGTTGCTTGGATGGATAGAGCGTGATTGGGTTCATATCTCGCCTTCAGGTTCTTGGTGAGTCCATGGCGGGAATCTCACAGCACTGCAAGACCGGAAACGTGCCAGCATTTGGGGATTGTGTTGCAGTGGCATCCAAAGCGCTGTGTGGATTAACCGAAGCGGCGGGACAGGTGAACAATTTATGTTGCAGAAACGTTTAGAATGTTTGTTAGGAGGTACAAGGTAAGATTAATAAGATCTTTTTGATGAACGGTATATCAATTTGAGTATTTTAATAAACAAAAAAAAAAACAAATGATATATAATTATTTTTTTTTTTAGTTTTTTTTTTGTTTGTGTGTGTTTATTGGTGCTTTAAGTAATCATATAAGCTCAAAAACGTGTACTTTTTTTGTTCCCCTTCTCCTTAGGCCTCTTATCTGGTTGGTGTCTCGGACCCCAATAGCCAGTCAGGTCATCAGGGATTGGTTGATCCCATCCAGTTTGCCAGAGCCAATCAGGCGATTCAAATGGCCTGTCAGAACCTAGTGGACCCAGCCAGTAGCCCCTCCCAGGTTGAGCTTTCATTACTAACAAGTCGCCTGGAAAATAAGACTTTTTCCCTTCAAATGAAGCAATACATCTTATTTTGAGGGGAATTGCCTCGCAGTGAACACTAACTTGACGTTTATTTAAACGGTTTTGTTTTTTGCCCCACATCTCTTGTGTGCAGTATACATTTTCATGTATACGAAGAGAATTGGATTATTAAATCTGATGGTAGCTTTTTTTAAAATAAAATTAGCATGAAGACTGACATCTCTTGATAGAACGACAAATATCAACAGATAAAGAGCAGAAAAACATCCCTTTGTTCAGACAGTTACATTGGAGTGAATTGAAGTGTAATTTTACTGGATGAGTAAAATTTTGCCCCTAGTGGCAAATATTGACAAACACTCCTTTTTAGTACAAAAATACTTACAAAAAAATCTTTGTTTGACCTTTGAAGGTTTTGTCAGCCGCTACAATTGTGGCCAAACACACCTCTGCCCTTTGCAACGCTTGTCGTCTGGCATCTTCCAAAACTGCAAACCCTGTGGCCCGAAGACATTTCGTCCAGTCGGCCAAAGAGGTCGCCAACACCACAGCAAACCTCGTCAAAACCATAAAGGTTTGTTAGCAAGAAACTTTACAAATCTCACTTTTACATTTTGCACACCTAGCTTTATGGAAGCTTGTCAGCTACTGTACATAATCCACAATCGCAAGACATTGTACATTTTGGAAAATGGAGTCAAACAAGGATCCAAAGGTCTTCAAGATAATAGTGGGTTTGTGTTCTGTAGTCATTGGGATTTTTGACTTAAATTTCATTCAGCGTCTTCTTTTAGAATAGAATAGAATGCCTTTATTGTCATTGTATCACAGGGTTACAATGAAATCAGTATTGCTACTCCGTTTGGTGCAGAAAGAAAGATGAGATGATGGTAAAATATACACACTGAATAACCAATATAAATAAGTACAATATATTAAAATATGGTCCTAAATATAGGAGGCAAGAAACGCTTTAAATATAACACGAGACACAAGAACACAAGAACAATTTTTAGAGTTTGGCAGCTTGTCAAATTGGCTTGATTTTGGCTAGTAAACGCTCCTTTCAGAGCCTTGGTCGTAATTTTGGAGGTTTCTCGTGGAAGTTTGTTTTCACAGGAGGCTTTCAGTATATATTTACTCACTAGGTTCAAACCCCTGACATGTGCAGCTGAACAAAAGTGATCTTTTTCTGTTTCGCAGGCCTTAGATGGGGACTTTTCGGATGAGAACCGCGAGCGTTGCCGCGTAGCCACGACCCCGCTGATAGAAGCTGTGGATAATCTCTCCACCTTTGCTTCCAACCCAGAGTTTGCAAGCATTCCTGCCCAGATAAGCAATGAGGTGATAAAACTGTCGGAAAATATTTTTTTCAAGCGTTGTTTATTGCTACTGCTGGTGTTAGTCGGTATCTTTACATCCTTAGTGGTTCGTCTGCACTTTCGATGCACCAAATCTTGATTATCAGGACACATCTCGACGTGTTTGGAGATTGTGTCGGTTTAGAGTTTGGTTTATGGCCAAAAATGTTGGGAATATGTGCTGCTGAATTAAAAGATATTAGAGCTTTAGTGTTGTCTTTACACTGTTGACAAAAATGTAGTTTTGGCACGAGTAAATGCATTTATGTCAATTCAATTGCAGCACAATCATGAGGATTATTTGATATGAATTATGGATTATTTGACTTCATGGATTAACACATAACATGCATTTTTTCAAACACTTTCATAAAAAAAATGCTTTTATTTTTTTATAGATAATAAAGATTTTATAGACTGTCTGCTATTAAATACATTACCATATTTTTCGGACTGTCAGGCGCACTTAAAATCCTGAAAAGTGTTTAAAAAATGAACTTCTGCCTTTTAAAAGGCACATATTTTTATTCAAATTATAAGAGCAAAATGGATTCGAAAATAGATGTTTCTCAATGATGTGCTTTTGCTTTATAATCCAGAATATCATAAGCAAAACCCCAACCTCACTTTTCATTGTTCTTTCTGTGAAGCAATAAAATAACTCGGTGTTGTGATGTAAAGTTTCCCAGTATGTACATATAATTTGACTGAAAAAAAGATTGATTAAAAAAGACTGAAAAGAACGAATTTTCTCATACATTCACTCGTTTTAAATTGTAGGGATCCGCGGCTCAGGAGCCCATCCTGCGCTCTGCTCGTTCTATGCTGGACAGCTCCACCCACTTATTAGAGACCGCCCGTTTGCTAATTATTAACCCCAAAGACCCGCCCACCTGGTCTGTTCTGGCAGGCCACTCCCGCATTGTGTCAGATTCAATCAAGGGCCTCATCACATCTATCAGGTATGTAAAACGCAGCTTAAAACTGGGAAAAAGTCCATTCAATAAAATTATTAGGTTAAAGCTGCACAATTCATTGTTAGAAGATCTCGATTCAACCCCCCTCGATATCTAAATCCAGAAATAAAATGTGTGTCTGTGTGCACGCAATCATTTAAATATTACAAAAGAAAGATGACCTTGTATTACTATTTACTTCTGTCGTATTTTGGGACGCTGCCCTGATTGGCCACCTGTGGTTTCGTGCAGCAGTCACGTGCGCTTAATTACCTGCACTAGAACAGTGGATATGAGTCGAGTGGCAATTTTATTCTGAAATGTGTGTTTACTGCCGTTTCAAACCAGAAGATGACACTCAGTAAACCATAGACAGCAAACATGTACTGTTGAGGACAAAATTATTAGCCCCCCTACAAAATAATCATTGTTTGAAAAGTATTTCAAAAGTTCTTTTAAACAGCTAATCATTTTGTCCTCAACTGTACATAATAATGTACCTTGGAATGTTTATTTTTTGTCTTATGTTTAATGGTGTTTTTTTTTAAACAATACTTTTACTTTACATTATTTTTTTCATTCATTTATTTAAATTTAAAGCAAAGAGTAATGTGTGTTATTATATTGCTGTTTGACAACCTGATTTTCAGGGTTAAATATTTAAAATGAAAAAATATTCAAAAAGAATCGTGATCTTTATTCTAAACAAAATAAAATGTTATTCTCATTTTATCCAGAGTCGTGTAGCTATAAGTTATATACAATTTATTTGTATAAATATAATGATCTTGGTGCATGTGTGTGTGTTTGTGTGTGTGTGTGTGTGTGTGTGTGTGTGTGTGTGTGTGTGTGTGTGTGTGTGTGTGTGTGTGTTATGTAAAATACACTTTAAACTCTTAATCGTCCATAATGGAGAGTTGTCCAGCAATCTGCATCTAACAATTTGTGTTTAGACAAACTGCAAACGCACACACACACACACACACATCTGGAGCAGTGGACACTTTTTTTTCAACTTCCTAGCAAGTCCACAACGGCCCTAAATATGCCCTTGACGTCATTTCTTATACCCTTGACTTCCTTATTTTGGCACAAAATTCACAAACCATTGGCTTTAATACACAGTGTACTGTATATAATTATTTACACAAAGCACCTAATGCCCTATTTGCTGTCTTTTGGATCAATAACACACCTTTTTTTATTATTTTACTGTCTATAACTCACACCGCTGTGGTTGTATGTTTGCGTGAACCATTCCTCATGCTCATTATTTTCCCGCGCATCACTGCTTTACCGCTTTATTGTAACCAGTACCAACATCCAGGCTGGGAGGCGTCATTCCATGTAGTGGTAACGTCCTCCTGTTGGTTGTCATAGGGACAAGGCCCCAGGCCAACGGGAATGTGACCAGTCGATTGACAGCATCAACAAGAGCATCAGGGACATCGAGCAGGCGTCGCTCGCTGCTGTGGGTCAGAGTCTGCCCTGCAGAGACGACATCTCTTTAGAGGTAACAACCGTCTCTGACACGCGTCTTGTGCTTCATGTGGATTCATCACTGATTTGAGGACCGCCATAGGAACTGGGAAAATACTAGGGTGTTTTTAGGGCACACACATGAAACGGTTCCTATATTTGTGCAATCTGATTGGCTGATGAATAACAGTATGAAGCTCATCATTGCGGCTTGATACAATCAAAGCAATTTTTGTATTGTGATACTTTTTTGTGACATTTTTTTTCGATCATCACCAATAATTAATAATCTGCTCAAAATTATCATAAAAAGTATGATTTTTGCTAGAATTGTATTTATTGGCCGTGTTGTTTCTTAAGCGTTTTGGTGGACACGTGTGCATGTTTATTTTAATCACTTCTGATATAAATGTACTTTTTTGTCAAAATACGTAAAAAGGCTTTACAGGAGCAGCTGACGTCGGCCGTGCAGGAGATCGGTCACCTGATTGACCCCATCTCAACAGCGGCTCGAGGAGAAGCAGCTCAGCTCGGACACAAGGTACAGATCCACGTCTACTCTAGGATGGCTGCTGTTGTAAATGATGATCTCCGAAGCCAACGCTGATGACATCTACTAACCTAAAACAGCATCATTCAGTTAAAAACACTTTGTTGATTTTTATTTCTGAATATTTAAATTAAATTGATGTTTCAAAATGGCAGAACAAATTAGATAAAAAGTCATGTGGATTGATCACTGGCTACAGCCATGATGCTAATTAAACACCTGGTATTTATCAAGCAGCTAATTCATGTTCACGTGATTATATTAACTTATTCTGTAAATTATTATAACAGGTCAATATATGCTTCGTTGAAGAGTCTAGACTTAAATTGACTCACTGATTCGGAGTCTCGAATTATACTAGGCAGAGCATTCTATAGCAGTGATTCTCAACCATTGGGCCGCGAGCGCCACCTAGAGGGCCGCGAGAATATTTTTTTCACCGCGATCGCGGGCCGCGAAGTCCGCGGAACAACAATGAGCTCCCCACCACTAGATGGCGCTGAGGTGTCAACACGCTCCAATAATGCCATCAGTAGCGGCAGACTTTTGACTGAAGGTGGAGGACGTTCTTAAAACGAACAAATGAAGATA
>MU204410.1:7630956-7772727 GCA_017309775.1 Paedocypris sp. Pulau Singkep
TTTTAATGTCTGTCCACGTTTCGAATTTTTTATTTTGTTAATACAATTGCCAAGAATTTTTACACACAAGGAAGTACAGATGAACATTTAACGCCATCATTTAACGCACATTTCTGACTTCTGAAATGAACAAAATACTATAGTGAACATACTATAGCAAAATAATTATGTTTGTGCGTTCTCCACTTTTCCTATAAGACTTATTAGACTTTTATAATGTACATACCGTGTTTTCGAATTTTCGAAAAAAACAGAGTGCTTGAAACAGGCTTGAGCTTGAAGCAATTACTCTGCGCATGTATCAGTCTGACTGGAGCAAAGGACCTTGGGAAATGATGTCTTGACCACAATTTTTGGACAATTTATTTTTTTCTTTAATTTTTATTTCGTGCCTGAAAAATCTGTTTGGTGCTTACATTTGCGGGGTGATTATATTTACATAAATACGGTATATTGTTTTTACAATAATATATTTTTGTATTTATACTTTTTTATTTATTAGTTAACTTGTTTATAAAAGCACCAAACTACATTGACAATCTCTTCTGAGTTCACTTCTAAAATCAGCAGGCAAAATATTGCATACATAACATAACATACATTATGTTGTAACATATTTTATACAGCTGTACTGTACCTTTATTACACAGCTGTACCTCGCTAAGTGGCCTGATGATTGCTGAGTTCATTTACTCAAGTACTTTACACCACACCAAAACCTTAAAATTGAGGGAAAGTGTCATAAAAGTAATATAATAATAAAGAACATGAAGTCAATAGCGGCTGCACAGCTCTCCCACTAATCATCTGCCATTCTCCAGCGTAATGAGCCCATAGAGCCACAGCTGCCTCTGGATCTCATATTTACACTGAATTGGCACAACATCTCAGTTCATCAGTGCTGGATGCGCGTAATCTTTCATTAGACTGTCATGACTCACAGTAGATTACAGCGACAGCCAACTGGTTATCTGTGCTCATTTATTTTCTGCGCTGAGCGCGTGGACCGCATGAAGACAGTAATATGAATTAGGACTGGCTCCAGCATGGCAACATCCCGACCTTGTGTTCTTCACCTCACAGATGGATGAAGGAACTCCTCCAGAGCCTGATGGCAGTTTTGTGGATTACCAGACCACCATGGTCAAGTATTCCAAAGCCATCGCAATTACTGCTCAGGAAATGGTGAGAGCCAAGCATCCCCTTTTCCCCCATGATTTCTCAGTCCTGCTTTGATATCGGATATTTGACCAACAGATGACCAAGTCGGTGACGTGCCCGGAGGAGCTGGGTGGACTGGCATCTCAGGTAACGGTGGATTATGGCCAACTGGCACAGCAAGGCCGCCTGGCAGCTGCCACCGCTGAACCAGAGGAGGTGAGGATCCATCGCTTCTGCTTCGCCTTTCACGCATCACTGTTCAGAAAACTTTAACGTGCACTCACACTTGCAATAACACATTCAGTGAAATGCTTTTCAGGACGTTTAACCAACTTGATCGCTTTTTACGCTTTCTGTCATTAACTTTTATTGCATAAAGATTTCAGAAGCCTTTACGAAATGGTATCTTCTCTTTTTTATGATAGATACTTTTTAAAAAAAAATAGCTTTTAAGGACTTCACAAGCATGTTTATATATATATATATATATATATATATATATATATATATATATATATATATATATATATATATATATATATATATATATATAAAAGAAACTTAAAAGAAGAAGAATAAATCAAACCTAATGAAGGCGACAATTGAAAAGACCAAAGGTTTTTAGGTATAACTTGAACTTTATGTACTTAGACTTAAAGGTTAGTTCATTGTGCACTGCATGCTCTTTTAATTGTTTGCCGGATAATTGTATTTTAAAGGAAAAACCATAACTAAAACTCAAGTTAAGTATTAACAAATGATCTTCCAGTACGATCAAACCAATATCATTTAAATCACATTGATGGCGCTAGAAATAACAGAACATTTTATAGCTGTATAACAATGCTAATTGTAATATTAATAATAAAGTACTTGGCAAAAAAAACTCTTCAAAAAAAGCGACCAATCCTCACAATTCCAGCGTGCAGCTGTATTTATTAATGTCCTTAGGCCAATAACACCAACAGTCTTATATTTCTCCGCAGCCTAGCATTTCTAGCTGGGTCTTGTTTTCAGGGAAACATTGCTCAACTCTAACAACCGAACAAATAAAACAAACACTGCTGTTTAATTGGCAAAAAATAAAAAAGCATTAAAAATATTCTGCGGTTCGCATCTCACACCTTTGCGCTCCGTTTCACCCACGTTACAAGGAAACCCGACTCATTTGTGCGGCAGTCACAACCTCTTTTTTTTCGCCCGTGTTTTTACATAAGCTGCGGTTGCTATGGTAACCCGGCGCCCTCACAGGCTTTAAAAGCGGGTTGTGGTGTTCATAATGAAGAGCCGCCCACCCGTGGATCAGCGTGTCAGGTAATGAACATACAGCGCTATCAGGCCCACTCAAAGGCCGTCACAGCCCCTTCTTAATTACTAGGCGGCGCTCGGAGCACGTATGTCGAAGTGTAAAGAATGTGACCGTGATGGCCATTTATCCTGTCTGTGTGTTCAGGTGGGATCCCAGATCAAGACCCGGGTGCAGGAGTTGGGTCACAGTTGTATTTACCTGGTGCAGAAGGCTGGAGCTCTGCAGATGAGCCCCACAGACACCTTCACCAAGAGAGAGCTGATCGACCACGCCCGCGCCGTCACCGAGAAGGTAAACCTGCGCTTTCCGTTTCTTTCCTTATGACTTTGACGAATCAGAGAGGCTTTTATTTGTTTGTTTTGTGAAAGGGCCATGATGTCAAATGAAGCTCAATGTGCTGTGTATATAGGGGTTTAAGACCAAAGTGGGTGGAGTGTGTGTGTGTGTGTGTGTGTGTGTGTGTGTGTGTACGTACAGTGGTATTGAACTTACCTATAGATATCTACCTTAAGACTTCATGGAACATTTCTTATAATTTTACAATCTGAAAACTGTTCTATTTGATTGATTGATTGATTGATTGATTGATGGATAAAGCCATGAATCATGCAATCGCTGTTAATTGAAATCTAATTGGTTGGAGGAACACGAAATGTTCTATATATGCTTTTAATTTGTTCTAAAATGCTAATATTAAGTATGACTGTTGTATATTTGTGTGTATGTGTGTACGCAATCAAAAAGCGAATAGAAAACAAACTATGTTTTATCATTTTTTATATATATATATATATATATTTAAGCAAGACATAATGTTATATTATAAAGGTAACACTACTTTTTCAAATATTTGATTATTTACTGATGATTGACGTTTTTATTCTGTCCACTCTTCATCTTCAACAGTCATTCTACAGTCATTAACAGTGTTTCTAATAGTATTCAAGTAGATATATTTGTTTAATTGTGATGGTTTTTTTTGTTAATACTTATATAAAAATAATATTATGTGAAAATGTAAATAATATTTAGAAGTTGCATTTAACTTGACTGTTTTAAGTAATTATTTATAGATTATTATATATTTGTTCTGGTTACCAAACGTTTGTCATAAATAAATGCAATTTTACCCAAGGGTTTCACCACATTTAAACCAAAAGTGTTTTGTTAGTGCAAAATTTGCAATTTACAGTACAGTAATTGAAATAGTTTAACTTGAAAACCGAGCCCCAGGAGACGGGGGGTTATGCCCTCTACTGGGGCAAACCCTCTTAATTTAATAGAATAAGGCCATTCCATTTACCACGGGAATTTACCTCAACCAGCAACAACCATCAACACGTTTGTGTTTTTATTACATATGTTTGCACTCACTGATTAATAGTCTTCGTGTTCATTAATAATTATATACCTTAAATACTTTTTTTGTTAAAAACCTACATAAAAATACAAGTCCAAATGAGCCATACCTAATGTTTAAAACTAAAAACAAGTGATTGTATGCATTTTTGTAAAACCAATATGAAATGCCGGACAAGAAGTCAGTCAACTGGATTGAATTTGGAACGCACAATATAGCCCTACCAAAAATGACTTAAAATTAAACTCGACATATACAAATACGTATACATCCGATAAATCATGCACAAATACGAGAAATACAAAACCAGGAGTGCGTCCATTTACACGTGGTCCTATTTTACAACTTTTGACTTCTTTTACTCCACTTTAAGAGGTCGCTGAACTCATCTCCCACAATACACGACTTGGAAAAATAACTGCAAGAGAAATACGCTGTGATTGGCTCCAGCGGCGCAACTAGGAAATGAATAGATTGAAATACAGGAGAACGTTTTATATTTTTAACGTTATATATTTTTTTAAACTTTGCCAGATGCAGCCACCTCGAGAGATCTACAATATGGCTCGATAATATCTATACAGATTCCCAGATTGTGGCCATCCTGTGGTTCCTGTCGTTTTCAGTGGATACTGGGTAGCCCATAAGTAAAAGTAAATAAAAAATAAATAAATACAAAAGCTACCACTAAACCACTACTCATGTACCGTATCAGTGTGGCAAGGTGCTAACAATGAATAAAATAAATCAAAACGTTTTTATAAAAGTCAAATTTTTGGTAACATTTTTGTTAATGTGTAATATGTAACATACAGAGAATTATTTACGCAAATATGAGCACCCTTTTTTTTCGGATTTTCGACGCTGATAAACAGAAAGGAAGTATTGGCTCAATAACAGAAATAAAGAAACATTAGACACTCCAAGACAATTAAGAGAGACAAAATAACACTGGAAGAAGTAAGATTAAACTAAATACAGTACTATATTTTTTTATAATACAACAGAGACTACAAATCACGACTGCTTAGCTTAGCACAACAGGCTACAAACGAGTCTAATGTGTCATCGCAGAAAGAGTCGAAATAGTCGAGAATGAAGAACGCGGCCAAGGAGTAAAAAAAAATCCAAGGAACAGACACAATCAAAACACTCGGTCTCTGCACAGGGGATAATAATCCTTCCTCTTCACACGGCTTGAAACGCCTGAGCTTGAAGAAATTGCTCTGCGCATGTGCTGAGTCTGACTGCAGAGCAAAGAATCTTGGGAATTGAAGTTCTGACCTCTAGAATCAACTTTTCGTATCATTCAGATATCTATTATTTAAATTAAACCATATTAAAATGATACGAGTCACAAGTTAGGTTTGTTAAATAAAGGAACGTTATATAAAAATATTGAACAATATATTATTTATATTTTTTTTGTGCTTGGAAAAACCAGGGGGTTGCTTATAAATCCGCGGAGTGCTTATATTCCCGTAAATACGGAATTTGGTTTTAATAAATGTTGTGTGAATCTTCTTCTTGGTGCCTATGTTTCTGTAAGCCAGTGGTAGGACACGTGGGTTTTTACTTCTTTAGCATAATGTGGAACACACTTACCACCATGTCACTTTGTCTTTGATTACATTTCACTATCTGGAGTTTGCTCCGCTCCTGCTGCGTTGGTTCCGCGGCCCCTCGCTGCTTTAAACGAGCTGTTTAAATGTGTCACGGTCCCCATCAGACGCTTTCTATTCAAGCTCTCCACTCATCCTGGAATCAGTTCTGTATTAAATGCGAACAGGGACGAATTCTTTTATCTGCAACACTGACTGGCGCTGTTTTTCTCCTCGCTTCTGCCTTTGTAAGTTGATGTGAATTTACAGCGGTTATCATCAAGACCCTCGTTTAGTGATGGACAACGTACCTTTTTAATACGACCATTATTTTTAATGTCATTATACACAAGTTATATTGATTACTGTACACGGGATACACATTGATCTTTTTGGTTCATTTGGGATAATGTTCAGCATGAAAGCTGCAGAGATTAGACGTGTTCTTCACTCTCGCCGTCAATTTGGCCCAGATTAACTCATGAGTATTTACGTGGTAAAGAAGAAGAAGAAAAAAAGAGAAGAAGCCCCAAAATGACAAAACTGTAATGTGGTTTTAAATGTGTTATTAAAATGTTTAATTACTCCATTACAGGTTACAAGTCACCAATTCCAAAAAGACTTGAGTAAAAGGAGTAAAGTATCCAATTTTTAAAGTACTTGAGTATTTTACTATTTGTCATTTTTACTTTACTGTACTGAATTTAGACTTTGATAAAAGTAAAAAGCCTCAAACTCCTTATTTGTGAGGGTTTTAATTCCTAATAAAGAACTTAAATCCTAAGACCACCTCAGTCTTTCAAAATAGCAGAACAAAATGGATAAAGCGAGAACAAAAAAATCAGTCAAACAAAAATGTGATAAAATGTACAGCACTTTGGCCAACACTTGTTGTTTTTAAGGTGCTTTATAAATAAAGCTGAATTGAATTGAATTGAATTAAAAGTAATGAACAGCATCCAGTACCTTCAGCACCCTGCAGATGGCGATATCGCCTCGTCCGTCCAAGAAATTAACCTTGATTGACTATTTAATTGATTTGTCAATCACAAATGTAGTCAAGTAGATGGTAAAAGTTGCTAATATGTTTGATACTAAGTACAAAGTAGCAAAAGAAAAACTTCTTAACTAAGACCCTTTACTCACGTACTTTAAATCACTGCAATACTGTATAATTTCCATAATCTAGGGCATGTTATTACTGATGATTGATGTGACGACAGAGACATAAAGAGACAATACTGGGAACTCTATGCTCAGGCCAATATGCTAATGAAGACATTTCATATGTGTTCATTACAAGTAAGATGAAAAGGCAATACATTAAATAATCCATCGCTCTTCACTCTTCCGCAGGTGTCCATGGTGTTGTCGGCCCTGCAGGCGGGTAATAAAGGAACTCAGGCCTGCATCACTGCAGCCAGCTCCGTCTCCGGCATCATCGCTGATCTGGACACCACAATCATGTTTGCTTCTGCCGGGACGCTCAATGCGGAGAACGAGGAGTCTTTTGCAGACCACCGGTGAGCCCCTGGCACATTAGCTGTAGATTAAAAGCCACGCAAACTCTAACGTGGCGTTCTCTACACAGGGAGAACATACTGAAGACCGCTAAAGCCCTGGTGGAGGACACCAAGCTGCTGGTGTCTGGTGCTGCCTCCAGCCAGGAAAAACTAGCCCAGGCTGCCCAGTCCTCTGCCAAGACCATCACACAGCTCACTGACGTGGTCAAGCTGGGCGCTGCGAGCATGGGCTCAGAAGACCCCGAGACACAGGTGTCTGTTCCTCTACTAGTCTTCTGCTTCTGCGCTGAGACTTTAGCGTTTATTACATAAGATACTTTCACTGTCATGTATTCACATACGTTTTAGTTTTGTATTAGCGTGTGTAAATAGTTAAAGTATTCATATAACGTTTATTCCTTGTTTTTTTTGTAAACGAAAAGTCTTTTTATTTAAGGTTTTTTTGTTTACAGTATGTACAAAGTGACACAAGCACTTATTATTAACGCCAATTTCCTAATGCACATAAAAAGCCATTTAATGAGTAATTACTGCGTAGTAGAAAACATTTTATATTTAAAATAGTTTTTTATATATAGTTACGTATATAATAATAATAATAATAATAATAATAATAATAATACATTTTATTTGTATCGTATTTACTCTCTTACAAATCAAGGATTTATCCTTAAGATTTCGGGCTCAAAGTGGGGGGCTTGACTTATAGGTGAGGTCTACAGACAGAAAATATTATACTCCAGTGCACAGATATTTCACCCTTGCTCGCAAAAATACACCACAGAGACTTGGACATGGTAAATACAATGACATTTATTATATAAATTAAATACATCTTTCAAAAACCTTTGATTACTGGAAATTCTATCATTATAATCACAGAAGATGATACGATGCATCATTTAAGCTGAAAGTTGTTGAGTTCTGAAGGAAGTTCCGACTGTGTGTTTGGTCAAACCGAGAAAACTGTCTGGGTTCTTCTTCTTTGGCTAATGGTCTGGGTTTGGAGAATGAAGGAAGGAAAACGGCGTGAGCTCGTTCTCACACGGAGAGAATAAACAGTCTCTGAATAAGCATTGTCCCCGGCCCTGACGAATCCGTCGAACAGTAAACGCGCTTTGATAAAAAATAAAAAGAATAAAGAGCAGAAACAGTCGTTATGGCTCTTCTCTGGTTAGACCTGATACCGACATCTTCCAGGTGAAGTTTGGGAGTCAATTTGTAAACGAGTAAAGATGGTACTTATTATTTACACATTAATTACACTTGTTTATTAGACAGTATACAGTATATATATATATACTATATATATATATATATATATATATATATATATATATATATATATATATATATATAATAAAAGACAAACATACTCATTTGTGCGGAAAGATATTTTGTAATGTATTTTGTAAGAGTTTTTCACACACATTTTTGAAGATGATTTCCGTGTTTTCTGAACCTTACTCTTTTCAGCAATGTTCAATAATATATCTGTATGTACGTACACTACCGTTCAATAATTTGGGGTCACTTTGAAATGTCCTTATTTTTTAATGAAAAGCACTATTTTTGTCAGTGAATTGTCAGTAACTTTAAACTTATCAGAAATACTCTCTATCCATTTCTACCAACTGTCACTCCAGTGTTTTAATGGTACAATGTGTTTAGTAATTGTTTCAGAAGGATAATGGATGATTGTGAAACCCTTGTTTGATGATGTTAGCGCTACTGGAAACTGTTTAGCTGGTTAAAGAAGCTATTAAACTGACCTTTCTGTGAGCAGGTTGAGAATCTGGAGTGTCACATGTGTGTGGTTTATCAAATGCTCAAAATGGCCAGACATAGAACAAGGAAAGACTCAAGTTTCACAAATGTTTTCTAAGAAATGAAGGCTATTCCATGCGAAAAATTGCCAAGAAACTAAAGATTTGACCCCAAATTTTTATGTGCCAATTTTCTTATGCCTATAGATCATATTTGTTTGCTTTTCAGATACAAATTCAAAACACTTGAGTTCACTCACACGTTGAAAAAATAAAACGTCATACTTGTGTGTGTGTGTGTGTGTGTGATACTATATTTTATGAATTCCGAAATTCCCTTCTATAATCCTCATCTTCACCTCATCGACTGAACAGTTAATAGCAGAAATTGTCACGTTTCCAATGATTCTGCTTTTCGACGTCTGCTCATGTCTGACAAGCGTCTCACTAAACACGAAGCATCATAGTAAACACGAGTCACACGTATGTGTATGTATTTCTGATGGAAAAACCTGAATCCGTGTGTCTTCATGAGTCATCTTTGGTCCGTGTCTCTCAGGTGGTGCTGATAAATGCGGTGCGAGATGTTGCTAAGGCTCTGGCGGAGCTGATTAGCGCTACTAAATGTGCCGCTGGGAAAGCAGCCGACGACCCCTCCATGTATCAGCTGAAGAGTGCGGCTAAGGTGGGTTGCGTTGGAAAGGTTGTAAATATGCCTCTTTCACACCATCTACACACACCTCACCACACGGGTTCCTTGTGTTTTTCTTTCTGGAATATACTGTCACCACTACAACGGTTTTCAGGAATCACATAGTATGTCAGTTTTTGAGTGAGCGCCTCATTGATGTTGTTTTTTCTTTTCCTCATCTGTCTTCCCTTCACTATCTCACTATATACTATTTATATATTTTTTTAAGTTCTTATTTAAATAAATGTTTTTATATTTATCTACATTATACAGGATAGGGCTTACGTTGACAATTTACATTGACCTGATTTGCAGTTACAAACATATGAATAAGCGTTTTATGTATTTTGTTCTTTGTTGGATAACAATAATCATCTTAATTATCAAATAACAAATATCACATTTATCGAAACTTAAACCTTTCATGTGATCTTCACTGAGAAAATGGGTGTTTTGTCATTTGCTTTTTTTATTTTTTTTTTATTTCCTGTGGTTGAGGTCTTGGTGACCCTCAGGGCACAGTGTTAGGTCCGCTTTTGTTTTCTTTAAAAGCACCATTGGTTTAGGCTTTTTTGAAAAGGAAAAAACTCCATTTGGAGTCATTAGATTAGATTGGACGTTATTGTAATGTTGAACATGATTTACGTATTCATTGTTTGCTCTCTGCTCTTATATTGTATGGCTCTTATGTTGCTCTTATATGTACATTGTGTACTGTACATTCTCTTACATGTTTGCACTGACCAGTAAGATGCTCTTAACTGCATGGTACATGTGTATACTTTAATGTGAACAGTGACAATAAAGGCTCTATTCTGTTCTATTTCTATTACAGGTGATGGTGACAAACGTGACCTCACTGCTGAAAACCGTGAAAGCAGTGGAAGACGAGGCCACTCGCGGCACCAGGGCTCTTGAAGCCACGATCGAGTGTATCAAACAGGAACTCACGGTGAGTAACATTGTGTTCAGTATGTCAAACTCTAAATATAGTGGTTGTGGATGTTATGTGAGTGTACTTGATTCACCGACAAGCGTAGAAAAAATATCAAGTCACATAAAATGACAAATCCGAAATTAAGCAACAGATAATATAATAATAATGTTCGTTTTCTTCAGTGCAGAGGCCAGTTTGATCGATTTAGTTGTGTTCTGACTTAATATTATAGTACCCATGGGTGTCTTTAGGCAACTGATCAATTGTATTGTTCTGATCTATTGTTCTATTGCTGGCAGTGTTATCAATAAGGGGATTCAAAAACGATTATAAAGTCTGAACGTATTGCTGAAATAATACATCAAAAGGGAACCGTGCTTTCTTGTAGACTTTCCAAAAATAGCTTCTTGCGTATGAGTATAATGCATCGCTTTAGGGCCATGCTTTCCAGTAGCTGGACCATAAGAGCGGGTGTTGTCACCACCATTACGTAACATATCTTTAGATAAAAGCTTCTGCTACAGCCATAAAAAAAACATTATATTTCCCGCACTGGGGAAGTTGCATAAATAAAAAGGACAATGTTAAATTGTCCGCTTAAAATTGTTTTTTATATTCTTATTCTTACACGCTTCTTCAAAATGTAGACTTTATTTTTTTTTTACCTTTTGTCATTCTTTCCCCAGGTTTTTCAGTGCAAGGACATTCCGGAGAAATCCACCTCCCCGGAAGAGTTTATCCGCATGACCAAGGGCATCACTGTAGCCACGGCCAAAGCAGTAGCAGCAGGGAACTCGGCTCAGCAGGACGATGTGATAGCCACTGCCAACCTGAGTCGAAAAGCCATCTCCGACATGCTGACCACCTGCAAGGTGTTTATTCACCATCACGCACACACAACCACAACCTTGGGCGTGTTGGTCCAACGGAGAAGTTTCTGCCACCACACAGGCACAGAATTACCATTCGCCATCTAGTGTTGACAAATGGCATTGCATTTGGGTTTTTTTTTTTTGTCCTACTTTCTTCAAAGCAAAAAGATTTGTGGGTTAAGTTGAGCGTGTGTCTTTCAGAAAGCCGCGTACCACCCAGAAGTGAGCGAGGATGTGAGGAACAAGGCTCTGCTGTATGGCGTGGAGTGCACCACCGGATACGTCGACTTGCTCGAGCACGTCCTGCTCGTGAGTGTGTGCGAGTGTGTTGCTCGGGATGTCGGGCGGGTTAAACTGAGGTTGTTCATTTCCTACAGGTATTACAGAAACCCACAGCCGAACAGAAACAGCAGTTGGCCTCACTGTCCAAAAAAGTGGCGAGCTCCGTCACCGAGCTCATCCAGACGGCTGAAGCCATGAAAGGTGAGTGATGGTGCTGTACCAGTGGAGGGAAAGATCCTTAATTTCCAATGGCTCAATGGGTTTGTTCTTTATTTGGCCAATTATAAATGTTATAAATTTGTAAAATTATAATAAAGCGCACAAGAGTTATGGTGGAGTCACAACTATTAGCAAGTCAAAAATATGCTAGTACATTTGAATGTGTTGAAATCATAAATACATCTTGCACAGAGGTTTAAAACAGAATTATTCTGCTATAAAGATGTGACGATAGTGTAGACTGTTAAGCAAAGAGGTTTGGTTCTTATTCAGAAATCTGTACTCTAGTGTGTCAAATGTGAGTAATAATAATAGAAACCAAATGTACTGTGAATTCTACTATTTACAGACACATTTTTAATTAATGGTTATATTATTTTTATTCATCATTATTATTAACATTATTACCAATTTAAACCTAATGATTTTATATACTGTGTATATAATTTACGTACTAGATTTAGTAATTACTACATGCACATATTTAGTATTTAGTAATAAACAGGGTTAGTTCAAAAAGATCAAGATCAAATTTGATGTGTCACTTTCCAATTTTATTTAGTACAATGTAAAGATAAATGTATTTTCCAATCATCCAGTATTTAAACATAGGGGGGAGTTTTGGTGCGAGGGGAGGCATATTAAAGCAATAAATATAATAAAAAAGATAAATAGATGACAAAAAAAATATATTGTAAAAAAATAAGATGAGGTAAGATACAAATATGAATAAAATACAAAAAAAACTTTGAAGATACAAATGCAGTCAAAATAAAATAGGTCAAATAAGGTCAAATAAGGATTCAAAAATTAGTAGTAATACAATTACAAAGAAGTGACTCGGTGAACCAGAAAGTGGTGGGAATTTGTTAAAAATTCTTTAAATTGTTGGGACCAAATAAGTTCCAGCAATTCCAGTTTTAATGCACTAGTTTTAATGCACTCTTTGCTTTAACATTCACTCCATTGTGTTTTCCTCCTCTGCTACAGATGGAGGTGAGTATTTCATCTTCTTCCTTCATCACCAGGCCACACACTGACTTTAGTCATCGACATGCTCGGACACACTCGCACGTCATTTGTTCAGGGGTAAAAGCCGAGATGGTATAGAAGTTAAATCCCGGAGGTTTAACACAAGCCTCAAACACATTCTCTCCATCTGTTTCACAAGCTGCTGCTGCTGGAAAAGACGCACATTTAGCGCCGTGAATCCAACGCCACTAATGGGGCGTATTGAATGGCAAATGTGGAGCTTCTGGTTACGTTCTCGTCTAGTCGTGCGTGTTGTCTATGTGGTTAATCATTAGTTTCACCAACCCACCATCAGTTTTTGCTCTGAAGCAGCTGAAAGTCTGACTCGGTGGTTTAAAACATTGCCTGCACAATACAAATGATGCTTTTAACGTGATTTAATGTATAATGTTAATCTATATTTTTCTAAATATACAGTATTAATACATATTATAATTGTAATGTATTATAATGTATTCATGTATTCATAATACAGTCGACTCCTGTTAAATGGGACACATCAGGACATAAAAGCAGCTCAAATTTAGAGTCGACTGTATATTTAAAATGTATAAATTTATGATATCTTAATATATAAATATGAACATTTTTAATTGATATTTAACTATTGATTTGGTTAACATGTGCTTATGTATGGCTATTTAATCGTTACATTACATTGTTATTTGTATTATTAATTAATCTAATCAATTTATTTATATGGATATGCCATTTAGATATATATTGTTATACATTTTGTTTCTGTGCAAATATATTTGATATTATATTTGAGTTCAGTATGACACAAAGTAATGGCAATAGTCTTTAATATGTCAACAATTGATTGTGGGATCTATACATTGTTTCCTAATAATCTTAAAGTTTTCTATGTAGTTTGTAAGCACAATGACTTGTTTTGTTCTCGTGATTCTTTGACAGTGTTTGTGAATGGCGAACGCGGTTCCTGTTGACCTTGTGCATCCGTTCTCTCAGGCTCGGAGTGGGTGGATCCAGAAGACCCCACAGTGATCGCAGAGACCGAGCTGCTGGGGGCCGCCGCTTCCATCGAGGCCGCAGCCAAGAAGCTGGAGCAGCTGAAACCTCGAGCCAAACCAAAGGTATCTATCCGTCCTTCCATCCCTCCCTCCATCCATCCTACAGCCACACACTCCACTCCTGCCTGTAAGGCGAGGGGCTTCTTGGGTCAGGTCTCTGTTGTAGAGGGTTATTTCAAAAATACTTTACTTCTAATGACTATGTTATTAAAGTGTGTTTGTTGGTTGTTTGCTCTCCTGGGTTCCTAGTTGTCATCTTGTCTCCATCCTCTGTTATGGAATAGTTGTATTTTACGGAAGATTTATTTTACAGGACAGGTTTTTGCTGATGCTTGTTACAGTAGATTCAGCCACTCAACACATTGTTTTGCTGGTTGTCACGTTGAAGTTTCTGTATTCACCGTCGAGCAGTGATATAAAGTGCTTGAGTAAATGGACTTTTTTACTTAAGTTTTTTTTTTTGACCTCTATGTACTTGTACTGAGTATCAAAAATGTTTACTCTGTACTTGACTACATTTTTGATTTGGGTGGATGAGCTAATATCGCCATCTGCAGGATGCTGAATGTATTGGATTATATTTACAAGCTAAATCACGTCAATCCGCAGTTGCACTTTTTTGCACATTTGGGTTTGACCGAGACTGACTTTTTGTCCATTTTTTTAACTATTTTGTTCTGCCATTTCTTATGTTAAATTGTATTTCTATATTAGGAAATAAAACCTCATAGATAGTTTCTTGTTTTTGGCAATTGTTTGTGTTTTTGTGTTTTAGAGCCCAAGTTCAGTACAAGTAAAATACTCAAGTTCTTTTAAAATTTGGTACTTTACGACGTGTTCCTGGTTTTGGCAACTTGTACCTTGTAAAAGAGTAATTTTTACAGTAAGGTATCGGTACTTTTACACTGTTGAGTGATCTCAGCGGTTACTGACGCATCTTTATCTTCTTCAGCACAGTGTTTCTTCCCTGTCGCTCTTTCCTTTCAGCCTGAATGGCTGCATCACTCTCCTCTGTTCATCCATTCATCTCGACATTATCTAACATTTGGATCGCTCACTGCATACTCCGATAAACCAAACAGACATTTTTGGCCGTGCAAAAATTGGTTTATGGAATAAAAGCAGAATTGTTGCACAATGATCCTGCTTTTTGACGTCTGCGCATGTCAGACGAGCATCTCACCTTGTGCTGTAGCTCCGATCTGCGATTTATGTTCTCCACTTCCTTCGGCCTTCCTTCTCTCCGGCCTTCACCGCTCTCACTGTCCAAGCATGTTGTATTTGACCTTTTTCCTGTCCTCACCTCTGCTGTCATCTCTCTTCTTCCCCTGAGTTCTGGAGGTGAGATAGACCTGGAAGCCTTCCTGCCGGGCTCTGTTTGATATGTTTGATATATTAGGTTGTTATTCTGTCCAACTATATATCAAACATATTCCTACAGTGTCCTGCTCTGTCTCCAGACTTGTGTGTTTCGTTTATGACTAGTTCATGAGCATGCTTCTTTGTTTTATCAGCTGGTTTCAGACAGACAATTTGGCCATGGAGACACACAAGGGTGTGGCTTAGGTCCCATATGATTGTCGTCTTTGGCGCTGTTTGTTTCTGAACAGTGTGAATCTGAGTAGTCACGCAATTGCACCGCCGTGCCAATAGGTGTCGCTCTCAGATCACTTTATCCACATTGCAGCTCACTTCATATCACTGCGCTGCCCTGAATATAAGCAACTTTGCTTATATTAATAAATCAATGTGGCTGTACGAAGTGAAAACGGTTGCTTTTTTACATTTTTGTGTAAATTGGGTTTTTTACAGCCTTTTTATGTCTCGTCTCCTGCTTCTGATTTTTCCTAAACATGAGATTAGTGTATGAAACTGTAGCACATTTACACTACTGTGTAGAAATATTATGCAAAATAATTTACAATAAATTTGTGTAGATTTATACATTACAGTGTGTGTGTGTGTGTGTGTGTGTTTTTCAAATGTCCTTGGTGGGATGTTGCAATATACTATGTTGTATTGTGCATGTTTATGGTTTACTGTACAGCTACTGTACATCACGTCAGTTTGTAGGGTGTTATATACGTACATATATTTTATAAAATTGGCCGTTTGAAAGGCTTGGGACTTTTGTGATGCATTTTTTTTTGTGTGGATGTTACAATAAACAAATTAAACAGACAAGCGGAGTAAAAGAATCTGTTTTTATTATTATTATTTACAGCAAGCCGATGAGTCTCTGGACTTTGAGGGACAGATCCTGGAAGCAGCCAAGTCCATAGCAGCAGCAACCAGTGCGCTGGTGAAGTCAGCATCCGCCGCTCAGCGAGAGCTGGTGGCACAGGGAAAGGTACCAAACACAGCTTTTAATGTCATATTTACATCCGTCAAGACTGCCCACTGCTCCGGGTCTGTGTGTATCACTTCACCTGATGGTCAAACGCAGAACACAATTTTTACGTGGCCTTTACTTTGTTCTCATATAATTTAGTTGTATTTCATTTTCTCAAATTCAAGTTCTCAATTTCAAATTCTTTTTTTGTCACTTTCACATTCTACACGGTAGAACTTGAAGTGAAATGTGTTTTCCAATCGTCCAGCATTTAAACATGGGCAGTGGGGGTGGGTGCATACTAAAGCAAGAAGTATAATAAAAAAGCAGATAAATATAATATAATACGATATTGTAAATTATAAGCTATAATAAGACAAAAATATGAATAAAATACAAAACAAACTATGAAGATACAATTGCAAGAAAAATACAGTAAAATAAGGATAAGAATTGAGTAGAAATACAATACAAAGTGACTCGAAAGTCACCTTTTTTTTTTTTTACCGTATGCGAGTGTTTGTTGTCAAATACAATGACATTTTTTATTTTATGCCTTAAAAACATGTGAACACTTTATAGATTATAGAACTGTAAATAAAATAGTTATGTTAACTAACAATACATGTTATTTGTTAAAAATAAATATGTATATAATGTATGCATCATTAATTAATTTATTTTGGTACTACAGTGCAATATGAATGACTACTTATTACATTTACTATCAGTTATTACAGCCTACTGTCTTTCAAACCACAAATAGCATCACCAGATCTCCCTCTGGAACCTCTGGAACTTCAATCGCCTCTGCTCATCCCTCAATTTCCTCAAACTCGCTTTCCAAAAAGTTTGTCCACAAGCTTCAACTAGTCCAGAACTGGTATCATCACCAAAATACTGTAGCATCCTATGATCCCATCACCCTGGTCCTTCAACAGCTCCACTGGCTTCCCATTCAGCACAGAATTCTATTCAAAATTCTCATTCTCACTTTCAAGGCCATCCACAATGTCGCTTCACCGTCTGAGCTCATTCTTAGTGCCTCATCCACTCACTCTCTAAGATCTACATCTTCTATTAAGTCAGTGGTTCTCGAACTTTTTTGGTCACTCCACATTTCAAACCTATGAAAAAATCTCGCACACGCCAAGAGCAAGATAGGCTTCATCATATTTTCTGAAGTTAACTTTTGATTGGCCTGCCCGAGTCTGTCTGACTTTAGGGCCTTTTCTCTTCATTTTACTAATGGATCCATAATAGTGATGTGTCTTTTGTGAATGACTAGGGACGAATGAGTCTTCTCGGTGAACGATTTGTTTATCCGGAGCTGAGCCGTGTAGACTCCGTAGCGAGAAGAATCATTCGCAACTTGTTCAAACGGACAGCGCCACATTCAGTCAAAAATGAATGACTCGAAAAGAATTGTTCACTTTACTGTTTGAGAGTTAAAGAGAGTCGGTTAAAAAAAACGTCCCATACCTATTCTGCGGTTTACTGTTTTTTTTTTCTTCTGCTGATGGTCCGCATTCCCCTCTTTGTATATTCTATTTTGTAAAGTGTCTTTGGGTGTCAGGCGCTTCCAAATAAAATGTATTATTATTATTGTTATTATTATTATTATTATTATTATTATTATTATTATTATTATTATTATTATTAAAGGTATCAAATTAAATGTAAATTTGTCTTTTTTTTTTTTACTCAGGTTGGTTCCATCCCTGCAAATGCCGTGGATGATGGTCAGTGGTCTCAAGGTTTGATATCAGCGGTATGTTCAAGTACATTGTATTATTTTTCATTTAAAATGACATTTTATTTACATGTATATACTACATATTAAAAAATCAATAATATGTATATTAATAAATATAGTATGTGCATATTTTTGATGGGGATAATAAAAAATTATTGTATTACATTTAATACAGTTTGTCTGGGTTGCAATGAGGGACTGAGACCTGCGTGGCGATGCCAGTTGAACACCAGTTTCTTTCTTTCAGGCCCGGATGGTCGCGGCCGCCACCAGTAACCTCTGTGAAGCGGCGAATGCTTCGGTTCAGGGTCACGCCAGCGAGGAGAAGCTGATTTCCTCTGCCAAGCAGGTGGCGGCTTCCACGGCGCAGCTACTCGTGGCGTGTAAAGTCAGAGCGGAGCAAGACTCCGAGGCCATGAGGAGGTTACAGGTGCGGTGAAGGCATTCTCACTTCTTCTGTCTTGTTTGGTCTTTCCTGGATCGTATTTGTATGTATTTTAGTATTTATGATAGGATTATGAATTATGGATTTTACATAATGTACGGTAAAGCGTCAGCACATGTGCTTCTGGAACTCGGAAATTCATAATGTATAGTATAAACTCTATATTTGTATCTTTTTTTTTTATCTCTATTCTATATTTTTTTTTAAAACATGTTTTTTTAATGAGAGCTTTGTGTGTGTGTGTTTGTGTTTTATAAGTTATACTACTTTACGAATACAGAATACTCTTTTACTTGATCTCCTTGAATTGTAATGAAAGTCAGCTGTTTGTAATGGTGTCATGAAGATAATGACTGTCGGCCACACCCATTTATGCAATTTTACCACAAAAAACGTCACAGCTGCCTTTTTTGTTTTTATTTTTTAGATGTTTTGGGTCAACATCAGTGAATCAATGGATGTTTACAGTATTGTATAGTAGTTTAAGAGTTTAATTTGCATTTTGATGATTTTCGTAATTTTTCATGAGTAAAGATCAGATTACTGTTTGTTGGGTGGTGAAGTCATCATTTGAAGCAATGCTTTGTGTTCTTCTTTGCTCAGGTTGCTGGAAACGCAGTGAAGAGAGCGTCTGACAACCTGGTGAAGGCGGCACAGAAAGCGGCCTTTGATAAGTCTGAAGAAGACAGTGTCGTGGTCAAAACCAAGTTTGTCGGGGGCATCGCTCAAGTTAGTGTTCTTGTTTGTGTTCTTGCAGCGCTTTTCATTTTTATTAATTTTTCCAAGAAGCTTTAGTTCGTCCATGACAATTTTTGAAATGGACAAGATGGGTAGCACATATCCACTGCGGGCGGCTAGTTTTCACGAATCATCCCACGCCAGATACATATAAAAGACCCTCGCACTTCCTCCCCAAAACCCACAGCAAACATCATAGAATCCCACATGAAACGGCAAAATAATCTTTCTTTTTACAGCCCATAATCTAGAATTGAGTGCAGCTGTTGCAGGTATAAACTAAAAAGGACAAATTTGTTTTTTTTTATTATAATAAAAAAATTCTGATATGTCTTTAATATATGTATGCTAAATATATTTTGGATTTCTCTTTAAATCATTTTTATAATATATGTATGTAATTTAGAATGTGTCCTTTCTGTATTTGGTATTGTAGCCCCATCTAGAGAAATCGTTCTTGATTCATTTTGCGTCCCATCCCTGTTCAGTCACTCCTGGTTTTCCCAATTCTGCGATCGCTGAATTTAATGCAAAATCAATATAACTGCGTATAAATTGCATACAAAGTAGAGGTGAGCATAGAAATGTTTTTTTTTATCTAGATTAATGTCACAGTAATTTTGGAATTAACCTAAATTAGTTTATATGAATCTAATTTATTGTCCTAGAGTAGCAAATGGTCATTTTCTGCATTAGCTGAAGTAAATCAATAATAACTTTGGTCTTGTCGAGATTTCAGTTGGAAGACTTCTTAAAAATTATTAAAATTAGTTTGGCAGTTTTGAATACATCTATTTTGAGTGCATTTGTATGTAATTGTTCTGTGGTGGTTAGGAAGCCACTAAAAAAACTGAAAAGTATTTCTTGTAATTGCGAGTTAAGACATAATTGCGGTCAGAATTGAGGTCAGAATTGCGACATATAAATTCAGAGTTATGAAATAATCATGCCACGCAACCCAACTTATTAAAAGTAGATTAACACCGATTGGTTTTTGTCACACAATGAGAGTAACAGCCCATCACGAATGAAAATACATTTCAACTTGAAATTATAATTATTCAAATTAAGTGATCTCTCATTCAAAAGTTTGACACGATGTCTGAGAAATTGTGAAGGCAAATCTATCTCACCTGCAGTGGAACTACAGCGTAGAACCGTACGGACAGGAAAAGCAAAACCCAGAACTACACGCGAATGTGGGTGAATTGTTTTTTAGCCCGTGTAATAAAGGAAAGTAATTCAGCATCACAAGAGAAACTACAATTTGCGCATAATACGTTACTCTCTTGCGCATAATAATCGTTCACTCTTCCATCAATAACTGGACTCAACTCACCTCGAGATACTTAAAGAAGCCGTGTTTTCCAGATAATCGCCGCCCAGGAAGAGATGCTCCGAAAAGAGCGAGAGCTGGAGGAGGCGCGGAAGAAGCTTGCCCACATCCGACAGCAGCAATACAAGTTCCTTCCCAGCGAGCTGCGAGAAGACCAGAGCTGAGCACTTCCTGTCCGTCCAGACAAGAATCACTGTTCCTAATGATGACCAGGATGTTGCTGACCACGTGCGGCTACTGATGGACTCGCCGTAGCGACTGGAGCGTCACCATTTTGTATCTTTACGATTTAAAGCACTTGTTTTGTTATTGAATGTGTGCGTGTGACTGTATAAGTTGTGTATCATGTCAATTCAAGGCCACTTATTGGCTGGAGCTTATCGTAGGCGTTTCTTGGACTAGTCCCTAACAACGTGAAGCTAATCTTGAAGTGTGCGACCAAAAACTAGACGTTTTTTTTTTTTTTATTTCGTATTTGAAATTCGGTGTAGGATTAAAGGCTTTTGTTAATCTGGATGATTTTGGATTAATTTCTGGTTGGCGCGTATCTAAAAGAGATTACACATATCATCGTTAGAAGTCTAGTAGGAATGTTAAGAGTTTTAGAAGTAGTTCTTGTAGGGAAAGGATGCGCTTTGTCCTGCTATTTATTGATGGAAGAGCTAAAGCTAAAGAACTTTGGAGCTGGTTTTTACAGTAAATCCAAAAAAACGTGTCGGTGAGAACAAGTCGTCCTTGATTGGGTCCAGGTTTCCCATGATTCACCTGGAGAACTTGGGTGTGAACGGGCAGCTCATCATCACATGATGCTAAAAAAAAAACGATGCCTGGTTTGAATTTCTTAAGTTCCAACCTTTATCACACATTCATGACACTTTTGACTAAGATAAAGTACGGTAGGAATATTTCTCAAAATGATCTCTCGATGTCTTAAAAACAATGCACGTACGTAAAATAGTTTCACAGCATCGTGAACGTGAGTCGTTGGTGTTTACGCCACTGATGAGCTATTTACAGTAAATTTACCTCGTCTGATTTCTTTTCATTTGCTCTATTAATCCATAAATAGTGAGGACTGATGTGGAGAATAATTCCGTCTCGGTCTGTAACTTGGATTTTCGAGGTCACTCTTCTAAATCATAAATACACGGGAAACAAAGGCTTTACTTTGCGTTTTTGAATTACAATGGTGAGGTTTTGTCGTCTTAAAGCGGCGTGCGTCTTCAGTTCCGGACTGTTTGTGTTCTAGTGCCTTATTCATGTATGTGTTGTGCGAGTGGATTCTTCCGCTCGTGCACCGCTTTTCATTCCACTGGTCTGAGTGTCTCTTACTGGTCTCAGATCAGCATCACAGCTCGGCCACGCGGAAGTTTCCAGGCCTCATTTGGCAATACGTTTGGTGTCGGCTGGTTTTCTGCAATGCTGTTCCTACTGAGGCCTGAAGATCTGCTGCTGTTGTTTACTCGCACTGTAGGTGTGTAATAGGATTAGTGCAGAATGGGAAACCACGATGAAGAGTGTGGAAAGAAAAAAAATGGAAATCTTTCGCCACTGACGTTAAGCTAAAACTTCTAGATTGTGTCCAAAATATTAAATAATCGCGTTCTTTGGGGTTTTGTTTGTTTCTGTTTGTCTGTTGCTTTGTTTGTTGGTTTGTATAAGTAGCTATAATGAAGGAGTCACAATATGATTGATGTAGTGTTTTTTGATGAAGCGCATATATATATATATATATATATATATATATATATATATATATATATATATATTCTGCTTTCTATATCTTGCGTATTGAAACCAATAATACAAATAACAATGAACACAAAAAATGTATGTATAATGCTTATCTGGTTACTAAAGTATTTTTTGATTTGGCATAAAAGTAATAAAAAGGGACTAAGGAGACGTTTTTGTCTGGTTATTATAACAAATTACAAAGTGAAACGTGAACTAAGGGCTTTTACCTGAATATTTAGCCGACTATCTCAAGTGGATAAAATAGAATGGGAATGAAACCATTGACTTCGTGTTGCGAACACAGCATTGCACAGATTGAGCTACACAAAAGTCTGAATATTACTGACAGTGGTTTCCAAACTTGTAAAGTGCCTAATGGAACAGAAACCTAAAACAGAAGACATTAAGATACTTTTTTCTTTTTATCTTCTCTCGTATTTTTATTTTGCTTGTTCGTTCAAGAAAACCATCAGCACAAGGCCACACAAATGTTCAGATAGAACTCAGACTCATCATCAGGCTTCAAATCGGTAATAATTTCAGAAAAGGAATGTATTTATCATCTGGCTTGTACATTAGCCATTTCATGAGAAACATGCAAATAATTTTGCCGCATTTTGAGCGTTTGAGCCGTTTGACTTGAGCTGAACGCCAGTTCTCCTGTAGGCGGCGCTGTTGCTCAGATTTGCCCATCAGGAGTTGAAACAACTTCACTTCTCTTTCTGGGAAACGAACCCACAACCTCAGTTTGGTTGAGCTGCAGGAAATTTGTTTTGTGGTCACCTTTTAATAATAGAAATTTCACCGGCGAATCTGTGTGTAAATACAATCTATAGTGTGGATTTTTTTAATCTATCATTTCCATAGTGTCAAATAACGAAGTAATAATACTTCGGCACTTAAGTAGAATTTTGGCTTATTTATACTTTACATGTAATTATTGTTCCGCACTACTTTTCACTTCCACTTCTTACAATTTTATGCAAATTCTACTTTCTGCTCCATACATTTTAAAAACCATGCGCGTTACTCCTGTTTCGTTTCGGTTAGTTTTATTTCCGTGTTGTCATCGATCTAAAAAAAAAATATCCAGATTAAGGTCATTATGATGTCATGCTTCTGAAATTTCTAATACTAGTGATCATATTTTACACTTTGAATCGTGTAAGTACTGAATATGTGACTACAGCACTGATCATTTCTTTCTAGCTCTCACCTTGAAACCTGTTGTGTTAATGGGAAGATGTTTATTCTTAAAAATAATATATTTTGACATTGATATTGAATCTTTGTTTGTGTGGAGTTCACGATTCAAGCAAATGTGCACTTTTTTTTGTCAACAAATCTACACACATTGTCACATTACTGGACTTCTCCAACTCCCCATTACCCAGAAATGGAAGAAGCCGCTTAAGTTAATGGTGGAACGCAGAATTAAAACGTTTGTGACTGGCCTGATGTGCCAAACGGGCCTATATGTCAAACTTCAACAAGCCAAAATAAGGTTTTGGGCGAACAGACCTTGGGAAGATTGATTGTGTTGCGATGGTGGGAAGCCACTAACGTTCACAAATGATTGCGTCACAGGCCGAGAAATTTAGCAGGAACGTCTTTCCTCTGTCAAACTTTACACTACTTTTTAAAAGAGCATGCTGGGATCTGTAGTTTGTGTGTTATCAGCGCTTCATATCACCTGACAATTAATAACACTAGAGGATATGTCCTTAACCTTATAAAAATGTTTTTTTTTTTGTATGCGATAATTGAATATTCCAATTGCCTGTATACCATGAGCTTTGGAAAAACAAAAGCTTTGCGAGAGTTAAATAATAATAATAATATAATAAAAATGTGAATCTCAGTGATCCTGGGACAGTAAATGTTAATTGTAATTGAACAAAAAGGAACTAGATCACAATAAACTAGATAAATCACACAGTTTACAGAAACTCACAACTATTGCCGTTTCCAGACAAAACTGAGATCAAAACTGAAAATGATGTTTGTTGTTGCAATGACTTTGATTGGTGTTTGACTGATTTGATTGTGGTGGTTTCTTGTGATTGGTTGGGTGAAGTGGTCAGTGGGTGTGTTTTTTTTTTTTTTTTTAATTTAACTTCTCTGAATTCTTTGAATGGTTGAATTTACATCTGTCTTTAATAGAAGATGGTGTGTTGTGAATAATAACCTTCTGGACTATAACTGCAAGACTAACTCATTTTTTTTTTTTAGTTGTTTTAAGCTGAATCAGTGAAGTCTGATTCCTCGCGAGATGATGTTTTAACTAAAGGGTTAAACACAGGCCCAAAAATCTCAGATTCCTTCTGCTTTTGTTGGACACCGTATCCAGCAGAGGTTTCGTTCACATGTGCTCCAGCGCTCTGACTGGGATGGAATCACAAGGTCAAAATTGCTCGAGTTTCATTGTGAAAACGTAGTTTTTCCTCCCAGTCTGCACCTGCCAAAACTTTTTTTTTATGTTTATTTATTTTATTTAGTTTTATATATTCATTTTATTTTAGTTATTTATTTTAATATTTTTTAACTGTCTAATGCACATTTTTTTACCTTAAAAATGACTATAAGCTAAATTGCGTTATGTGCAAAAAACATACTATATAATACAGCAAACTATGGAATTTACACATTTTCTGAATTGGTTTTGTGTCCATTATTTTTACTTTTGTTATATTGTTGCTATTAGTAGTAATGATAGTAGTAGTAGTAGTCCAACATTTCCATTTTTAATTTTGTGTCAGTGTTATTAAGTTCCTATTTCATAAGAATTGTGCCAGTCACTGCCTCCATATTCAATTCTTGAAGTTGTTGACCTAGGTAACTTCTGAAAAAGGAAAGCATTTCTCATATAACCCCTAATTGAATTAAATTAAATGTGTTCATACAAATATCGTGTTACTTTAAATATGACAAATGAATATTCAGTGCAGTACATTAGGACTCTCGTTTGAGGCTTAGTTGGGGTTTTCTTTTTTTCTCGCGTGTTTCTTTGTGTCTCTGGTTTCGTCCTACAGTCCGAAAACATGCGCTCAGTCAGGAGAGTTAGTCTGGGAAATTGTGTGAGTGAGAGTGTGAATGTGTGTATCTCTTCTGTGATTGGTTGGTGTTCCCTTGTTGGTCATAAACACCCAGGCCCTGCTCCCGATGACACTGAAATAGAAAAAGCAGTTCAGGAAGTGCGTAGATGTAAACATTTATGAAATGCGTCTCAACTGCATCCCACCCAGCTTGGCATTTTTATGCTAATGTGCCTGTAATCCAGTCTGTTTCCTGTCAGCAGGGCACATTTTTGTGAAATTAGAGGCTAGTCGAGGTTTTGTTTAGATTCCGTTGGGTTGGTCAGAACGGGCAGCGCCAGCTTGAATGTGCTTTTACCTCTGGAGTCTGCCACTTGATGTTATATGAAAATATTATTTCCAAAAATGGAAATGAAATTTAAAAAAAAAAGTAAATTGATGACAGTTTTGCTGCTTTTTTTTTTTTTTTTTTTGTTCCACAAATAAAAAATTGTTTTACATAATTTATTATACATTTTAAATAAAACAAAGACAGTTCTGTTGTCAGAACAAACTGGAAAAAAAAAACTGTTCTAAAATAATTTATAAAAGCGAAAGTACAAAATAGAATATAATAGAACAGAATAGCTTTATTGTCACGATACTATTGGGTTACAATGAAATTGGAAATTATACTTAATTTAGAAAAGGGGACAATCCAAATAAAAGTGTAAAAAGCACAGGATACAATAGAATATAAATAAATACAATAGATAAAAATATAGTACAAAAGGCAAAAATACAAAACACAATATATGCAAAAATACAAATTGTTTTCTTGTCTTTTTGTTAATAAATCTTAAATATTTACATTTGACAAGGGGGGGATTTCCTCTTCTATTCCCTCAAGCTACCGCAGTTCCAAATATTGATAAATGGATTAAAAATGAATACTTTCTAAACGCATGGAAACAGCATCTGTAACTAGATCTCATAATTGAGGAAGAATGAGAAGCGATGGAGAAATGCGTGAGCTGGCACATGTTTGGGCCAGAATGGGTGGCATTTAAACTGGGTTGGTATTCTCTGTGTACACAAGCGCTTCTGATGGAAGAGATTTGTGTTGTGAGTGTAAACACTGGACTGTAAACACTACAGCATGACTATTTTAGGCTTGTTCGTGTAAGGGGTTGCCCAGGGTCTCCAAAGACCCTCCGTCTGCTTTCTGTCTAGTACGTACGCAGGTTTGTGTAAGGAACATTTCTAAGCACCGTTTTTTTTTTTTTGTTTTTTTTTTTTGCTTCAATAAGTTCATTTCATAACTTCTCCCTTCTGGACCGAAATAGAAAAGTACGGCTTCTTGAAAATGCTTTCAGAGCTTAAAATGACGCTGTTGGGTTACTTTACACTTCAGCTACCTCAACATACCAGTTTTATATATTTTTTTATTATATTAGAATTATGTTGTGCTGCTACTTTTTTATTATATTTTCCTTTTTTACATTCTCGTTTTTACTCCTTTCTTACACCCTTTTTTTCAACTTCTTTCCTTCTTCCTCGTTTAAATGCAGGACGACTGTTTCGGAAAAAAAAAAGATTTTACTACATGCCGTATCATGGATGTATGTGTATGAGACAAATACAATTTAAAATAAATTTAAAATCATTTGAAATTGTTATTATTGTGAAAGGAAAGGTGGGAAAATGTGAATGGCTGTTTTATAGTCATTTGAAATAGAAGCAAATAAGATGGACTTCAAGGACTTAAAGGAAATTACATTTAAATACAATTTATAATTGCAAGTAATAAGAATTGAAAAATATAAAAAGAATGTGTACATGAGACAAATTACTGACATTTTTTATCCTCTTAAACACTTCAGGATTCTGATTCAACGTGTCTCGTTATCAGTTTTTGTATTGTATGAGATGCTGAACATGAATTTAATTTTTATGTGTGGAATAAAATGCTTTTATGAATTTTATTTAGCAGCTTGGAATAAAACGACTAAACATTATGTCCCAGGATTTAATTGTCTTGAAATGAATGCTGGACATTAAGAGTATGAAAACTGTGATCCCCTAAATAAATCGTATTTGTTCTTGACTGTGTGTACAGTAAAAGATAATGTTTAGTTGTTAACATCCGTGTGGTCCATAACAGGAATGGATTTACTTAAAACCACAACTTTAAGTAACTTTTTCCTGATTCTGTTGTAGCATATTCATGTTTCTAACTTGTTCAATAATGCCGGGTCATATGTTTTAGAGTCTTAAAAAAACCTTTACAAATGAACTTTGTATGAATAATTACAGTAAATACAAAAATAAAGTAAAAACAATATTACAGTAAATTACTTTTTTTCAAAGTTCGGTTGATATATTCTGGAATAATATTCTTGTCTTTTTAGTGGGTTTTTTTTCCCAGTCAGCACTCGGTATATAATGTTGCCCCCCGTGAAACCGAGTTTGACACCCCTGATCTAGAAGTACTCGAATATCTGCACATCACTTGATACTGATAAGGAACCTTTTATGACCCTCAGTGATTGCTGAAAGAGACATCAGCATTTCAGAGTCAGCAGTGATGCCAGTGATATATTTGGCCCTGGGTTCAGCAGGGTTTTAAGTTGAAATATCTGCCAGGGGAGGTGGTCTGGTACCCGCGCCCTACAGCTGGCACTGGTTAAAAGAGCGAAAAACTAGCACGTTCCATCGTCTGAGCGTAGAATGTTCTCCACCTTCAAACTTTTGATGTCTCAATGTCTTCACAGATGGAATATTAGATCTTTTGTTGGCCAGGAGAAACCAGGAGCAGTGGGCAACCTTGGGCCATTGTGGGATATGAGGGTCACTGTCTTGCCCAAGAACACCAGCCAGAGAAGGTCTCGAACCTGCAACCTCTACTGGACCACAACTGCCATTATCATTATGGTCCAGTGATGGTCCAGAAGCAAGTCTAGAAGTAACCCAGGAGTAGTAGATAAGATCTAAACGGAACAGCACGGTGATATCACACCATCTCCAGCCTCTTTAATGTCTCACGCCATTGCTCTGTCAATCCTCACCATCCAAGACGTTTAAAGAAAAGCCACTTTCTCCAGACCAAAAGCTTTTTTCTGTCTTTTTTTTTTGTTTCTCACTCATGTGGCTTTCTCCGCCCAAGCAGTGCTAAAGCTGAGTAAACAACAGGGAAGAAGGTCCTGCTACGCTTCGGGAAAAGTGTAGAGGAAATGGGTTTCTGATTTCAACCAATTGGGCCGTTTTTATAGAGACTCCGAAGGCCTGCAGAAACCAAACAGCTACAGAACCATTTTGGAGTTTGGCCCGTACAGTAAATGCCTAGAAACGTTAACCGCACTGAAACCTTCAAATCACGTTTAGCAAGCAAATCCATCGAGGTTGTCTAGGGCAATTTATCAGAAGCTCGGTCTTCTAGATCATTTAGAAGTTATTCTAGCCTATTCAAATACAAAAGACTGCTAAGCGTTAAAATTGTTAAGGAATGATGAAGAGTAAATAAATATTTCTCATTCTTTCAGTTAAAGGTCAAATAAAGTGTGATGGATTGGGTGATAACATTGGTTTGAAGTACTTGGGTAAATGGACTTTGTAACGTGAGTATTTTTGGCTACTTTGTACGTGTACTGAGTATCAAACATAAAATAAATGTTTACTCCCCACTTTTGGACACTTGTCGTTAATCGTTACACTGTGATTTGGCGTGATAAGTTAGCCATTTGATCGTTTTCTTCGACTAATTTCATGGATGGACAAGGAGATATCACCATCTGCAGGATGCTGAAGGTACTGGATGCTGTCTATGAATAACGCTAAATCCCATGCGAGTGAATTAGCGGTTGTATTTTTTTGCACGTTTGAGTTTGACCCCGACTGACTTTTTATTCTTTTTTTTATCAGAAAAAAAAATATTTTTTATTAATTTTATTCTACCCTTTTATTTATTTATTAGTAAATAAAGTCTTATAAATGAAGAGCTTCTTGTTTTCCACTGTTTTGGCGTTTTCTGAACCTAAATTCAGTACAAAAAATGCTTATAATTAGATAGTTTACGACTTTTAGTTTTAAGTCGTCTTGGAATTGGTAACTTGTAATGGAGTAATTTTTACAGTAAGGTATCTGTACCTTTACTCAAGTATGATTTTCATGTACTCTACTTTATACCTCTGGGCGATAACAAGAACTTTTATTTAGCTAATACAGTACCAGAACATAGTATGGCTAACATTGATGTTTTTTTTACAGCATCACACGCTGGGATTGAATGACGAGGTCCAGTAGAGTCAGCAGAGGAGATGGTTCCTGTCAGTGATCCTGACCTCATTCCATATTTTCACAGCTCCCAGACAGGAAGTGTGACTGAGATGAGAACAGTCACCACATCTGAACAAACACTTACTGGGTCTCCAGTGTTGATCTGGAGTGAGCTGACAGCTTGTCAAGACCTGCGGGTTCCTGCAGAACTTCTCTCGCCAACCAAGAAAACTGTGTGTGTGTGTGTGTGTGTGCGCGCGTACACTTTATATGGTGACACGTTGGTGTAGATGACAACAAAAAAGATTCGAGTGCAAGACCCAGTCGGGACCTTTCTAGTAGGAATTTGCATGTTCTCTCAATGTTTGCCTGGGTTTCCTCTGGGTTTCAGCGTTACGGCTCAGAGTCTAGAACACTGTGCACAGGTGTGAGTGAGAGAGAGTGTGACTGTGTGTGTCTGTGTTTTCTGTTCTGTGATTGGTCGGGCATCAATCCAGGATGTGTCTAGCAGTCAGCAGTTGCCAGAATAAGTAAACTATATATACAGTGTATATATATATATATGTGTGTGTGTGTGTGTGTGTGTGTCGTGTATAGCGTATGTACTGTATTTTATATATCTTATTTTTGAGTTCGTGTGTGTGTGTGTTGCATTGTTGTTATTAAAAATAATCACAAAATAACAATGGACCCAACTTCTAAAGGTGCTATGACAAAATTATGAATGTTATGGTTTAACTTGTTTTTTTATTATAACTAATTTAGATTTTTTTTTTCCAATAATAGTATTGTTGATTCATACACTGTGTTTTTCTTTTATGCCATTATTAGTTTTTAATTACAATAGCTTGTTTTTACAAGTGAGTGCAGGAATAATAAAAAGCCTTAAAGTCACAACTAGATCAGCAATGCGTGACTAACTAATACTAGTTAAGACTGCATCTTTAAGCTAATCAGTATCCCTGTTTAACCCTGGTAGCTTCTCTGAAACTATTAAAAACAATTCTTCATTTATAGAGGTTTTTTTTTCCTAATATATAACTGAAATGTAACACCACAATGTTTGAAAATGGTTTAAATTATTATTAAATTAAATTATTAAATGAAATTATAAGATTAAAATAAAATAACAAAATCAGTCAAACTCAGTGTGCAAAAAAGTGCAAGCGCTAAAGCACGTTCACATTTTTAGCTCTAAAACAGCATCCAGTACCTTCAGCATCCTGCAGATGGCGATATCACCTCGTCTGCCCAAGAAATTAACCTTCTCAATCACATCAAGTAGAGAGTAAAAGTTGCTTACATTTTTGATACTTCGTACAAAGTACAGAAGCATTCAGAAATACTTAGTTACAAAGTCCATTTACTCAAGTACTGTACCACTGTTGCAAAAATTTTTATTATCAAGTAATTTTGATATACCGGTAATTGTATTGTTGATTCATACACTGTGTATTTCTTTTATGGGATTATTAGTATTTTTTTTTTACAAAGGTTAATTTTGATGTGTGAATGCAGGAATAATAAAAAAGCCTTGAAGTCACATCCAGTTCAGAAACGCATGACTAACCAATACTAGTTAAGACTGCATCTTCAAGTAAACCAGTATCCCTGTTTAACCCTAATACTGTAGCTTCTCTGAACAGCATGAGATCCACAGTCATTCATGAAGACAAGCACATACCCGGGGGTCTTTCTGGTACGGCTAAATGGGAACAAACTATTTAGGAAAGGATAAACTGAAAGGCACTAAGCTCACGGTGTCTGCTCTCCTCTCCTTATAAGGGAAGATTTGCTTGAACGGCTCCCATGGAAAGTTTTCGCCTAATGAAATACAGGAATGAAAAAAAATGGTGGATATTGATGGCGTCAAATGCAAAGCCCTTTTACTCTTTGAGCTTCGAAATGAACGTGGTTGACGGAACAGACCGGAAAAATAGGACCACCAGACAAACAGTTTTCCAGTGCCAGAGAATTCCTGATCAGCATCAGCCCGGATCAGGAGCATCTTATCTGGAGGTTGAAGGACCACCGGGTTCCTCGCTCTTCAAACACTGTCGTTGTTAGTCCTGAAACTCACTAAGTCTCGGCTTAAGGCAGTTTTGAGGACTGAGGCAGTTTCAAATGGTTATTTTTTTTTCCCAAGCAGTGTTGATGGAACATGAGCAGCTACTTCAAGAAGAACCACACCACAACTATTCCAGCACTTGGGCTGCTCCCCGCATCAAGAAGACTTTAGAAGGAAAAAGCTCAGGAATGGCATTCCTGCTTGTTTTTCCTGTGATTGGGAATGACATGAAATGCAGAGGAGTGTGTCTGCTCCGCGTCCTCTAGGTACGTCCTGTCCCGTCCTTCCACAACTCTGGAAGCTGTTTCAAATCATCTAGTAGTAAACAGCATCTCTAGGTGACAGCATATCTGCTTATCTGAAAAGTGTTTGTGCGGGCAAGACCAGAGATGCTGAGGCCCGAAGACCCGGAAATGAAACGAGACGTAACATATCGCCAGCTAACTGTCACGATACAATTAGTTTACAGTTACCATAGTTACAGCACAGTTATCATCAGTTTACAGCGTAGTTCTGTGAGCTTGGATAACTCGACAGTATTTCAGTGTTGTTGTCCTACATTGCTTGTACTGTATTTCATTGTTGTTTAGAAATGACGTGATCATAAATAAACGCTAAACCTTTAGAAATGTTGCATTGTCATGAAGAAATTAAATTAATAAAATCTGAAGTGTGTGTGTCAAGAAAGAGAGAAAGAGTGAGTCTGGGGGCGCAGACTAGAGAGAGAGAGAGTGTGTGTGTGTGTGTGTGTGTGTGTGTGTGTGTGTGTGTGCGCGCGCTCCAGTATTTAGCGCAAAATTGGGCCCAGAATTCTCGTTTTCAGCACAAAGTGGGTTCCCATTGTGTACTTGTGGGTTTTTTGTCCAGGGCTCCACAACTTTGAAGATCTTTTTGAGGGTCAAGATGTAATTTGAAAGCAGAGGTTATAGCTGTGTGTTGTTAAGGTTAGAGTAAAGGGGGTGGAGAAGGGGAGTATGTTGATGCTTTGAGTTACAGTAAGAAGAGAGAGGGAGAGAACGTACTGTTTAGCATGTAAGTCAATGGTGGGACCATATAGACGCAAGTGCGTGCGCGTGTGAGTGTGTGTGTGTGTGTGTGTGTGTGTGTGTGTGAGAGAGAGAGAGAGAGAGAGAGAGAGATAAAAAAACTTTTGTTGGTGTGTGTGTGTGAGAGAGAGAGAGTGTGTGTGTGTGTGACAGAGAGACTGAGATACAATTTGTGTGTGTGTGTGTGTGTGTGTGAGAGAGAGAGAGAGATAGAGAGGGTGTGTGTGTGTGAGACAGAGAGAGTGATAGAGAAAAAGAGTTTGCGTTGGCGTGTGTGTGTTTTTGCGCACACAACAACCCAATACTTTCCCATTGGCTGACTTGACGTTGATTTATCTGTAGGGTCCGAGTTGGTGAAATGTAGACGTTACTAACACGTGTGTCGCTGCTCCTCTTCCAGTGGCTTTCATTTCACTGGCATTTAGAAGTGGAAGCATGTTTATGTGTGTGTCATCGCCCTCGTGATATGTGGTTGTGTGGACACGGGGTTAAAGTTGCTTTGCTTTCTGCAACCCCCTCCCCGACTCACACACACACACACACACACACATGTGCTGTCCAAACTGAATTTCCCCCCAGCACGCCACTGGTTAATCCACTCTATATATACACACGCTGAAATTTCCCAGGCCTTCTCAGATGGTATCAAAGGGCAAGATTCCGTCTTCCGAGCTGCAGTGAATGTTTTTTTTTGTCTATTTAATTTCCCAGAGATGCTGTGGCTTGTGGGCAATTGTTGCCAAGAGGTTGGGAGTTGAACTTGTGGCCGAAAGGTTTCAGGTTCGAATCTCTGATCAGTATCCTGATCTGAACGAAACCTTTGTGTGTGTGTGTGTGTGTGTGTGTGTGTGTGTGTGTGTGTGTGTGTGTGCGTGTGTGTGTGTGGGTGTGTGTGTGCGTGTGTGTGTGTGTCTGTTTACTTTGTGCACATCTTTTTGTAAGACAATAAAGGATTTTAGTAAAGAGTACATGAAAACCATACTTGAGTAAAATTACAAATACCTTAATGTAAAAATTTCAAGACGACTTGAGTAAAAGTTGTAAATTATTTAATTTGAAAAGAACTTAAGTATTTTAGTCAAACTGAATTTAGGCTTGAAAAGTTGAAAAAGCAGGAAATTTGTTTATGAAAACTCTTTATTTATCAAGTATTATTTCCTTATATAGAAAGGTAATTTAACAGCACAATATTTCAAAAAGGCAGAACGAAATAGATCTGGTCTGCCTGGCATTTAAAGGGTCTGTGTCCTGACCTAATCCCAAGAGTTTCTGCAGATGATTCAGATAATGTTCGGGCCTATATGAAGTGTGAAGATCATCTACGCCAAAGATCTTGAGTCAGCTTCTCTGGTTTCCTATGTCTTTCATTCCAGAACTCTCTATGGACATGGGAAGCGTGATCTCCCCTGAAGCTTCCAAACAGACATTATCAGACTCTTAAGGTAAAGATCCGAAAGTATTGTTGTCTTTTAAGGACACCGCTGATCCAACAACAGACCAGAATGCAAATTTCACTGGCAAAAGTCATGTTCTTTTTTCAGTTTTAGTGTCAAGAAGGAATAAATGTCTGGAATAAAAATTTAATTTCACCGCAATTAAATTCTATTGTTTTCCATTGTTGTTGTTTTTTAATGTCTGTCCACGTTTCGAATTTTTTATTTTGTTAATACAATTGCCAAGAATTTTTACACACAAGGAAGTACAGATGAACATTTAACGCCATCATTTAACGCACATTTCTGACTTCTGAAATGAACAAAATACTATAGTGAACATACTATAGCAAAATAATTATGTTTGTGCGTTCTCCACTTTTCCTATAAGACTTATTAGACTTTTATAATGTACATACCGTGTTTTCGAATTTTCGAAAAAAACAGAGTGCTTGAAACAGGCTTGAGCTTGAAGCAATTACTCTGCGCATGTATCAGTCTGACTGGAGCAAAGGACCTTGGGAAATGATGTCTTGACCACAATTTTTGGACAATTTATTTTTTTCTTTAATTTTTATTTCGTGCCTGAAAAATCTGTTTGGTGCTTACATTTGCGGGGTGATTATATTTACATAAATACGGTATATTGTTTTTACAATAATATATTTTTGTATTTATACTTTTTTATTTATTAGTTAACTTGTTTATAAAAGCACCAAACTACATTGACAATCTCTTCTGAGTTCACTTCTAAAATCAGCAGGCAAAATATTGCATACATAACATAACATACATTATGTTGTAACATATTTTATACAGCTGTACTGTACCTTTATTACACAGCTGTACCTCGCTAAGTGGCCTGATGATTGCTGAGTAGAGTCCACCTGTGTGTAATCTCATCTTAGTACAAAGCCTGCTGTTCTGTGACAGCCCCTGTGATTGGTTAAGAAAATGTTTGGGAGCAAAGAAGCATCAAGGAACACACCAGACAGGTCAACAGTGGAGAAATTTAAAACAGGGTTAGGCTATGAGAAGACCACTGACCACTGTTCAGTCCATCATCCTGATGGAAAGAGTAATGGTTTATAGGGATTTGCAGAATTAAATTACTCAAACTACTGAGTAATGAATTGACATTTCAGAAAAGGGGAGCAAAAAACATACAAGTGTGGCGAGTGATTTCTTGTTCTTTAGTTTAGTAGTTAGTTATCATTCTTTCAACGCTTAACCATCTTTCACTTCACTTACCGTAGTTTATGAGCAGCACTTTCCCCTTTTAAATTACCCTGATTAGTTAACTAAAGTTTGTTCATGTATTACTTTTTAACTCACGTTTTCTCACACGGTGTTGTGACTCTATATTGAGTCACTGAACCATAAAGTGTATCTGCTTCCACCTCTTAAATCCCCACATTCATCCTCCACTAACTAATTCAAGAACACTTGTATTTAATATCCAAGACTGGTTATTTTAGGAAATTGTCTTAGACCACTTGTCGATGCGTTTTGAAATTTGAAATTCACAAACTGGGGCAGGTGCTTGGGTGTTAAGACAACCCTAAAAATACTCCGAGAAGCTTATATGAAGGAGAAGGACAGACTGAAGGATACCGGGCGAAGAGAGTAAGGCAAATCGACTTTATTTGTCAAGAGGATAAATATCAACACATTTTGAAAGGCTTGTTGATGAGTTTTAAATTAAAAGAAGATAGAGTTTGTGTCATAGTGTTGAAGCACGTGCTGGAATCAAGATATTTCTCTCATCTTGAACTAATTACGTATTTTGCAAGAACACAGTATGACACAGAAACATAGTTATTCTCCATGTTTTGTGTGTGTTGGTGTGTGTGTGTGTGTGTGTGTGTGTGTGTGTGTGTGTGTGTGCGCATTGTTTATTTATTTTAATATTTTTTTTATTTATATTTGTTTTATATATTTTGGCATTTTGTATGTATATACTTTTTTAGTAACTGTTCTAATTGTTTATATTGTTATTTTACTTTAACTCTTTTTTTGTCTTCATGTACATCACGACAGTTGGAAATGAGATAAATGAAATTTGATTTGGTTGGAAATAAATGTAAATTGTGACAGCTGCATTAGTTGTAAGAAACTGTATATACAGTATAATAAGACTGAGGTCAAGGTCAAGATTGAATCGGTTTTCTTAAAAAGTAATAAAGCTCATTACTTTTCATTTAGGATTTGCTGTAGCTAAAAACCAAGTGTGCGCATCACTTTAAAACTTGGGAAAACGTTCGAGTACTTTGCAACTTGTGTGCGCGCGCGTGCGTCAGTGTGTGTGTGCGTGTGTGTGCGCGCGCGCGGGGGCCTGAGAGATTTTCTCCTTGCCCATCACTCCCCTTATATAGGCATATAAACAGTCAAATGTCGAGCAGCGGCGAATCGCAGTCGAGATCCATAAAAAAGACAAGAGGGCTTGGAGAAGGAGTTCAGAGCGGCTGTTTCCAAAAAAGTATTGAATGTCCAGAGGAATTCAGTCCCCTCCCGTGAAAGTACATATTTCAGAGCGCGCGCATCACCGAGCGCTCGCACTCCAGCTTCCGTTCACCAGCGCGTCTAGCCATCGTCCCTCAGTGGAAATTCACTTCTGATACAGCCGTGAACGAGCCGTAAGCAGCCATGGATGCCATCAAGAAAAAGATGCAAATGCTGAAACTGGACAAGGAGAACGCCTTGGACAGAGCTGAACAGGCAGAAGGAGACAAAAAGGCAGCGGAGGACAGAAGCAAACAGGTCTGCTGGGTTTCAAGACTAAATGCTGTCAGAATTTCGCTAAATGTTGGTCTCGTGCCCTTCTTTAATCTGGATTACGCGATCCAATTGGATTATGAAGAGTTAATAGACTAAAATCGGGAAAATGTTTCTCGTTTCGATTTGCAAAAATGTTTCTGACAACATTAAAAGTGGAATGTCTTTAACTGTTACATTTGTGCGTTAAAATATTAAGAGGAAACATAATTTCCGCAACCGAAATAGATTACAATATAAACACCTGGTAATACAATTTGTTATTTATGCATGTCTTTAGTTAGAGGACGAACTAATTCAGTTGGAAAAGAAGTTGCGCGTAACCGAGGACGAGCGCGATAAAGTGTTTGAGGAGTTCCAGAGTGTTGAGGAGAAGCTCCTGACGGCGGAGGAAGTCGCCACCAAGGTACTCCAACCTGACTGAGTTGTCCTGACTCTGTGTTCTTTCTGTCTCTTTCTTCCTCCGTCTGCCTCTCCACCCCACGCGCGCACGTTCTGCTTCTCTTCCGCACCGCTGTCCATCACTCACGCGCTCACGCACGCGCTCAGCTTGAGGATGACCTCCTAGCACTGCAGAAGAAGCTGAAAGGGACTGAGGATGAATTAGACAAATACTCAGAAGCTCTTAAAGATGCACAAGAAAAGCTGGAGCTGGCTGAGAAGAAAGCAGCTGATGTGAGTATCTGGAGCACACTTCACTTTCTTTCCTTCCTTCTTTCCTTCACGCGCCTTTGGCATGACACTCAACGTTGTCACTTAATGTAAAGCTATTTATATATTCTGTTATTGCGTTTGAAATATTCGTTATGTGTAAAGTGATTGAGTAGACTTTGATAATTGATCGATGGTTTCCTATGGTGACACTGACACACGTGACATTACGTCATGACTTATTTCCTGCGTGTGTAATTTTAAGACAAACAAAAACATAACTAAATATATCAGTTATTACCCGGACACAAGAGGAGAAGCTTTAAATTGAAGATATGCATTCCAAGAAAGTCTATGGAGAGCTGGGTTTTATTTTTAGCTCAGTGCTTTATATGGTATAAGTCACAGCCCAAGCTTTCTCTTGGTCTTAACCATGTACTCTGTTTACTTGTGATTGGTTGATTTGTTGGTTTTTATAGTGTTGGTTGGTTGAATGGTTGATTGGTTACTTGTTTGTTTGTTTGTTTGTTTGTTAGGTTGGTTGATTGATTGATTGATTGATTGATTGGTGTGGTGATTGTATGGTGAAATATGTCTGAGTCTGTCTTTTAAAGTAAATTTAAAGTAGAGTGAGATTGTCAATATGGAAAAGTCTATAGTGTATATGTAAAACTGTAGTTATATAATTATATAATTACGTCATATAAGTTCATATAGGGTTTGAGATCTAATTAAACTATGCAGTTCCTGAAGTACTTTATTATTTTCTTAATCATCAGTCACCAAACGAGCCAGCCATTGTTTACGTTAGCTAACAAAGTAATATTTGCACTTAGCCAGAAACTTTATTTATTTGAGATACAAGATAAAAGGAAAGGTAGAAGAGATAGCGATGGATGGAGTCCTGAAACCTGGATGGAAAAATGAGAGAATGACCACCCAGACCTTTCCGTTGATTTTGTACCGCATTAGCGCCCCCTCTTGCCCGAAAAAGAAACTACAGTCCATGTCCTGTACTTTACTGGTATATCGTCCTTGCATTCATCATTAAAAACGTGTAGCAAAACAATAATTGTAGTTTGCCAAAAGTAATAAAAAAAATAAAATGAGAAAATAAAAAGCAAATCGAGGTTGTAAAGATCCTATCCAATAAAATCCAATAAAAACAGATTCCACTCAATTCAAATTCTCCGACTGTTCCTCTAGAGGGCGATATAGACCAAATCATGTCTGCCTCCCTAAGGAATATTCCCCGCCCCTTACATGCTTTCCATTTTTAGCATCTCAGTTTCAGCACCAGGGCCTCAGCCAATAAAACGCCAGGCTATTGATTAACACGTTCAGGTGTGCGGCAGGTGTGGCACGTCAACAACGTTGTCGTCCAGATTTCTCCATTACATAATAAGCAATCGTTTTGATAATGCTTTTACCTAAACCCAATAAAGAAAAACACATAACTGGGAAATGGCAGCAAAACACTCGCATTTTTATCACAAAAAGCCCCCGATAAGGTAATGACGTCAAACGAGGCTCGGCTATGAAAACATGGGCACTTCCGGTGTGCGCTCTGTGCCGCGTCCTCTGGCACACGCAGATCAGAGGCAGCGGAGCTTTGTTGTTCTGACCGAAACCAGAAATACATTTAGAGATTATTAAACTCGGGGATAATGGCTGGCACGTCGCTGGAAGCGGTCAAGCGGAAGATCAAACTGCTGCAGGAGCAAGCGGACGGTGCTGAAGAGAGAGCGGAAAAACTGCAGCGGGACTTGGCGCTCGAGAGGAAAGCCCGAGAATCAGTAAGAAAAACAAAATGATAACGCGCGTCACGTGCGTGCGCTTAAACGTCGCGTCGCGTGCGCTAAACGCGACCAGGCTACGATTTAGCGCCGTTTGTAACTTGTCAAGCGCATCTGATAGAGGTGTGGAGAATTATAGCGGAATTTCTTTGCCGCCCACCTCGAGCTACTCAGCCATATTAAACGGCACAAAACGCCCAGTTTTTGCTCCATTAGCCGCTTATAAATAACCCCTGATGTGTTTGGTTTTTTTAATTAAACGTTGGGACGCAGGCTGCCACGCGTAAAACGACTTTTAGGACTCTTAATCGCGACGTCCGGTTCGTGGATGGATCGTTTTAACGAATCGAAGCGGTTCATGAATCAGCCTCTTTTCTAACGGTTTTTGTTAATCCCAACCTGTCCTGCTCATCACTGCGGGTGACGCGAAAAGAAACGAGTGTAGCTTGACGCAAAAGGTCAAACCGTTTATTCATGTAAAATGTGATGCGATACGTCTCTCAAGTTGGTTGGTACTAAGCCCGACTTGAGTTTATTGTTCTGGAAAGTAATAAAGCAATAAAGGGCCTCATTGCAATTTAAGATTACGTGAAAATCATGACCACTTCATTTACCATCCCTCGTAATAATGCTGCACGTGATTCTGAACCGAGCACTCAACCGAGTCGTTCAAACGAATCGATTCGCCAAATGATTTGAACAGTCCGGCTGCGTGTCGTAACAGAGGGTGTGTTGTTTCACCCAAAACTTTGACATTTCTAACGACAGTCGAACGCACGACAGCGATTCCTTAAAGTGTGGTTAAATTTAGACATTCTACTTGTAATCGAGTTAGTTAACCAGGTTGGTGTGTGCTGTATAGGTCATTGTTTTGTGCAACTATCCCCCCTGGGTTTGTAGATTCTGAGAATAATTATTTTAACCCAATAACCTGCTGTGTTTAGTCAAGCGTGGCCTGCATCCAGTTGATGCAGGCTGAAGTGGCGCGCTTATATTGTTATAAACACAAGCCTGATTGTTTTTCTCCGGGATGTCTGTAGGTTAATTCTGTAGATACAAACCTCTCATTTCTAGCGCGTAAACTTTGCTTTCCGCAGCATAACGTCAGATTTCAACCGACAGTTTCTACTTGGGTTTCCAGTAGAAACATGACTTTATTCATTTGTCTCGGTCCTGAATAAACAAGACCGTGCTTGTGAGAAGAGTTCACGCCTTGGTGTCAAGGTTAAATGTGCTTTCTGGATTTTCGTATCTCAGAATAAATGTACTTTGGCCTATATTTCATGGCTTCATGCTGTATCTACTTGGTCCTGAGTGTTGTGTTATTCCGTATGTGCCGTAAAAGCACGTGCCCCCTCACTATATTGTCACGGCCTGGACGTTTTCTTCCTTTTTTAGGCATTGTAATGGCTGAGTTGTATGGTCCACTGAATTCAGCTCATTAGCGTTAACCCTGTTTTATTTTGGCTGTTTATGACCCCCATTCAGTTGCTGTGACCGCCCAGTTAAGAACCAGCACCTTCCTTCAGGAGATATCACCGTGTATAAAACCCAGATGGAGTCAGCAATACTTTACGCATGATGTTGTCCAGTTAGCATGAACAGCCTGCAGATCTTTGCTGGTCTTCTGACATTGAAATCAATGGAGGTCTGCTGGGATTCCTTTCCCCGAGCCTGTTAATGTTGTCCCGGAGGGTCTGTAATGATTATTTGCCCTGGTGCGGCCTCATCCATTAGCATTGCTACTTTGCTATGCTTGTGTGTGTGTGTGTGTGTGTGAGTGTGTGAGTGAGCGAGAGAGAGAGACATTAGACATTAGGCATTCGAAACTCCAGTCGGTCCCTTGTGGCCAAATTCACAGTCACTTTTGTTTTTTTTTAAAATGGTTTATTTTTTAGTAATCAATTTTTTTTGGTTATCATACAGTGCTCCGAGATGCTTAATCTCAGATTTCTGCAAAGCATGCGCTTAATCTGTGATTTTTGACGTGTTGTTCTGTGCTCCTCAAGGCTGAGGGTGATGTAGCTTCTCTGAACCGACGTATCCAGCTGGTGGAGGAAGAGTTGGACCGCGCGCAGGAGCGTTTGGCCACGGCCCTGCAGAAGCTGGAGGAGGCTGAGAAGGCTGCGGATGAGAGCGAGCGGTAAATAATCTTGAATGATATAAAGTGTGGATGAATAATTCCACTGTTTTTGAAATGTTCTTTTGGGCTTTTATAGTAGTGAGATGTTGTTCAGGCCCAAACACCAATGCAAGATTGTTTTTCACATGAAGATTGAACATTTTGGTTAAACATTTGGTTTAAAAACAAAAATTTTCTCACCGGTCACGAACTCAATGGCCCTACAATAATTTATTAATGTATTTATTAATTTAATACAACAATTTTAAAGAACTTTTTTTTTCTTCTTTTTTTTTTTATTTAAAGAAAACGGCACATATGTACTTATACGCCCACATGCACAATTATTGGATAAATGGAAAGATGGACAAACACACAATTCATCTATATAGCTATAGTGGGTATGTGTATGTACGTAAACTCTTCATTTATGCATGTACGTACTCTATATTTGTGTGTGTGTGTGTGTGTGTGTGTTCATCAATGTTGGGAGTAGCACGTTACAAGAGTAATATATTGCAATGATATACTAGGTTGCGCACAGTCTCAGCAAATGTGATAAACATGGCAGTCGAATGTACATTTGTGAGATGGTCTATTGCCCTATTTGTTCAGTTTTGTAAAAAACAAAGACAAGAACATTGTGGTGAAATTGAACCTCTATGTAAACGCCAAAGAATTATCGACATCAACAGCGCATTAAATAAAAAAAAAAAAACACCTTGAACGGTGTCATTTGATCGCTCGACCTGGGAAGAGAAAGAAAACTGCAATGACAATGTCCTCTGCACTTTATGGCCAGAAAGCATGACAGTAATGTGTGGTAAGTCATACAAAGTCAATAAAAAGGCTGTGAAGGTTACATATTCCTGTTGTGTAATATAAATGTACTCAAGTTATTCACAGATATTGCCAGAAAATCGCTGTCTACCATACTTTTAACACTTTGTCAATTATAATCTATATTGTTATTGTTAACTTGGATAGGCCTCAATCATTAGGCTACATAACATTGTCTTCTACTGAATGTAAAATAAAATGCATTTTATTATTTTAGGATTGTTAGTTTCTGCTTTTAAGTTACTTTCACCAAAATAACTACAGAAGTTATACGGAAGACGTATAGAAGTAATACAGGAGACATTACTGTTTGTTAAAAGTAATAAGTTACATTACAAAATTACTTAGTAATGTATTACAATTTCGAAGTAACTTGCACAACGTGTGTGTGTGTGTGTGTGTGTGTGTGTTCCTACATGTGTTTTTTTTTTCTTAAATGCATATTTAGTTGGTGTATATGGATATTGTTGCCTTTTTTATTTTCTATCTATACACCATATTATTAATATACAAGCACACACAGAAGTTACGCATTTGATTTTCACTATTTATGTGTGTTTTAGTTTGAATCGCTTACTCTAGTAAAAAGGCATCTCTAGTAAAAAGGTAAATCTCTAGTAAATAGGCCTCCTTGTAGTAAAGTGTAGTACAGTGGGGCCAACAGTGGTGTCTGCTGGTCTGTTCGCAGGCTCCAGTGAAGCAGAACGTGTCCGTTGAGCTGCTCCTCACCTCTTCCTCCCCCTCTCCGTCAGCGTGGTGTAATGAAATGACAACACGCTGCCACTTCCTAGTCCGCTGCACATCTGGTGGCCTGTATAAAGAGCGTTTGTGTGCTGCAGGAAGTCTAATGCGTTTGATAAATGCTCTAGTTGTGTTGACGGCTTGCACGGAGGACACTTGCTCTCTCGGTTTATTTCATAATGAAGAAACCAAACCAAAAATGCAGCAGGTTTTGGTGGGTGCTCGAATCCTCTTCCGGCTGTTTGTGGCCTAAACAACTGACGTGAGCTGTTTACGTTGGAGCCGTTGGGTTCCGGAATAAACGGCAATTTGTAGAGGCACAAGCCTGCGTTTCCCTGCCTTTGTTTGCACACACACAGACGCCTCTGTCTGTCTTCCGCCGGCACAGAACCGCTCTGTACTGAGACCTGCTCTTAAGTGTTTCTCACACACAACCAGAATTAATGGGGGAACAAACGAAGATGCTAGATGAATCAGATTTTGTGAGCAGTCTACAGTTGCTTTTGGCTTTTGGTGGTTATCAGTTGAAATTAATTATTATTTTTTTTTTCCCATCTAGAGGCATGAAGGTCATTGAGAACCGAGCACTGAAGGATGAGGAGAAGATGGAGATCCAGGAGATCCAGCTGAAGGAGGCCAAGCACATTGCTGAAGAGGCCGACCGCAAATACGAGGAGGCAGGTTTCTTCACTCTCCGCACACACACACACACACACACACACACACAGACAGGAAGGAAGTCTCTAACGACTTCTTGCCAATCATGGTCATGTGACGCCCAAGTGTGAATAAGCATATTTGTGCAAAGGATTGACAGTAGCATGCCAATGACTGGTGCTGGTTCTGGTGTGGCCTGCAGGTGGCGCGTAAGCTGGTGATCGTGGAGGGTGAGCTGGAGCGCACAGAGGAGCGCGCCGAGCTGAATGAAGGGTAGGAGATGCTTGTCATTCTTTTGCCCGATCTCTGAACAAACTCAAGCTTGCGTTCATGCGTTTGGTTTCTTTTCACATTCGCTCACATGTTTGTGAATGCGCTGATTTCACCAGCAGGGGCAAACACACTGGACGCTTTTAGCAACAAATAAAAGATTCAAGAAGGTCCACAGGGTCTATTCATTTACCGTATTTATGGGAATATAAGCACCCCGCAAAATGAAGAAGTGCACCGCTACATAAAGACAACGTATTACCATTTGTAATTATTTTAATTGCTTATGACTTAAAATACGAACAAAGAGATGCTTATATTACATGCATTTGTAAATGTGCAAAAATAAGCACCCCTTATAATTCATCATGTGTTTGTTGAATTCAACACAGAATCAATAAAAAAATGTTTTTGTCAAATTTGTCATTCAACCACATTTAAATACCAGAAATTATTGTTATGATTTATTGATATAATTTAATATAATATTTTCATAATTTAAATTTTGAATATATAATTTAATCCCTCATTCCAATTGTTCTCAATTTAAAATTCTTACGTGATGCAGAATAATGTTTTTTTTCTTCTCAGTTACTCAAAACCAAATAAATAATACTTAAATTAGTAAAATAATTACTTGCTAATAATTACTAATAAGTTGCATTTTCTCCGCATACATAAATATCAGCAATTTATTAACAAAAATTACATTTTGACTATATAATGTATTTTCTCCATTCCAATTTTTCACATTTCAAAATCACCAAATGAAGTTGTTTTTTTTTCTTTGTTTTGTTTTTTTTTTTTTTTCCCGCAATAATAATAAAAAGTGAAATCCCGAAGGCCTGATGAACAACTTGAGCCCGTGTGTTTGCTCCACTGGAACCAGTGGCGTGTTGCTAATGGCTAATTTCAGCTTCACATCTTGGAGTGTTGCATGTTAACGTGCATGTCGACCTTCCCTCTGCACACACTAACAGACGTGTTCGAAGATTGCATGATGAGCTTCGAGTGTTGGACCACACCTATAAATCATTGAAGGCATCTGAAGATCAGGTACTGCACATCTGTTAAAACTCCCACAATGCCTTGTGTGTGTTCCCGCTTGCTGCTTGTTCAAGTCCATTTTTCCCACCATCGTAAAGCGTCTGGTTGTTCCCCTCTACAACACGAGCAGGAATGTGACTTGGAAGAGTAGAAGTCCTTTTGATTGGTCAAGTAAATGCATTCCTGCGGTGTTGAGGGGTTGTGGGTTTTCCTTTTTCGTCCCTCGTCTGATTATGGGTTTTGTTTTTGTCCCTCTCTTCTGGATCCCTTGGTGTCCTTCACTCTTCCTGGTTACTGGTCCTCTGTCAAACCCCCTCCTCTTCCTCTTTGTTCCTTTTCTCCTCCGCGTTCTTTGTGTCAAACGCCAGCAAATGCTCTGAGCTTGAGGAAGAGTTGAAAACTGTGACCAACAACCTGAAGTCGCTGGAAGCCCAGGCTGAGAAGGTAGGTGTGCGGCTTGTCCATGTCTCCCTTCTGTCCTGCCCTGGGTCACCAGTTTGGGGGTCTCCTGTCATTGTGGGGGGATGAGATGATCCAGCGTGGTTTCTTAACGGATTGTGTGAACATGATTTTTGTCCGATTTTTCCTTCATTTTGAATAAATATAACAAGTGTGCGTCTCCCTAGTGGACGCGCTGAAGTGAATTAACATTAGAAATTTTATTTGTAATCACAGCCTGAATTAATTAGATTTAAAATGCCATTCAAAATTATAATTTTTGAACTTGACATGAACACTCTCAGACTGTCATATAGTGTAAGTTCAGTGCATTTGTAAAGCACAGTTCAGTTTGAGCTGCAGTAAACCACTGTATTTATACAATTTATATTATTTCTCTATGATTCATTGTCTGCAAATCTCAAGAATCTTTTTGGTTTATCTATACTATAAGTAGCAGTTTTTCTACTGTAGACTTGCTTTTTGCAGTAATTGCGTAATTACTACAAATTGCGTCTAAAACGTGGGGGGGGGGTTGTGTTTTTTTTTTTTTTTTTCACAACTGAGGTTTTGACCACTTCTACAGTCAGATTCTCAAAAATGTGCTGAATTGGCTATGTCGCTTAATACTGGGAAATAATATAACTAAAATAATGGAGTTTCTGTCTGCTTTGAAAAGCCGTGATGAACATTTGAACACACAAGCTCAGATTTGACAAACAATAATTGATCCATAGTAAAAGGACAGTTACGGTTTGAACACGATCACATAATTTACCGTAAAACCTCTAGTAGAACACCCCCCCTAATAGAGCGCCCACCTGACGGAAGAGTTGAAAATTAGACCGCAATGGTCTTCTGTTAGAGGTTATGCAGTATATGCAGTATTCTTGGGGAAAAAAAGGGGTGAAAATTATAATTGGATGACCTTGTACTTGATATCATTTCCAGCCTGTTTTGTTCTAATTTTGTTTCATACCCTTTTTATTTTTCATGATTTCTACAGTACTCGCAGAAAGAAGACAAATATGAGGAGGAGATCAAGGTCCTTACTGACAAACTGAAGGAGGTAAATATTTTTTTTTAGTTTGTTGCCCAAAGAAAGCCTGATGTTGTTGAGCCTCAAATAGAGAATAATAATAATTCTGTGTAGGGCACTTTGAAAAAAATATCTCATCATATCAATATCAAATAACGCTCACAGCATAAAGAGCATTGTTATATGGATTGTGAAAATCGGTTCTGAAATTGTCTTGACCTAGATGAAGTCTTGGAAATAACGATTTGTTGTAGATGAAGATTAAGCAAAAAAAATGTATTTTAATATTCCAACATCTTTTTTTTTTTTTTTTTATTATTAAATCTTCACAGGCTGAGACTCGAGCAGAGTTTGCAGAAAGATCAGTTGCCAAGCTTGAGAAGACCATTGATGACCTTGAAGGTACGATTCTGCTTTATTTTATTAGCTTAAACGTTATTATTTCAGGTACAGTAAGATTTTTGTGCGAAATGGTGACTCGTTTAAAAACGAAGCCTGAAGTTGTTTTGTTCAGAAGCGTTTTGATTTTGACATTATTTATAATGCTTTTTTTTAAATCTTCTTCCCTATTGTTATGTCTGTTAGTGCCATTACGCATAATATACATAACTGGCATATAATGATGAGAAAGTTAGCAGTGACCTTAAGTAACCTTTCCTGCAATACACATTATTCAAGTCATTACAAATTTCTGCTTTTTTATATTATGGTCAAAGTACTGATCTATATTTGTGGGAACAATATTGTAAGGGCTGGTTTGATCTTCCCGGTGTGTAGTTCAGCTCGACTGGGTCTTGACTTTATCCCCCATGGTCTTCGTTTCTGTCCCTCTGTTCTGTACTTTTAACTTTCTTTCTGTTTTATTTTCCCTCCACTCTCGCTGTCTTCACGTCACTTTTCTCTCGCTCTCCGTTCGCTGGCCTGTCTTCCGGCTGGATGGATGGATGGCTGGCTGCATCATCCCTGTTTATTTTCTACCCGCTGCATTTTTTTCCTCGTCCTCCCATCAAACACACCATCACCTCGACCGTTAGACGAGTTATATTCCCAGAAACTCAAGTACAAAGCCATCAGCGAGGAGCTGGACCACGCTCTGAACGACATGACGTCAATGTAAATCATCTCCGGTCTCTGCCTGTGCCTTCCATAATCCTCCATCATACTTACCCTCTTCAAGTCTCACGTCTTGTTTTACACTTTCTGACGCCAAACCCCTTTCTATCACTGCGGCTCTACAAGACCACTGCTTCCTTTTGCTTTGTAAAGCAAATTATAGATGATTGTAATGTGGGATTCAGGGCTTGTAGAGTCCGTGTATAGGAGCTTTGTTGTTGTTTTTTATTTTTTTTTCCCTAATCTTTATTGTTAAGCCAGTGCTTCTCCATTATCTGTCGATTAAATATTATTATTATTATTATTATTATTATTATTATTATTAACTAAATAAATAAAAAAGTTGTGCTCTTGCCCCTCTCCCCAAAAGATGCCCATAATAAAAATATTATAAATATAAAAAAATATATATAAAAATCTAAAATAATATTATGTACGTATATTTTTCTAGACTCTTATTTAAATTATAAAAATTCATTAATATATGTTATGATAATAATAATAATTATGTATAAAAATGTTTTATTATACATGTATAAATGGGATTAATACTATTTTTTTGGTTTTGTTTTTTTACCCAGGCACTGTCGCATATGTGCTTGCTCACTGTTTGTGGTCATAGCCATTATCTTAACACCAACGAAGAAATGAATAAAATGCATCTCTCCTTATTAAATTTTCACACATGCGCTTTGAGACAGTTGTAACTCTGAAAGCGCCCTACAACTGCACTGAATTTGAACTTGATATTACATTATTCATTTAAATAGAATTCTTGGTTTCTTCTATTCTATTTGAGAAGCACTGTCTTAAGGGAAGAAATGCAAATTACTATCTAATACAACTGTATTAGCTGATTATAACCTTTACAGTTCATAAGTTGTCTTAGTGAGTAAAATTTATGAAGTTCTTTAAATCAACCTTCTGTCACCAATATTGATGGACTTTTATTATTCAAGTAATTGTGGTAGTGTAGATTTAATCTGCAGGTTTAACCCTAAAGCATGTGACGTTTAATCCCGAAATGCACCACGGTTTAACTGTGGGAAGTGTTTCGTGCCGCTGACTTCCTGTGTGTGTGTGTGTGTGTTCTCTACAGCCAAGCCTTTAGAAATGTTATTCATGACTAATATGGCCGTCTTCTGTAGAGAAGAAAGGCCTAATGCCTGCCGTCTAGTTTGAAACTATGGATGTCGTGTTTTGTATAGTAGTAAGTTGATTTAATATGGCTAGTCATAACTTTTTTTTTTTTTATTTTTTTTTTTTTAAATGTTCTTAAAACTGTTTGTTTTCATAAGAAAGCATCATAGCTTTTCATGTGTGTGTGTGTTTTTTTTTTTTTTTTTTTTTTTTTTTTTTTTTTTTTTTTTTTTTTTTTTTTTTTTTTTTTTTTTTTTTTTTTTTTTTTTTTTCTTCCCCCGTTTTATTTTTCTGTTTGGTGGCAAGTTCTGTGTTGAAGCGGCACTTCCATCACTATATTTAACTTTCTCCCTGCGCAGATAAGTCTCTCTTCAGACGCCCCCTGCTGGCTGAATGGTTTCACGACACCCTTTCCGGCCTTTTCTTTCCTGTCATCCCTCTGTCACAGACCCCTGTTCATCACTCTGTTTTGTTATCCGTCTCTTGTAAAGAAGCATTCATTCTCTCTGCCTTCTGTAAAAATAAACGTTCTTCCTTTTGTGTAAATCTACACCTCATTTTGTTTCCCTTTGTTTCCGTGTGATTTTGGTGCTGTGGAGGTAATAAAGTTGTGAAGGATCGGTGAAACTCCATCTATGTGTGTTGAGAAGATGTGACGTCACTCTTTGACGAAACACTTTGATTGCTCTGAATCTTGGTTTCACTAGATTTGCATGCAAGTCAAATTCCTTCTCTCCTACCTTCCTACTACTCTCATTTGACTAGGTTTACATTTAAGATTTTCTGCTGGAACCTTTTCTGGTGTTTTTCACTTGGTCTTCAGATGAATGTGAGTGGTGAATCGAAAACATTAATTAAAAAAAAATAAGACTTGAGTTGAATGGGAAGAGAAGTTTGAAAATGTTCTGCACGATGTGACGATTTCTCTAATCCCAAATAAACCACTTCATTAAATAGTCAGATTACAGATTATAATAATAATTATGTTACAGTCATTAACATTACAACCTAAAAATGTCAGTCTTGATCATTTGATTTTAACATAATTATGACCCGTTTTTCACGTACGGAACCTGAATGTTATATGCATTGGACTCGTGTGATGCTTTTTATTCCATTAATTCATTTTATTTATAAAAATACAATTATTTTACATTTAACGGAATAGTTTAAATTAGTCTTCTGACACCTTTTATTGTGTGACCTTTTACACCTTTGTGCAGATTAATTGCACCACCCTGCGATCTTGACTGTTTGCTGGTTTAAATCTTTCTAAAGCTTGCGAAATGTTTAGAACAATGTTTGCCGTGATAGGGTTGACTTATTTGACCAATAATATTCACTAATTACTTGTTTGTCAGACCTCTGATTGGAGTACCATGTCATAATCCCATTTCCGGTGTGTATAAAAAGGGGGGTGGGTTGGCTTGTAAATCACTTCTGATTCTGATTGTGAATTTGTGGTCAATCATCAAGATTCGTCTGCGTGAGAGACTGCACGACAAAAAAGTAATTTGTGCTATAATTGAGACCTGGTACAGGGAGCCCTCAATCATAAACAATTGCCTAAATCTGGTCGATTCGATGTCAAATTGCATCGCTTGGGTGTTGAAGAACAAGGGAGGACAGACGTCTTACTAAAAATGTACATTTTAATCATTTGCGTTGTCAAAAAATGTAAATAATCAATGTTATGGCAAATTAACAGGGTGGTACCAATTTGCACAAGGATGTATATTGTAGAAAAAAACAAGGAATTGCTAAAGTTGGCTTACACTAGTCCGTTTTTTTTTTTTTTTCCCCATTTTATTTTATTTTTTTATCGTAAAGACTCTAATAGACCTCCATGGCGATTCATTTTTCAACTCATCTGTCATGATGGCTTTCAATTATAGGGCCTTTACAGTAAAAAAAAAAAAGGTAAAAAATTGCAATGCGTACTTTTTCAACTAGTTGGTCATGATTCTGTAGCATGGCGTCACACCAGAGTATCTGCGAATCACGCACAGAGTCGGCGTTGGTAATGGTGTTTTTTTTTTTTTTTTATTAAAGCGCTTCTTTTAGAAACCTACTGATGCGCTTGAAGACTACACACTTCATTGATTCACACCCACTGATCAGAAATACGTTTTGCTTCATCATCAAACATTTTAGAGCATTGACAAACATTACGCTCCCAGAGAAATAACACAAAAACCTGCAAAAAAAAAACATGCTGGTCAAGGGCCACAAGATACGACGGAGTGGTCCGTCACACTTTAATTTTGAACCCTTCCGTCATGATGGTCTTCTATTAGAGGTTCTCCTGTCTGTATATCATTTACTCTCTTTCTCTGGAGTTGTTGGCTTCCCGCTCTCTGGTGGAACCAGTGAACGAATGGTTCTTCTGAGAACTCACTTGACTAACTGAACTTCTGCTTCCTTCAGCTGCTCATCTCCACCTCTCTGTCTGTTTCTCTCCTGTTCTAACCCGCTGCCGTCACCGTTCCTGTAGACCACCTCTACCAGCAGCTCGAGAAAAACCGCCTTCTGTCTAATGAGCTCAGAGTGGCCTTGAATGAGGACTGATACGTCTGTGGGTTCTTCTCCACTAAACCCAATGCATCTGTGCCAGAACAGTGTTAAAGTCACGGGCTGCTCTGCCTTCAAGTCACTTTCAGACACTTACTGATAATGGTTTCTCTGTTCACAAAAGTAATTTTGTGTGAACTATGTACTTGTTCTGTTTAATTGTATTTCTAGGTTAAACTGTAAGTCTCCGCTAATGATGAAGAGTTTAGCACTTTTAAAAAAAGCGCAGCTCCGGCGCCCCCTATTGGCCATACCTGATAGTGAACGACACTGGATTTTATACAGTGGTCATTTATTTTTATCTGTCGGAATAAGAAGACCTTAACTTGGGGGTTGATTCCGAACAATCGGACTAATCAAACTCCAAGTCATTCATATCTAAAACCAACCCTCAATAAAAGGAGTCTAATACGTTTTCCGACTATTGATATAGATCAATTAATTTGGTGGCAATCAATGATAGGGAGCTGAACCTGTCACCCAGGTTTACAAGTTTAATTCCCAGTCTGATGGGTTTCACAACTGTCTTTGGACAAGACTCACAGACCCCCTGGACACCACCGACTAAAGTTTCTGAAAAAGGTGGCTGACTTATTCAGCTGACCAAACTACGTTTCCTATCATCCTCTGCGCTAGGAAGACGAAAGCTGAAACTACCCAATGTCTTTATTACAAAAAAAATATTTAATTCTCGTCCTGAGATGGCGAGGGGCTTGAAGGCAGCGTCTGTTAATAGCCTCGATTCCTTTCGCCCAACTTGTGTATTTTTTTTACACTGTAAGTTCATTGTGTACAGTTTCGACTTGGTTATTTTATTTTTTTTATTTTTGCATGATTTAAGTACATAATGCTGTCGGATTGCTTGTTCTGCATGACGTGTGACAGCAGTTGGGTGTTTTTACCAGTGAATGAGTGTTTGATGGATCAAGATCTCCTGCATGTTTCTTCTGACACTTTGCACGTAAGATTAATCTGCGTTTTATTGGTGTCCTAACAGAGAAACTCTCTCACGCTAAAGAAGAAAACATCGACATGAACCAGATGTTGGAACAGACGCTGTTGGAACTGAACAACATGTGAAAATCCCAAACACAATGGCGTCTGGATTTTGTAATCATGGAGTATTTTTTTTTTCCCCCTTTTCATTCTGACCAGTTTCAGATGATAAGCATGTGCCATTAGTCACCAAAAGTAGTTTTTGTTTTGCGTATTTGTTTTTTACGTCATGTGTTGGTAGGTGTTCATTTTATTGCACACATATGAAACAACATCGGCTTCGATTGCACTTCATTCGACACATGCACACAACTGTTATTATCTGCACGGCGTTTTAGTCTGGAGTTTGCGTGTGTGTACATTGGATCAGGTTGTCTTTTGTATACTGGTGCTACTGTGACGGCAGACGTCTAGCAGTGTGTATCTGAAGAGGTTTGGATTAACGCATTTTTTTTTCTGTTTTAAAATTAGTGTTGAATTGGTTAGTCAACATGTGTACCCAACTCCAGGGATTTACAGAAACTTTTATTTATTTTTCGTTTTGCCAACGCTATGCGATGTTGCTCAAAGTAGTTTCACGTCTATATATATTATTATTATAAAAAAAACAATTGTTCTTCAATATGTTCTTATTCTGAACTCAAAATTCATTTGTGCCTCGTCCATTTTAGTGATTTTAAATGTTGATGCATTCGCTCATGTCGTACAAAATGTAAAAAGCTAAACCTAAATGGAAATAAAATCAGTCTGTGTGACTTTTCTAAAGCTTGTCGTCTTGTTTTAATTCACACTTTTTTTTTTAATGAGACATATTGAACTGCATAAAAATGTAGAGATTATTGCAACGTCTGCAAGGTGGTCTTTTGCTTTGCGTCCCACTCTGGTTCGTCGGAAGAAGAAATTCCTCTCAGCATCTTGCCTGGATAAGAATGTGGACCGAGGACCACACCGGTCTGAACAGATGTTGGTCAAATGTGGGGTCAAGTTGCTTGTACTGGGGTAAGACTTCACCAGAACAGTTTATTAAAATGTACAATAATCCGCCCGGTTGCTATGATATGGTTCTGTGTGGTGAACATCAGATTGGCTGGATAAACCTCCAGCCAATGTTGTTGTTTTTTTTTTTTTCCAACTTGAGGGCCATAATTGAAATATGGATGTTGTGTAAATCTTTATAAGACAAACAGGTGTGAGTATGAATGAGTGTCTTGCTCTGTGATTGTGTGTCCTGCATTCAGCTCCTCATGACCCAGAAATGGAAAGGATATAAAACATGTGACTGGTCGCAATTTTTTTTTAAATTATTATTTATTGATTATTTTTATGGAAAAAATATTTGATTTAAAGATTTCTAACACAATCTATTAATACAGAACCCGCGGACAGTTCATCCTGACTCCCTCCGCCATCAGCAGATACTGCAAATTGGACCTCAGAGCGCAGATGTGACCCTGAAGTGTGTCCATATCGCTCTTCAGAATACATTCCATCCACAGCGCGTGTCGCCTCTGTTGATCCAACTGAAACTTCATGTCGTCAACTCTGCTGATCATCGCGTTCAGCCCGCCAAGCAGCTCCGACATGGAAGGTGATGGTTCCGCTCTTTCGCTCTGCTCGCAGTGGTTCTGGTGGTCCACCCGAGATTCTGGAGACACTAGGTGGTCACAAAACAGGTGCTCGCTCCCGGAGTTAGTCCAGCTGAGCAGGCCAAGGTCGCACTGTTCCTCGTGCCGGTGGATGGAGTCCAGAGCGCCGACGAACTCACAGCCGTGTGGCCGGTTCCTGCATCGGATCTTCAGCCGCGCTAACTGGTTCTTCATGTAGCGGAAGAGCGCGCGCAGCTGAGTGGCGTCCAGATCGGCGCGATCTTCCGGACAGTGCCGGTGCTCCTCCAGCCATCTCCTGATGCAGCCGCCGCAGAAGGCGTGTTCGCACGGAGTCAGCACCGGGTCTTCCAACACGTCCCGACATATGGAGCACAGCAGATCCTCGTCCACTTCTCCAACAAAGCGCTCGCGGTCGTAGCCCATCCTCGGCGAGTTGCTGGTGAGTTGGATGATCGGTTTAAGAGCAGAAACAGAGACGAATGAACGCGGAGACGCCTTCTGCGCTTGACTTTATACGGCCCAATGTATTAAAAGTACAACACAGCGGTTGCTAGGACACGATTCCACCAGGTGTTCGGAGCGTCACCTGGAAACGGTATGAGTGATCACGTTTACACTGTCACGTTGAGGACGCGGACATCTGATTGGTTGCCGATTGTTGATGGCGTTCTTCAAAAAACGTCATCTAAAGAAACTTTTCACGCTTTATTTTCGTTCGTTTGACACACGCTGGTAAAATATAACTAGCTTTGCTCTTATGTGGTTGTAGGTGACAACTCGTATAACTGTATAAATTCAACAGTCCAGCGATTGAAGTGTGATGACTTTTGTTTTGAAAAAGGTGTTGCCAACAATCGACAGCTAATCAAACAGTGACGTTCCTAGGTTACGCCCTGAGAACCTGGTGAATCGTGTCCTAGCAGCCGGTCTGTGTTGTATCTTTAAAACATTTAGGCTTACAAGTTAAACACAAAACACAGACGTGTCTGCTTCACATCCACAGCGAATAACCTTTATTATTTTTCTATAACTTTTATCTGTCTAACAACCACTCTCGGCTAGAAACTAGGCTTTTTTTTCTCCTGATTTTTGAGTTTCTTTCTCATTAGTAAACTTGTGTTCAGTAAAATTAGTCAAACATATTTAGAATGTAGAAAATAACCAAACGTTTGTGTTTATTCCAGTGTCACTCAGATTGTTTCCTCATAATCTTTTTATTTTTCTTATTTAAAGTCCAACACTTTAATATTTATATGTATGATGAATGTTATGAGACATAATTTAAACGATTGCTTTTTGTGTGTAAAAAGTTGACATGTTAAAATTGATCAAACCAAAATGTTCTCCACAGATTTTTAGATTTTGAAATGAAGATTTTAGATTCTGATTCAGAAAAGTTCTTTTCAGTAACTAAAGATTATAAAATCAATAAAGACTATTTTTTAAGATGTTGTGCTGAATTGTTGTAAAAACAAAGCGCCCAGTCACATAAAAAAGTGTAATAATCTCTCTCTCTCCTCTCATTTCTAACAAAACTGTAAAATAATGATAATAAATGAATGAAAAACTCTTTAACTGATTTTAGTTTAATTGATCCCAAGAATGTACGTGTATTTGATGAAAGCTATGTGTTTGTTCAATGAAGTCACGAACACTTCCTTCACCTGCGATCCAGTGCTTTTCTGCAGGTGGAGGAGCAGAAGACGTACCACAAGGTGATGATGCTGGTCAGGATGCTTTCCACAGACGATCTGTACACAGTAAACATCGCAGTGTAAAATGGCTATAAGAGTTTGATTTAACACTACACCAGAGTGTATGGATTCTAGATTACCTCACAACCCGACTGCAGTATGTGAGGGCCCGGCCACTGCGACTCGGGCATGGTTGTCTGTAGTACAGGAGCATGATATACACATGCACTAGCACCGGTGAACATCCAAGGAAGGGATATTGAGAGGGTTGTATCCTACAATAAACTGGACTGGACACATAATACGGAAGCAATATATAAAAAACAGAGACTATATCTGCTAAGGAGACTCAGGTCCTTTGGAGTCCAGGGACCACTACTAAAGACGTTTTATTATTCCGTATATCTTCTATGGAGTGGTACTGGTGCAGCAGCATCTCAGCAGCAGACAGGAGGAGACTGGAGAAGTTGGTCAGGGGGGCTAGCTCTGTTCTGGGGCGGCCCCTTGATTCAATGCAGGAGGTGGGGAAGAGGAGGATGGTAGCTATATTTTCATCCATGTTTACATCCAGTGTCATCTCTGTCCAAGTCTTTCAGTGACAGGCTAAAACAGGCATGTCCAAAGTCCGGCCCGGGGGCCAAATGCGGCCCTTGATCAAATTTTGACCGGCCCGTGGCTCGATTCATAAAATGAATGGAATACGGCCCGCGTCCAGTGTTCAGTCCCTCCAGGATTTCGCGATCGCGCCAATTCACGCGAATTTGACAAATTGATAATATGTAATTGAAAATTTTGATGTTTGATATAAAAGGAAAATTCTAATATCATAATAGGACCTTAACCATTGAGTTAAAATGTAAATCACTTTATTTGTATTTTAGTATTATAGCTGTTTTTTGTTTTTTTTTTTTTGAATGCATTTTACCATGGTGTATAATATATGTATGTGACAAATAAAATTTGAAATCAATTCAACTACAAATAAACACTATTTAATGTTAAATACTAAATTATTTACAAAAATGTGTATAGCCTAAAATGTGTATTTTTTTCCCCGAGCCCGGTCCGGCCCCTTTATCAAATGTTAGAACCAAATGTGGCTCGCGGATCAAAAAGTTTGTCCACCCCTGGGCTAAAACATGCGAAACGCCCGAAGGAGCGACACCGTAGGTCGCGACTCTATAACCTGAGCTGCTCCCAGTGAATCTTTCTTAAACTGTATCCTGTGCAATAACTCCCTGACTCTGTGTGATCAATACGTATCCGGTGCATGTACAATACATGTACACTGTGTAAATTTCAGTATACATGTGTGTAAATGTGTTACATTTTTCTAGTCGTATTTATATATAATTATACTTGATGTTTCTTATTCTAACCTTTTCTTGTAAATTGTACTGCTGCTGCAACAGTGAAATTTCTCCCTTGTGGGAACGAATAAAGGACTTTCTATTCAATTTCAATTCAATTTGGTACCACTCAGAATTGTTGATAAAATGAGTCTTCTAATAGTGTAATACTTTTTCCGAGTAAAGTGAGCTCTATTACAAGTATAACATTAAAGCTGTCCTACACTTAATAGTGAAATAAATATAATTAGAGAAAATTTGCTCTAAATTGTGTTAACATAATTCAACACTACTGGATTAATGCCACTAAGTTTGAGTTATTTCACTATTGGGCACTAAGTCAAGTCAGATTTTATTTATAGAGCACAGGTTTAACACCGTAGTTGATCCAACGTTCTATACAAGAGTAAAATAACAAACGATAAAAGAAATACATAAAAGCAATTACGATATAACTTCATTTAAATTAATTTTAAAAACACCGGAGTTGTCTAGATCAGTATCTAGACAACTGGGAATGCTGGGAAAATGGGAGAAGTAGGAGGGAGAACTTTGTAATAGAGGGAAATAAAATAGCAAAGGAACTGGAAATATTTAATTTAGAAATAGCGGACACGACAGCTATACCAGAGATGGTAGACTGGTTCATGAGGGAAGAAAGAAAAGACAGAACTGAAGCAAACCTTTGGGTGTTATGGGAAGAACATATGGGTGATAAGTACAAAGAATTTGTTTTGGTGTTCACAGATGGATCAAAGAACCCAGACACAGGAAGGACAGGATTTGGGGTGACACTCAAAAGCCAGACAGGACATTCGGTTTGAGGTGCTTCAAATAATATCAAGAATAGGAAATGGGGAGCCAGGATTCGGTTCATCTGGGTACCAGCTCATGTGGGAATAAGGGGTAACAAAAGATCGGACAGGATAGCAAAGGAATCACTAAAACACGAACACATATAGAGGTTAAAATCAGCATGGCGGAAGTAAAGAATATAATATGGGGGGAAATGGTTCAAACGTGACAGGACAAATGGAACAGGGAAAGTAAAGGCAGACACTTTCACCGGATAAAGGGGAAAGTGGATAAGGGAAAAGTGACAGAAAAAAACAGAAGAGATGAGGTAAAACTGACAAGATTAAGACTGGGACACTGTTTATTAAATAAAAGTCTTAAGATGATAGGGAAACATCAAACAGGATTGTGTGAGGAATGTGGAGAAGATGAAACTGTGGAACATGTGCTCATGGACTGCAGAAGATATGAAGCTGAAAGAGAGGAAATGAGAGAAAGAATGAGGGAAATAGGGGAGCAGTTAACAGTAGAGGGAATACTAGGTGCAGAGAGGAGGGGAAAGAACAAAATAGTATTAAGGTATATAAAAGATACAAAACTAATAACAAGGATTTGATAGATTAAAGGGAGGAAGGCGTGTGAAGGAAGGGAGGTTTTCCTTCAACACACACTCCGGAGCAGAGGGGGCGGTAATGCGCCAGAAGTTGGAGGCCGTAAAAGAAAAGAGAAGAAGAAGAAGAAGAAGAAGAAGAAGAAGAAGAAGAAGAAGAAGAAGAAGAAGACTTTTATTACTTGTCTTCCGACATCCGGATGGCCTTTGCTGTGTTAAGAGTTCTTGTGTCTTTTTTCCCCTCCATATTTTAGGCTCCTCCATGTAGAGCGTTATTCTTAAAAGCCAAAATGTCTCGTATACTGTGTTTATCTCGGGGTCTTTTTTGCACGAACTGTAAATACAGTGTTCAGAACCTGACGCTCTCTGTGCCTTTGTTTACAAGCCGTGCGATGTCCAGAAAGCAGCTTTCAACGCCCAGAAGACCTACACTTACTTTCCGCAACAACAGACACGCTGTTTTATGGCTCTTTGGCCTAGGAGCAGGTTTTATCATCGCACTGGGATTAAAATATCGGGACTCTGAACGTTCTGTATGTGAAGAACAGCAAACCGCTGAGAGTGTGTCAAAGTACCTGAGCGCTATCGAGAACAGCAGAGATCTGCTGCAGAGGACAAAGGTACCAGCATCACCATTCACTCTTTCGTTTTTATAGGGTGACCATATTTTGCTTTACAAAAAAAGAGGACAACCCGCCCGGCTTCGAGACACAAATTCAGACAGGCATCATGGAGGTTGATGAACATTGTGTAATAAGCTTCAATGGTGCAAAACTAACTAATACAAAAAAAAAACTTGTAACAAAATGATAGTCTTAGATTATTTTCAAATAAATAAATAATATGAAATTGTTCTAAATGTCAACTCTTCTGTTAGAAAATCCTGCTTCAGCAATATCTTATAGCAACTAGAAAGTATCTTTTAGTGAGCAATATTAGTGGGCAGGTGTCATATAAAAAGTTTTTGTGACAGATAATTTAATAATAAATAAAGTTCAATTCATTAGCTAATTTATATTAACTATACTATTTTGTGTAATTAACAATTTACATAAATTAACAATAAACCTTAACAAACAAGCTCTGAAACATAAGGACGCATTTACCTGGAGAAGCATCTGCCATTTGAATACAGTAGTTCTCTCTCTCTCTCTCTCTCTCTCTCTCTCTCTCTCTCTCTCTCTCTGTCTCTGTCTCTGTCTCTGTCTCTGTCTCTCTCTCTGTAATTTGTTAGCATGCTAGACTTTGGATTCTCATAAGCTGAAAACTGTTATCTTCTCCCTTAAGACAAATTTTGAATGATCTTTGCTTTGGAGGGGACGACTTTCTCACAACCTAGCTTCTTTTAAGTTGAAAAAAATAATGACCCATATTCTTTCTTCAGGATGAAGTTGGAGCCCCTGGGATGGTTATTGGCGTGTCAGTGGATGGATGTGAAGTTTGGTGTGAAGGTAGAAGAGTCTCCTGAAGCACAGCGACAGTGTTTGTAAACTGCTGGTGTTGTAGATGGCGAGATGGTGGCTTGTGGTCACCATGGTAACTTACAAGTGTGCGAAAGACAATCCTAAAATGTCAGTATCACACATGTAAAACGAAGCATGGATTAATTACTTGAAATTAAAAGTACTAGCTTGAAGTGTCTCCTAACAATGGATGTGGTCTTCCAGGGCTCGGCTATGCAGATTTAGAGAACAGAGTGGCCTGTGGTCCAGACACGGTGATGAGAATCGCCAGCATCAGTAAACCTCTGACCACAGCTGCTGTTGCCAGACTCTGGGAGAATGAGATGCTGGATCTCGATGCCCCTGTTCAAGATTATGTGCCCGAGTTCCCACATAAGCAGTTTGAAGGTGAAGATGTGAGTAAATCAGTTTATTCAAAATGTTTAATCAATAGAATATTCTAAAAAATGCAATGAAATCTTAGCGTGTTTTTTGTTCTTTAGGTAACAATAACACCTCGCATGCTCCTGTCTCACTTGAGTGGCATTCGGCACTATGAAAAAGATGGCAACAAAGTGAGGGAGGACAAGGAGAAAGTCAAAGGCCCTTCACAGACAACAGGGAAGAAAGCAAAGGTCTCTGCTGAAAAAGAGTTATCAGGAACGGAAGAATCCGGCTCGAAAAACAAAGTGGTCACAGCAGGAAGGAGAAAGAAGGAGTTTGAGCAGAAGGAGTACTATCTCAAGGAGAGCTTCGAGAATGTCATCCAGGCTTTGGAGTTATTCAAAGACGATCCTCTGATTTTCAAACCGGGTAACTGATTTTAAAACGCCTTTTTAGGTTTGTCTGTTAAGTCTGATACGGAAGTAAATGGACATGCAGAGGTGTAATGAGTACCTGAAAGCCACACTGGAGTAAAGGTGCTGATATCTTACTGTAAAAGTTACTCCATTACAAGTTACCAATTTCAAGAAGACTTGAATAAAAGTCGTAAAAGTATCCAATTTTAAGTATTTTATTTTAAATTAATCCCCTAACTGTTTTGAAATGGCAGAACAAAATGGAAAAAAAGAGCTAAATTCACGTTCCTGCGATTTAGCGCATAATTAGCATTCAGTACCTTCAGCAGCCTGCAGATGGCGATATCGCCCAGGAAATAAACCGCGGTAGAAAAATATCACACAATCACAATGTAAACAGTAACTGTGGATTAAATTTTAGTGGAGTAAAGAGTACAGATACCCAATCAAAACTGTAGTCAAGTAGAGAGTAAAAGTTGATTGATTATATTATTTTGTACTCAGTACAAGTACAAAGTAGCTAAATTCATACTTAAGTAACAAAGTCTCAAGTACTCAAGTACTTTACACCACTGCATCCATGATTTGTTCTTCTGTCTTATCTCCAGGTTCCACGTTTTTGTATTCCACACACGCTTTTACGCTGTTGAGTGCTGTGGTCGAAAGAGCCGCTGGCCAGCGATTCCTGGACCATATGATGCAGATGTTTCGTGAGTTAGGGATGCTCCACACCGTACCAGACGAAAACGAGCCGCTTATTTACAAGCGCTCAAGGTACACAAAAACATATGTTATCACTTCTTCAGTTGATTCATGAATGAATGAGTGAACTTTTTTGATCCCACAGTGGGGAGATTCAATTGCCGGAACAGCCACTAGTAATAATGACAAATTAAAGGGAAACGGTGAACATATAGTGTATAGAAATTAAAACTTAAAAAAAAAATAACTAAAAATTTACCTGTTTGTCTTCTGCAGATTCTACCACGTCAACAAAAAGGGCCGGATTGTAAACTGTCCTTATGTGGACAATTCTTACAAATGGGCTGGAGGTGGATTTTTATCCACCGTAAACGACCTTCTGGTTTTTGGTAACGCTCTTCTCTACAGTTACCAAATAGCTGGACAGAAGAACACCGTCAAGCTTTTACCTGGCTTCCTCAAACCCCAAACCGCACGATCTATGTGGGCACCAGTAAACAAAACCGAGGCATCATGGGACAAAGATGGAAGGTATGCCCAAGGCTGGCTGGTGGTGGAGAAACAGCAGAAGTACGGCCAGTGCCGCAAGCGCAGGCATTATGTGTCACACACAGGGGGCGCTGTAGGGGCGAGTAGTGTACTCCTGGTGCTGCCCAGGGAGAGTGGACTTCAGAAGCAGAAGCCGTCTCCTCCTCATGGTGTGGTGGTGACCATCCTTACCAACTTGCAGTCTGTTGGGCTAAATACCACGGCGCTGAAGATTGCTCTGGAGTTTGATAAGGTCAAAGATGAATAAATTGTCTTGTTGGTAAGATGTTTGTCACTTTGGTGTTTAAACTATGAAGCAGAATGTTTGTGAATGGGAGCGTTTGTGATCTGAGGCACCTTTATATCAGAATGTATTGTTTTAATATAATATGCAATTAATCTACAATAACCCTAATCCCCCCGGACCCTTCATATCAAGACAGCCACGGCTACATTGAGGGGACCGGCCAGCCTGGAGACAGGTTCTCTCTGTGTATCCGGGCTAATTTTCAGTGGAATGTCATGATACAAATATTAACTTATTTTATTTTATTCTGTCTCTTTGGGAGTTTTTTGTACTGGAAATAATGGCTGGATTATTATTTTATTTTTAAGATAAGTGCACAATTAAATTGCAGAAACCATCAGCATTTTAAAAATGCTTTTAATGCATTTAATGTTGTAAAAAGGAAGTTTTTCATCTAATACTAAATATGGGATTTTACTTCATAAAATGATGCTCCTGTTATGGACGCGCGGAACTATAGCGTGCGTTATACTTAATGAAAGTTTATTTGACTGGATCTAGCTTATTAAAACTTTCAACACAATTTTATTGACTTTTCACTGATTATAAATAAATGTGAACTAGAGTAAAACAATTTCAATAAAATCCATGAACAGCATCTTGGAAAACCACTCAGGTACAGTTTGTTAAATTGTCTTCTAAATTATCACAAATTTATATTGATCTTACATAACAAGGAAAACCAATATTTATCAGGAGGAAACCCCGACTTTAACACTGGCGTTGTTTATAAACTGTACCTAATGAAGGCTTTTTCAATTCAATTCAATTCATTAATATCTGTACTATAAATTAGGAGGCGCTACGTGTCAGTGGAAAATACAAGGATGCATACAAGGGATTGGCTGACGTTATTGGAAATCAAATTAATTTTGATGTCATTACATTTATTAAACTTAATTTTGTTTTACCACAGAAACGTAGAAAGATGCAACTTCAAGAATGCTATAGGCAGATCGAGCACGCGGAAGGAAACAACTGATCAATAGGGGGCGCTACAGCACAATTCTCGTTTTATCCAAAATCAAAAAGCTTTGTATGAATCTTTGCAGGCTACTTGGGGGAAATTATCCAAAACAATTTTTTAAAAATATTTTTAATATTCTTTGAAACGGTAAATACGCATTTGCAAAATAATAATAGATATTTATTTAATAAAATAAATAATTGCAAATCACAGTTACTCGAACAGCATGTGCAAAATAAAAAAAAAACCATGTGCAAACTTGTCTTTAAATGTAGCCGTAGCCTTTTGAGCCAAATTTGAGTGATCACAAAATATGGCCTAACGCTGATTATGAAGTAACAAAGTCTGATCAAAGCAAAATTTTACACACGTGTGTTGTAGTAATGTAAATTATTTAGAACTACATTATTTATATTCACAAATTGTGTTCGACCCAACTTTGAACTAGTCATTAGTTCTTATCTTAAAGCTATAGCTTGATATGGATATATGGCTTCTCTTTGTCAATTCAGTTAACGTCAAATAATTATTGATGAGAATTAAAAACGGATCTACGCCTGCTACTTGTGTTTAATGTGCTGCTTACGCATCTGAGCTGCCTAAAATCTAAACCATAAGATCAACAAAAGCAGAACATCGTCAACAGAACATCTAGCATTGCATCCAGCATTGCCTTCCCCTCTAACAAAAAAATAACCTGATTCTGGACTTGTTCTAATCTTACTCACTGTCTGGGGTTGGACAGTAGCATTTAAATCGCCCAGAAGATCAGACCACAGCCTCATTCCTCCCTTCTCCATGTTTGTTCCATGTCCAGCCACAATGTTAGCATTTTTACACGTGGTCTCTGAAACTTGTTTTTTTTATATTATTATTATTGACTTGAAACATTTTTGCAAAACAGCAGTATGCAGACCGAATAAAATATGGACGGATAAACAAACAATTCACTGTGGAGTAAATCAAATAAAATACAGCTTAACAAACAGGGGAGTGACACCTCAGGAGTTAGGAGAGTTGTAACATTGAAACGTAACATTGCTTTAATTACCTCAGTGATGGAAAATCTGTAAAACTTTGAAACAAATATCTATCTAATATATAATATAAGTGTAGATTGTTACTTCTAATTTAAACAAAATACAGTCTCTAATTAAATTGACTTAAAGTGTTGCTGTCAGTAAATAGTTTAGACGTCATGTTTGATAATAAACTTTGCTTTAAAAGCCACGTTATGTCTGCAGAACCACTTTCTTTCACATCTTCAATATCTTAAAGATGTTTTCATTCAATTGTCGTTAGTAAACTTTTTTTAATAAATGAACTTTTTAATAAATGAACTCACAAGATCAACTAACCAATTTGAATGTCTGCATTGGTTATTAGTGTATTCAATGTAAATTTCAACAACTTTAATTATATTTGAAGCTCCTTTAACTTCTCTTTTTTTAAGTGAGCTTTTGTATTTCTCACTATGAGCCATCACAATTGCTACGATCACAAAATTCAGGCCTTCTGATTCAAACCATAAATTACTCCAAATAATATAACTTGCTGGTTTGTATACCGCTAGTAAATAAAATTAAAAACCTGTTTATTTATAAAAAAAAAAAATTCTTTGGAACAGTTTGTGACTGTGAAAAGCATTCCATTATTAAAAGTGGATTTTGTTGTTCGTTGTTTTTTTTTTCTCTCATTTTTTTCCACAAACATTGCCGATATATGCTTCTTTTAAACGTTCACAATACAGTCTTGTATGCATTAAATTTGTATACTTTGTATACTACACTTGTATATCTATACCAATCAACCGCATAGAAAAGCTATGATATTTACAGTAGATGCCTGGAACGGAAACTCACAATGTATTCTAGAGTAACAAACCACTTGATTAACAGAAACTTTCTGTTTTCACTCTTCTCTTGAAGTGTCACATGATCTACACTTCTGCCATTCCACTGCGGATCATCGGAAAGTTTGGGTCATTCTTCGTTGAGTGGCTTTAAGGCCACATAGGTGAGAGGTGAGGTTTTTCCTCAGTAGCCACTTTCAGGTTGTTGCTTGCTCACTAGTCATAATAAAAATAAAATAATTTAGTTGTTTAGTAAAGTAGAAAAATAACGAGTGAGATTGTCAATGTAGTCACAGTTCAATGTTATTTTTTCATTTTTCCACAAAGCATAGTAAAAAGTAAAAACAATTTCTGATATATGTTTCTTTTAAATGTTCACTATACAGTCTTTTATGCATTAAATTGATGAGAGGTTGCCATAAATATTAGATAACCGTTACAATAACAATTACGTTGCCCTTTACATCTGTCAATCAAATGACAGAAAGCTAGAGTACAGTAAATGAAAAAAATGAATTCGAAATAGTATTAAAAATGCATTACAGTAAATTTCATTTACAGTAAGGTTTCCCCACTTACATCATTTCCCCCCAAATGTATTACCTTAGAGAAGCCATTACATGTAGTCAGTATAAATCTCAAAATACATTTTACATAATTACTAAGACAATAGCTTTTCAATGCAGATGTTTGGTCCAGGATTTCCACAAGAAAACACTGTTACAAGGACTTTTCCACATAAATGTCTCTGAGCTTGAAGCCTTGAATCATACGTGCTCCTGCTTTACTCGCCAATACTCTTCTCTAGTCTGTGGTGGTCTTTGGGAGGTCTTCTTCATTCTGGAAAGGATGAAGAGTGTTAAAACTGCCGTAGACATCATGAGTTCGTTCTCATAGTTACCAGTTACATAACTTAATAAAAGTGTAAAAGAACAGTATCGTATATTATAGAACCATGGTTAGATACAATATAGAATAGAATAGAATGGCTTTATTGTCATTGCATCACATGGTTACAATGAAATTAGGAACACTACTTCGTTTGGTGCAACATAAGGAAAAACACAAAATAAAATTGTAAGAAAATGTGCACTGTATAAGATAAAAAAAAAAAATCTAGTATAATGTATATAAAATATAAAATGAGAGCAAATAAGTGCTCCAAACGTTTTCAATAAACAGAGTAAACATATTAACAGTAAACAATAAACAGTGTCAACACAATGAATATGAATATTGCACATATTTGTGTGAATTCCAAACCTTACCTGTAGATGTAATAGACGACCGCAGTGAGAATCACTATAATGAGGATGGCAATGATGATGACAGCGGCTATCAGGCCCTTCTCCTCCTCGCTTTGTGAGATACTGAAGAGCTGAAACTGCTCGCACCGGCTTCCTTCATAGTTCGCAACACAGCTACGCCACAGGAAGCGACACAAGGGGAAGAGTGATCAAAATGGACGATTGTCACTTGATGAAAGAGGCAAATAATAAAGGATTTTCTTATGGCTAGACACATTGTTTGTGTGCTTTTAAACACACACGCACGCGCACACACATAAAAACACAAACATATTATATGTAAATCAACTTACACACAGGTGGGTGTGGCTACTGAGGGTATTTTATAGCATTTTCCTCCGTTCATGCAAAAGTTGGCTTCTGATCCAATGCAAGGATTCCCGTATTCTGTACCAGAGCAAAACCAAAATAGGTTAAATATTGTAGATACTGTCTGAATATGTGAATTATTCTGCATTATCGTTTGTGTGTTTTAATAACCTGCCATCATGAAAAGTGCAGAATCCTTTAAACTGTGTGGTGACTCTGAGTCCGGCCTGAAAAAGAATCATATTAGGTCAAATTTATAATCAAATATTTATTTTCAGTGATAATTCGTTTCTGGAAATTGTTAAAAAGTGGTAAAATTGTTGTCTTTGTATTGCAATGTCTTGATTTAACAAGAGAAAATGAGTTATTTACAGTACGTATTATACTATTGTTACACTTGTGGTGTCTTAATATGACTAAAACTACGTAATCACATTGGATAGGTGACAGATATTTTAAAAATGAAATAAAAGTCCAATAATTAACGAGGAGGAAAAAAAGAGTCATGTGTCACTCAGAAAACAGTGTGTGGAAATATATAAAATATATAATAATATATATATATTTTTAATTGTCTCTAACTGTGTGAATGTTTAATAATAATTACAATAGTTATTTTTTAAGTTCTGGTTGGTTATTATAATTATTATAATAGTTATTTTTAACAAAAGTTCTGGTTAAAGTTCTTAGAAACAAACAAATACACAATACAAACATTTCTTTTTACAATATTATTACTGGCACACACACTCACATGCCGTAAGTAGACACTGTTCAAGCCTTATTTAAACCAACATTTATAAGGATTAATAAAGACTAACCTTGCCAGCGTATTCCACCTGAGTAGAGTTGCCTTGTCTTTACCAAACTCAGCGTCACAGTGAGGTTGGTGATCATGGTGGGCCGATCCCTTTTCACAAAGAAATGCCGTGATTGCAGTTTGTCCACATTTGCGAGAGGACTTGCGTTTCAAGGTGACAATGACAAGTGTTCATTTCAATAAGGAATATCTACAGTTGCATCACAAGCACGCAATATCAGACCTTTAGTATGTAGAATCACCACAGAATATGCAGTCACCGTATTCTACAGTACGTGTCCTCATAATGAGAGACTTTTATTGTGTCTCTTTAGGCTTCTGCTGCTTTACAATTACTATCAAATACTTTGATGCAGGTGAAACAGGTGTGGTCAGAAATCTATTCGCAGTGAGACTTCTTTTATCTGTGTGTGTGTGTGTGTGTGTGTGTGTGTGTGTGTGTGTGTGTGTGTGTGTGTGTGTGTGTGTAGGCGGCCGGGTTTTGGTAACAGACGTAGGCATGCAAGACATGCTAATGGGGAAGTTCTTGTGTGCAGGTAGGTATGCGTGGAATCGTGGGAACTCGAGAAGCTTTAAACTGTGTGTTTACATTCCTCATTTGACAAAAGACAATGTCTGGTTGTGGTACTGAAAACAGTTACAGCATAATTACCTTGAGATGGATGGTGGGAGGTTATATATAGCCCACGACCAATATATCTATATTTCTGGACCGGAAAAGAGGCTCTAGTCATTACGTGCATTCATACAAATATGATAAAATCTTAAGATCGGTTGTGAGATGTACATGACTGCAATTTAAATAATAATTATTATTTAGGAATTTTAATTATGTAAAATTGGCAGTAAAGTACTTGAGCAACTGTTACTTGAGTGTTTTTGTCTACTTTGTACTTACATAAAAAAGTAAAGTTTTTGACTGTTTGATTGACATGTACTTTTTACTCCACTACATTTAAGTCGAAGCTTAACCTTACTCGTTACAGTTACAACCCTTCCTCAGCTGCCAAGACGTAACAGTGTGTGATTGTGCTTGACAAGTCGGAATCTTTTTCTACCCCGGCTCATATCTTGGGATGACGAGGCCATATCACCATCTGCAGGATGCTGAAGGTACTGTATGCTATTTGTGAGCTAAATGACGTGAATAGAAGTTGCACTTTTTTTGCACAATTGAGTTTCACCAAGACTGACTGTTTGATATTTTTGTTTGATCTTTTTTGTTCTGTCATTTTAAAACATTGAGGTGTTGAATTTCGTTTCTATTTTGGGAATGAAAGCCTCCATAAAGAGTTTATTTTGTTTTTCACATTTCTTGGCGTTTTTTGAGCCTAAGATATTTGCTTGGAATTGGTGACTTGAAACTTGTAATGGAGTATTTTTTACATTAAAGTACTCAAGTGTGGTTTTCAGGTACTCATTATACCTAAAAATTGATCTTACCTAGTGCTTTTTTTAAAATATATGAAATAAGTCGCGTTGACACACATTTAGTTCCATCCAATATGAATGATGCTTGCTGCTAAATCGAGCCGTATTAATTCTCACCGACTCGCCCACATATCAGCACCAATCGGAAAAACATTGGTGTTTTGTTGTTTGTTGAAATATTTAGAAACACTGCACAGGCTCGCACGCAGGCACGCACGCACGCACACGCACACACACGCACACACGACCAGAAATGTGTTTTGGTGGCAGCATGGTTATCCATAAGAACGTTTCCTCTCTTTCGGACAGAAAACCAATAGAACAGCGTTTTATTCCTGCGTATTGAATCCCCTCCTCCTCCCCCTCCTCCTCCTCCTCCAGCGCATCCTCCTCCCTCCCCGACATAACGGAGTGATGCTGGCGTTCGTGCTTCAATCGAATGTCTGATCGAATCACTATTTCAGGACGATGTAGACGGAGTCCCTGGCGTGATTTGAAGGGGGAAGCCCTCAGCACATCGGAACTCAGACGCGATGCTCTCCTCCTGTCTCGGCTGCGATGCTTTCTTCTGGACGCCTGGACCCGCTGAGCGATGATGCTTGCGTTACAGTTCGCTTTTGCTCGTCGTCCCCTTTATTCGCGCAAGAAGCAGCAGAACGGATGCTTGACCACTGCAAAACTGCCTTTTCTGACTGTTGGCAAAGGACACCCCATCACAGCATCGAGGGCAAGGGAGACGCGGTTAAAGTTTCAACGATGTAAATCGAGGTACACGAGTCTTTGGAGACGCGCATTTCGTCAATATTTATTTCTGCGTGGTTATTATTACTAGTGTTTAATCGGCGTTTGGTACTAATTGCACTAGTGAACTGAAAGCTGTCGTGATGCTGAGTTGACGATTCTTCAAACACACGATCCGTCTCTAGCAGCTACTAGGCCTGGGAAATACGAGAGTTGTCATCCATTTTCAAATGTACTGTCGACTCCGCTTAATAGGGCCGCCGGATAAACGGGGCAGCCGATTTATTGGGAGAAATCGTGAAGTTCAATTTTCACATTTTTGTGCCGCTTTATTGGGGCAATATGGTCGTGTCCCAATTAGCAGGAGTCTACTGTAAAAGACTATTTTATCCAGGGTTGCTTTGATTTGTAGGCATGCATGAACAGTAAGTGATTATTTTTATGAGTACCAGCGAATTACACGGTTAGATCCACCTTGCTTGGATGCATTGTCATGATTTGTTGGGCATGTTATGATCGGATCAATCTACTGCCAAACTTTCTGACCTTGGAAGTTAAAGATATACTGAATTGGATTCTTTCCTCAGTGTGTGTGTAAATCATATCAAACGTGCACGATCACTAATCAGGTTATTTCCGAGACAGTGGAACCTGGAGGCAGGAAACAGAGAAGGACTTTGTATTAGTAAACACCAAATGTGAAATGAGGCTTTATGAATTCAAAAATAATGCTTCAGATAGAACAACAGTCCATTGGTTAGTGTTGCTTGAAATGTATTTGTCTTATTTTTTACCCATTGTTATTTGCTCAAATGTGAGTATTTAATGCCAGGGGGGTTTCTAATTCGCCCATCTCCATTTTTTTTCCTGGTCCCCCTTTCATCTCTTCCCACTTTCTCTCTTTATAACCTTCATAGCCTAATCGAGTTTGAGAAAGTAGCATTTGTCTAGTGTCAGGTCAACAACACTCCAGTTTGGATAAATGAAGCTTTCTTCTCCATCTTGGTGCTTTGATGATTGAAGGTGGTGGAAAGCCACAGATCGTTGTTTACTGATACTTGTTCCTTTCACTTTTGACAGTCTCATTTCACCTTCAGATTATAACGGCAGCCGCAGACAGTCTGTGATTTATCTAATGCTTATGCTGCTGAAAATCATGCTGTTCACACAATAATACTTTAGAATCGGATCGGTGAGTAATTGTGACTGAATCTCACACGTGCGGGACAGCAGAAATGTTGTCCGGTGGAGATAAATGTCTTCTTAAAAAAAAAAATACTATAAAAATTATTTTAAAGAATAACTGTAATATTAACAGTAACTTACTGGCAACTTTGGTAAAATTTACAATAGCACTGTAAATCAATACCGGCCTTAAAAATACAGCCATTGTTTAGTATGTTCACACAAGTCATAGAAAAATACAGCAATAATGTAAATTTGTAAATACAGTCAGAAATCTACTGCAAGGTCCAAACAGATGAAAATCTACTCATTGAAAGTTTAACTCCAGAGATGCCCTACGATGTGTCAACAACTTAATGCCAAAAATGTAGCGTTCATACGAAACGACAAACATTTTAACAAACGTTTTATTGCAATAAATGGAAAAAAAATGTGATAAAAAGAAAATTCTAAATTTTTATCTAGTCAATCCAAAAAAACTGCAGTAAAATCAACAAGCTCGCCATTTCTAGCGCTAAACATTATATACAGTTGGCTAAATCTTCCCATTTCCGGTTGATTTAACTTACAGGTCAGTAGTTAAATGAATCTAACCGAGTATTTGATTCCATAAATCTCCCTTAATTGATTTTATGGCAAAAGCGAGAAGTCTATTTTTGTTTATTTATGGTCAAACATCTACTGTATCAACAAAGAGTGTTGCGTTTATTGTGTATTCGCTGAAGAGATGTCTTTAATCCAAAGTGATATTCAGTGTATCTGTTTTCTCACAGGTTTGGAGCGATTGAACTCACCTCTGTCTAGCACAAACCAGAACTTCGTCCTGAGAGAAGCATAAGGGAAGTCGCCTATAAACCACACCATGAGCCAGCCACAGTGAGTCTGCACGCTTCATCCCTTACCCGCTTGATAATGCGTCCATATGTGTGTGTGTGTGTGGGTGTGTGTGTGTGTGTGTGTGCGCACGTGGGTGTTTGTTTATCGAACTGTCTCCAATATTTTTTTTTTTTTTACAAAATTTGACAAATATTTTAAAAATCATATGAAGAACACCGATAGTGGCTTTTTGTCTTAGAATTACATTTTCTTATTTAATTTATAGCATTCTTTTTTTTATATTTTACACTGTTCTTCAAAAATTATATTTCTCCTGTTGCTTTTTCTTCTTGTTTTGTTTTTTTACTGTAAACTTTACAACTGTAAAGGAAGCAAAAGTCTAAGAACCTTATTAGCTGCGTAATTAAGTGTCATCACTTTAGACGACTGCAATATCTTTGATGACAAGGCAAGTCCTTGTTGTGAACGCTCTTAATTGACTAGTGGTCTTCACCAGCGGGAAACTGGGCATCTGCTTCCAGATCCATGTGTCTGGCTGCAGCACAGTGAGCCTGATATTGTAATTTAGAACTTCACGCTGTTCTCTACTTAGGCGCTCAGTGTGTCCTCTGATTCACGGGGAGCACGTTATATTCAGCGTGTTCTTCTCCGCATCCATCCAGCCCACCACTGCTCCAGGTTCAGACACGTTTTCATTTTAAAGGGAGTTTTATTGGGGCTGTTGGCCGTTTCTGCCGATTCAGGCTCAATCGGCCTCATTAAACTTCTAACTGCGACAAAAGACCACCGTCTTTTAGTGGAAGGGTCGTTTAGCTTGACTGGAGTGGAAATGAATCTATGACAGCTCTTAAAGGCATGTCTGGTGAGGATGTTTGGCTGATTTTGACCAGAAGAAATCTGGAGGACGGTCCAGTACTGTAATTTCGTTCGTATGGTATCGATAGTGTTTTTGTGCTTTTCTATTAAAATCCATACATTCGATTAAAGTCAGCGAATCATAGGTTTTGCTCTAGAATTTGTTTTCTGCAAAAAGAACAATTATTTAAATTCATTAAAACATCAATGTGAGGAAAATTGAAGCAAATAAGCTCACGTAGCACCGGCTATTGGCATATTGTGCTACAATGAAGCATTACACGGCGTGTGGCCCTCCCAGAACGCTCCTGTATTCCGATGGCAGTCGTGCTCGGTGTCCAGGGAGAAGCGGAGAGCAAGGTTTGAGAGGTTGGTAGTGAATGCAGAGTAGATTTCTTCAGCTGCGGCCTTTGTTCTTGCGAGCTGCGCTTGTTTACTGTGCTTTCAGAGCAAGTCTGAGACGTGGAACTGAGCAGCCGAGAAAAAGACCGTACACTTTGACTTTATTACACTAATAAAATCGATTTTATTCGCAGCATTAAAACATTGCTAAACGCACAGTGGATTTGTGATTTGTAGGCAGATTTAAGGCAGGAAATAATTGAATTAAAAGTAAAAACAAAAATGATAACAGTCTCTATGAATATTGAAAAAAATAGAATCTGACTGAAGCAATAAAACAGACAAATGTGCCCGTCAAATATATTTTTTTGTTTGCTAGAAGTGTGTCTTCATTTGATTGGTCAGATACGTTGATACAGAGTTGTGAGTTCAACTGTGAGAGAATCACTGGTAATCATCTCGCAATATTGTGACAATGTGGTTGTTACTATGGTAACAGTACACTTCAGTATTGTGCAGCCTGTGAAATGAATCACAATTGCTCAAATTTCAATTTCAAAACTGCAGAAGGCCCCATTTTTTTCATAATTTGTCTATCTTTCGATTCCTGGTTTATTTATCTTTTACGCAATTTTTTTTTGCGCTCAAAGTCACTGCCAATGAAAATGAAGCAGAGCAGAAGAACAGAACAGCAGGAATGTTTTAGAAATATTTAAAAAAAAATAAAATTGCTGTACACATTTTAGAAAACATTTTCTAAAAAATAATATTCAAATAGAATGTCATTAAAAGACAGAGTCTCTGTCTCAACCCACAACATTTATATAACTTTTAATATACATATTCTTTTGATGTCGATTGAAGTTTAAATTAAGCCTTATTGATATTTTTAGAGATCCAGCAAACTGATCCAAAACAGAAGACATACACTTACAGAAAGAGAGAGAGAATTCTGGTAAACTAGTAAATCACACATAAAAAATAAAACATGCATACAAAGCATATAAAAACTGTGTGTGTAGACTGTCAGTATCAGCGCATCATCCTTGTTTTGGGATTGTTTGTGTGTGTGTGTGTGTGTGCCTTTTCTCTTAACTCAAAGGTGTGTGAGAGACAGAGAGATTGTTCACACGTGCATGGATGCTCATGCTCCATTGTTTTCACACACGCGTGCTTACATGCACTCCGACACACCCCGAGGACGCCTTTATGTTTGAAACAGGTCAGCTAGCATTTACCCTCCACTGTTGTGTCTAATGAGCTGTATCTTGTTGCTCCATGCAAAAGCTGATCATTTATGTGTTGCAGCATTAAACTCATAATGCGATTTGTTCTACTTGTACCCGGGGAAGGTTGTGCTTCCATGCTGAACTCTATATTGTTATTTTGATTACAACTCATAATCAAATCAGCGTAAAACAAAACAGTGCAAACTGTTCAAAAATGCAACGAAAAAAATATTTTTTATATGGAAAAGAGTGTCAAAAATGTATTTTTTGTATGCATTTAATTAAAAGACTTCGTCCTGCATAAGCATTTCTGTAAAAACAGTTCTGAACAGTATTCAAATGTATTTATGTTTAAGAGCAAAATTAATTTATTATGAAGAACACAACAGAAAACTTCTGAACATCTAAATGAGGGTGTTCAAACTTTTTGGGGCGAGCACCGGAATTGGCAAGGTGCCAACCAGCTTGACATTTTTTGACCCATTAATATTAAATTCAAATGAAAAGATTAACGTTTGCTGAGAATTTCAGCCAAACTAGCGCTTGAATCAAATTCAAATGTTATTGCTCACATACATAATATGTATGGTACACATGAAATGTGTTTTGATCGTTCCAGCATTTTAACATTGGGATGGGGGGAATACAATAAAATGTGCAAAAGGGAAATGCAAAAAAATGCAATAAAATACAGTAGATATGAATTATACAAAATATGAATCATTTTTATGATAATATAATATTAATCAATTTTTTTCTGTTGAACATCAGATTACTATCATTAACAGTATTTATTATTATTTCAACCAAAAAAAAAAAAAAATACAAAAAATGAATAATGTAACGTGAGTCACGTGACGTGAGTAGCATTGCAATGTGACATAAGAGACTTGTGATAGGTTGGGTGCGATTGACTAATCTGTGTTAAGGAAATGCACTGAGCTATCACATGCATTGAACTGCCCATTTTTGTATATATATTTCTTAGATAATACATTTTTTGGAACGAAAACATGCCAATGCCAGTTTTTCTTATTTAAAAGGTGTTTCCATTGAATACTATTATGGCTAGCAAAAAAGAAACGCCTGTGAAGACGTGACGTAGACGACGAAATGTTTGTTCTGATCTTGCTGTGCTTGCTGAGTTTGATCCAAAATGAATCTTTGGAAGACAACTGTGCTGACACACTTCCCCTCTCCCTCGTAGGACCCCCTGATACGCTTTCTAAATGAAACTCAATGCATTGCTGAATGTCACAAACGTTGACGCTTTATAAATGTAAATTATTTTACAAATTACAGCTTTTGTAGATTATATAATAGGTTAAAGCCCTTCTTACCTGCATCACTTACCTTGTAATATCCGAGTAATGTCCGTCATGTGCTTTTGTGTGCATGTGCTGTACACGCATGCGTGTAAACATGCGTCTGTTGGTGTAAATGATGTTACTTATGCAACAACAAACACATGTTTGCAAACAGGCACTAGATTTGTTCGCCATAAATCTTACATGTGATTTTATACTTTAATCTTTTTGTGAATAGAATAAATTACAGATACTAGTTCTGTGCTTCTCCTTGGATTTGGTGTTGTAAAAGGTAAATCATTTTAGGTACAACGCTTAAACATAATTACCATAATTATTGCAAAAGTTGTATACAATTCTGCGAACTTTTTTTGATAGTAATTAATTTTTATTGATTGTTTAATAGCGAAGATCTATTGCAGTGGTTCTCAACCTTTTCTTGTTTGAGGCACCCTTGGAAAGCCTTTCAAAAGTCCCCGGCACCCTTATAAGGAAATAGATATTTAAAGTCTGCGGAGCATTTTTATTATTACCGTATTTTTCGCCATATAAGACGCACTGGCATATAAGACGCACCCAATTTTAAATGAGGAAAATCTAGAAAAAAAAAGATTCTGAACTAAATACTGTAGTAAAATATTTTATATCAATTGTATAAAAGTTAACAGCAAATTAACAGTTAATGCCAAACATGTAACATGAACAGTCAGTAAAGTCAGTATAACCGTAGGGGTGGGCAGTATACTGGTATTAAGATGTGCCACGGTATGGATTTTGCAATATCGTGGATATCGTGAAATGAATTAGATTTTGATTTAAGTATATAAACACCTTAATACAGTATTACACATTAGTTTCGTTACAAGTTGTAACTAACTACCAATGACGGCACAGACATTACTAATAAAATACAGTACTTTGTATTTTTTTTATACAGTACTTTGAATATTTGTACTTCACGCGCAAATGCGTGCTGTGCCTTTAAGAGAGCGGCTGTTTTGGTTTGAAAGACGCGCGTGAGAAAATCTGCTTGTTTTTTTTTTTTGGATCGAAGTTCGTTTTCGTTTGGAAATAGTGGTTTCATTCTTTCACATGATTCTGCGTGAGAAAGAAAGCGAGACAACGTATGTATACCGCGGTATTGCATACTAAGATGGCGGTGACCGCGCTCCGCAGATGTCTGCATTTCCAACTTTTCACCCTCAGTTTTGGGGAAGAAAAAGTGCGTCTTGTACGGCGAAAAATACGGTATTTATTTATTTGTTTCATTTCGAGAGTTTGCATGCAACAACACCTTATACCTAGTCCTAGATGATATGAGAATACTGTTTACACTGATTCTGCCTTAATAAAAAAATTGCAATTTTTTCCCCGAAATTTTGGCGGCACCCTCAAAAGATCTCACGGCACCCTTAGTGCCGCGGCACACCGGTTGAGAACCACTGATCTATTGTGTTAGTCTATTTTAGTATGAATATTTTAAAGGTATTTTTTATATTTGTGTTGACAATTGATTGTCTTGAATTGTGATTGTTGCAAGATAAAATATGTAAGTTATAATGTTTCATTTTTATATATATATTTTTTTTATATTTTTGTGGCAACAAAACGTACCAGACTTATATTCTGAATTTCAGATTGGATTTTGTATTGTAGAAGGTAAAGTATTTCATAAACAATATTTATATATCAAAAGTTCTTTACTTATTAGTTATACATTACGTACATAAGAAGGTTTTATTGCATTTCTTTTTAAATCATTCTGTTCTTTTGGGGAAAAAGAGTCAATTAAAAAAGAAAAATGTATTTGTTTTTTTTTTTTTGTTTCTCATTTGCTAGTTGCGTCTGTTAAATCACTGTGTTTTGAGTTCGCGTCTGCAAGGTTTTTTTTTTAATCGTGGTACTTTTGTTTGTTTTCCCACATTAATAAAGCAAAATCTTGTAGATTTGACATACAACAATCATTTTAAACTGTAACATTCAAGCAAATGTAAATTTTAGAAGTCTCTAGCAAAGTATACATTTTTTTGAATCAGATAAACTTTACGTGATATACACATGTGCTTTTACAGTGTGTGTGTGTGTGTGTGTGTGTGTGTGTGTGTGTGTGTGCGCGTGCGTGCATGTGTGTGTGTGTGTGCGCGTGTATGTGTGTGTGCGTGTGTGTATTATATATATTTAATTTGTCCCATGACAATTAAAAACGTAACCATTGTTATTATATTGTGGGTGGAGGAGGTTAATGTTGATCCCTGTGGGCTCTTTTCTTATTTATTTGTATTGATTCTCTGCGGCTGATTTATGAGTGTGTTCTGTTAACTCACCAGCGGCAAACCGAGGAAAAGACATAATCAGTCAGTAAACATGCAGGAAAGTGCCCAAGTCTTTCTCTACGCAACACTACAATGACCTTTTGTGTGCTACTTTGGTTATTTAGGGTCTAGTAACTGTATAGTGCAATAACAATACTACAGTAACTCTCTAATCGTACACTATAGTAATACACAGAGTTTCCTGCACACGTGCCATTCGTTTCTAAGTTGAATTTGTCCTCTGCTCGTGGCTTTCCAAGGGTGTGACGGACAGTAACGCCATGTGGGCTTGGTGCCACTCGCCAGCTCTCATCAGTACCTGACAGCGATACAGCTTTGCATATGGTTATTTGAAAATGTGATTATGATGCCCTGAACAGTTTGTGTGTGTCAGGACTGATTAGAGTCCTGTTAGCAATCTGTGAGACGCGGTGCCAAGTGTGCAGATAGCATCAGGGAGGACGGGACGGCACATGCTGAGCTCGTCCTTTTCTAGCCAGCTGGTACGAAGGGTGTGAAGAGATTTTGTGGAGAAGTGCAACTAAAGTTTTGCCATCATGGACGATTCTGTTGCGAGTACAGTATAGTAGCGACAGCGTGTGATGCTGTAGATTCAGAAGCATCAGCTCACTGTTTACCTGCACTGGTGTCTACAAGCTCGTGAAGATTTGCCTTAAAAATGTGTAATTATGTGGAATTGCTTAAGTTTAATTGTAATTAGTTTTCATTTGTTTTAATGATATTTGCAAAGGTCATAACCATAATGCGTGTTTTACGTTTTTTTTTTTTTTGTTTTTTTCATTTAATTTTTTGCAAGAGTGACTGTGTCTTTTTTCAGTGTTGCATGTTTTTCCTGTGCTTCACTGGGTCGGCAGTTCAGGTCTATAAACATCCGTTGAGGAGAATTGGAGTTTAGAAAATTTCCGATTGGTTTGTGTGAGAGTGTGAATGTGTGTGTGTGTGTGTGTGTGTGTGATGCTCTGTGGTTCACCAATGTCCTGGCTTTGGCCCAGAGTTCCTGGGATTGGTTGCTGCTCCTTGTGACCCAGAAATGGAAAAGCGTCATAGAAACTGGATAATCGGGCATTAACTAAAACTAAAATGTGTGATTTTATTTGTTATTTTTAGAAAATGAGAAGTAAGTGATTGAGTTGTCAAGTATGCATCACAATTTGACAGTAGTGTGGCTTATCAAGAGCAAATTATTGACCTAATACACATTTCTGGTTCTTTTCTTATGATAGTGTAATAAACATGATGTGACTTGAGATTCCAGAAGCTTCATTTTTCATGATTAAATCATATTTTAAGCTTTGTTTGCACAAACCATGGTTAAAATATGACTTTTCTCGAGACATTGTTCCACTTTTGGCTTTAAAGTCATGACTACATTAACATTTTAAAGAAGGGAAATAATGCGACAGAAATAGTTCTCGGCATAATGTCACCTTTTTTCTCAGGCGGTCCACAGAATTCTCTGCCACTGCTTTAGTTTTGAGTAGCAATGCTTTTTTTTTTTTTTCTATAGTTTTATTTGTTTTTTAGCTTTGTCTTTTCTTTGAGCTGGTGGCATTTATTTCTCATCCAGCAAGCCTGGGAAAAGAGCCAAAACTCTAGTTTCATCTTCTCTCTTCTGTCCTTCCGCATGTCCTCGGATAAGCCGTTGTATGGGTCACGAATATCGATTTCAGTTATGAGAGCACATAAACACCGCAGTTATCACATTGTCACAGATTTGAAGCAAGACCGTCTACCTTTCTGTTTGGCTCCACCAATAACTCCTCTTTTATAAGGCTATTCCTGGCTTTCCCAATGTGTGGACGCCACTAAAGTAGTTATACGTTTACAAACCAAAGTTCTGTCGTTATTTGCATTCTCTATACTGTGAACGTTTCCTTTAAGTCACCACCACAAGTTGTTTACCAAATCAAGACCTTGGGTGAATTGTGAGCTTTGAAGAAGTTCACATTAATTGACTTCTTCGCTTCTGAGATTGAGAGCACCAATCCCAGACTGCATACGTGAGATGAATCGTCTCTCTGCTTCCAATAAATCAAAGGCAAACCCGGGCAGAACAGGCCATGACATCCAACTGTGGGACTTTGTTGTTTTGCCACAATATTATGCTTTGAAACTCTCACGATACCTCATTATTGTGGGACGCAACACATGACATTCCAAGTTTGATGAATATTCTGGGTTTAGGAATCATCATGGACACATGGGACATTGGCCCGCATTTAATCTTCGTTCATACATTTGTTATGTAGCCACAGAGCTAATTTAATTTCTGTCCTCCGAACGTTTGACTTTGCTGGTTCTTGTAGTGTGGAGATTGCTCAATCTGCTTATTAGTGTCTTGGAGTGATACAAACCAACCAGCCGTGTGAAAGAATCCATCTTAATTTAAATGAAACCGTAAATCTCAGCGGCATCTGTGATTTAGGATTCTCTTTTGCTGCTTGGCGTCTATTGTGTTTGCGTCTAATCCGTCCTGCATAATCTGAATAACCTGTCACATCTCTTGACCTCTTGTGTCTAATAAGCCAGAAATATCGATCACTTTTATTCCACTTATTTGTATCACAAAAATGTGTGTTTACTTTCAAGGGATTTCTTCTAGACCATGTGCAAATTTCACGTTGTTAGCTAAAGGCAGTTTTTAGGTAAGAGTTTAAAATTAACATCATTTGAAGAACAATTGTAGTAAAAACCTGCCTTAATTAAGACATTTACCAATGAATTAATTGTACCACTTTGATTGGCTTATCCCCATAATGGGCATTAAACTTTGATATTGACCAACTAAAGTACTGTAGAACGAAGCATCAAGTAGAAAGACGCATGAGCTATTCGGTAAGAGCTTACCAAAATTACTTAGTTAGTAATGGCACAAGATACACACACACACACACACACACACACTCATCTGCCACTTTTTGAGATACACCTTACTAGTACTGGGTTAGTACAAGGAAATATCCCCCACCTACATCCTGAACTGTTAATACATTCTCATCTGAATGTTGCAGGAGAAATTACAATTCTACAAATGAGGCAGCGTTTTTCCAATCTTCTTATGTCCAATTTTGGTGAGACTGTGAATTGAAGCCCCAATTTGCTGTTCTTGTCTGACTGGGGTGGCACCAGTGTGTTCTTCTGCTGCCGTAGCTTATCCACTTCAAAGTTTGACATGCTTTGTTTGTTCAGAGATGCTCTCAGTTGTAACAAGTGCTTATTTGAGCTATTGTTCCCTTTCTATCAGCTTGACCAACAAGGCATTTGTGGCCACAGAATCTTTTTGGATCACTCTCTAAGCCCTAGAGATCATTGCAGTTCTAAAATTCTGTGCTGCTAAAATGTACACGCCATTGCATATCTCAGTTTGGGAAGTTTGGCTGTAAAGAAAAGGACTTTAATGAAAAGCAAATAAAATAAAATGTGTTGCAAAAAGAGACATGCTTTTATACAATTGGAACGGACATTTAAAAATTAACCCCATGATTGCTAGCAATATGTTTTATATGTAATATGTTTTTTTTATTCTGTGCCTTTGTGGAAATCTGTCTGTGTGCAATCATCACTATGGTTCTACCATAATGTAAGAATGCAATAGAGTAGTGTGCCCTTTGTTTCTCCAGGCCCCAAGCGTCAGCACCAGATCTGGAGGTGATCTCCCAGCAGGTGGAGGATGAAGGCCAGTGCATGGCTCCAGTGCAGCTGGTCAGCTTTGCCTACAGGGACCTTCCGCTAGCTGCTCTGGATCTCTCGATAGCCGGATCTCAGCTCCTGTCCAATCTGGATGAGGATGATACCCAAGACGGGTAAGTCCAATTAGGAGTTTTATTGCCAAAAAAAGGAAAGGCATTTTTAAAATTAGACGTACTCTGTCAACAGAAAATAAACAGAAAGACGTTCCTCTGAGATTTCAGTTCATCTTCACATGATTTCAAATTTGCCCACCCCAACTCCAAGTCGAGAAAACACATGTAATTTAAGAAAGAGGTGAGTATATTTACAGCACAGAGCAGTGGGCAGTATGTCAAGTAAAAGAATCAGCCTCATCGATAAAGTTGCTACAACTTACAAACTACAAAATGTTTTACTACCAATAGACGCTCAGAGCAGGAGCCGTCTTTTAAGAAAGAGATTGTTTTTAGAATTCTAGACATGGACTTGGCTAAATTGAATGTGTCCATAAAAGCACAATCACGATCTAAGCACTTGGCCCTGGAACAGAATATGATTGATGATGCAAATCCCAGTTTCACTAAATCTCAAATGTTCTGTTGGAGATTAGAACACCGCCATGTGAGACAAGTGAACTCATCTTATCTTGTTAAGATAACCGACTTGGTTTTGTCCTGCTTTATTATTTATTCTGTTTCCCATTCTTTTCATTTTAATCCATATTACACTGACCACTGATGTATCTCCGAGATGTGTCAAGGGTTCACGGCTGCTCTTGGTCTGAACTCCAGTCCCCAGAATCCCTTGTGTTTTGTAAGCAAGTTGGCACAGTGAGTCTGAACTCCAGTCCCCAGAATCCCTTGTGTTTTGTAAGCAAGTTGTCACAGTGAGCTGCTCTCAGGGAGAGTAACAATACTGTATTTGAAAAGGATATAATCCAGATAAGTGCTTGCTGCCAGTCATGAGGTAAAAAAAGACCTGCCATTAGATATAAACAGTAACAAAAATAGCCAAGATGCCAATATCAGTATGAGTGATGGAAAAGGAAATTGTTGATAAAAATGTTCTATTTTTTCCACAAATTACTTTGGAGAACATAAGAAAAGTTCCTTTTAAGATTGTGCCCGACTAAAAATACTGTATCTCACTTTGAATTTAAATCGATGCAAAAGCGTATTTGTTGAATGTTGATTTATTTCTAGAAATCGTTTCTGTGGAATTTCAGACATGTAGCGATTTACTAAAAATATCTGTGTGAGTTATAGACATTTTGTAACAAGTAAACAAACATGTTATTATCATCAGCATCAATACGTCCTTAACACAAGGGTGTGGCCAAACAGCATGTTCTAGAATGCGTGCAAGGTCAAGCCGTGACCTTTCCTTTAGAGTTTGCAAGTTCAAAAACATACAAGTGAATTTGTTGTTTGTGAGATGTTGTGTTATGTCCACTTATGGGCCGGGCATTATTATGGGATGTGTTCCCATTCGGCCTAGAGATGCTGGGATGGCATCCAGCTCCAATAAACCAAAATAGAAGTGGGTTACAAAATGACGGATAAATAAATAGTATAATTCCACAGCTTAAGGTGTCTTTAAAATCACTGTTCTGCACTCTGTAGCAATTAATTTGTGCAAAATGCTGGGTGTTTACCACAGGAGGTTGCCTACATGCCTGATTACAGACTTCACGGCGGATTTTGAAATGCCAGGTTTCAGTAGGTGTGTTTGTGTCTCTTGATGGGTAAGTGTGCAAATGCTGCTTTGAAAATCATCTGGCAGCCGCCTTGCATGCTGGGAGTGTGGAGCACCCAGACCTCTATGGTTTTTGGCAGGCGGCTCTGATACTCCGTCTGGGAAGCGTGACTCACTGTGGACGGCCACTGTGCCGTGCCCTGATCCACGCCGAGAGAGTTGACAAACAGCATAAGCTTAATTATAGCAGGCCTCACGTTGTCCACAAGCCACGCCCGCGTGTGTATGAGTGCTAGTCGAAATCAGACAGATGGTCTCTCCACCCTTGTTGTGTGATTGTGTGTGTATTTTGTGAGACGTCTACACTGAGCTCTCCACCTATCACAACTCAGTTTGTCGGGGACTTGTTTAAATGTGACACACAAGGGCCATTATCTTTGAGTTTTTTATCCGCGGGCCACGTTGGGTTCTAACATTTGACAAAGGGGCCGGACTGGACTTCCTGGTCCTGCAGTTGTCAATCACATTCTCACCAGCCAATCAGAGTAAGGAGGCTAGTGAAGCTAGTGCCAGAAGTTCAAGCGAAAAAACATGAAACGGACAAAAAAATCTGAAGCCAAAAAAAGTGTTTTGTTTGCTTAAAAATTTACATTGGCATGATATTTTTGGCATCTGATTTCATTGACTGACAATGTAAAAATAAATGTTAAAAATATACTAGTACAATTTTTTTACGTACAATTTAGCAGCTTTTTAAAATGTGTTACATAAAGAAATAAATAAACCTTCATAACAAATTAACAAAATTTACATAAAAAATCAGACTTTTTATAGGGCCGCATGTGGTCCCTGAGCCATAGTTTGCCCAACCGAGAATCAAAGTCACAAGGTTAAATACCATATTTACGCGAGTACTGTATAAGCACCATTGTTTTTTATTTGGAATCTTTAAAAACCGGGGTGTGCTTATATGCACATATTTCAAATATGGACTCAAATGTGAGTGCCAATTTTTACACATTTCAAGTCAGGAGCAATCACAAATATATGAAAGTACGTAGTTTTTATGCAGCGGTGGGTGCGCTTCTGCGTTCTATCCTCTATTTGTTCTTTAAATAGTGGTTCTGGAGGCAAATGCTAATGTGCTTTTCTTTGCTCAAAATCAGAGACATGACACAGAGACATTTATGACGCGACACTTACTAAGACACTTAAGCTACGGTACCTCACAAGCAACCGAATTTAAAATATATAAATAACTTTACCTGAATAACAGAAATAAAGAAACGTTATTCAGCTGCGACACTTAACAGTGGCTAAATAATGCTGGAAGAAATACCATATTTACACGAATATAAGCACCCGTTTCTATCAAATTTTAGCGGCTCAAAAACTTGTAGGGTGCTTATAATTGCCAATTAACAAAATGCACGTATATAAGCGCTCATTCCTTTAAATAATGTTTCTGGAGGCAGACGTGCATATGAGTTTTTATTTGCTTAATAGCAGAAATAAAGAAACATTAAAAACATAGCGAATAAATAACACTGGAGCAAGTAAGATTAAACGAAATACAATCATTAATATTTGAACAGACAGACCATCTAGTAAACTGCTGTGCTAAAGGCTAACGTGCTAACCCTTGAAAACAAGACAAGCAGCTGCAAAAGCTTCGGAGCAAACAGAAAATAGTTCAAAACGAAGAACACCGAGGTCAAATTGCTCTGTCTTCTTCACAGAGAAAAACGTGACTGTTGTAATATTTACGGTGAAGAAAAACACCAAAGCTCAGTCAGCTTTACACTATGCTCTTTGTGAGCAGCAAAGCATGATGGGAGGTGTAGTTTTGACCGCTAAAATAGATTATTGTTTTATTATTTTTAAGTAAAACAACATTGAAGTGATACGAGTCACAAGTTAGGTTTGTTAAATAAAAAAATAGTATTTTAAAGAGAAAATGTACGTAATTTAGACAGAAACAAAAATATGCTTGTATTCGCGTAAATACGGTATTAATAAATAAAATTAAATGCAATAACATGGGGAACTCTGTTCTCTGTCTGTCTGTGTGAACTCTGCCAAACTCTGTAAAATCTGAAATACGTCCATATATGGACATAACAAGTGGAATCATACTGGAGATGTACTCTACTATATTTAGAAATAATATTTAACATTCTTTTTTGTCTGCCCGCAAAGTGGTCACAAGTTAGGTTTGTTAAAAGAAGTAAAAGAAGTATTGTTAAGGGAAGTATTTCGCCAGAATATACGGTGTCTGGAAAGTCTGAACACAAAGAAAGTAAGGAGTTGCTTATGTTCACATATTCATAGGATTTTTATTATGTGCCTTAAAAACCAAGAGGGCGGGGGCGGGGGGATGGGGTAGCTTATATGTGTGTAAATACAAAACTGTGTTTTTTGGCCTATATAGCACACTTAGAAAGTTTTTAAATCTCATGTGTGTTGTGTTTTGTTTGGTTTGTTTTTGTATAAGTGTGTTTCGTGAACAATGTTGAGAGGTTTTGTGAGTGTTTAATAACGTTGTGTTTTGTTAATGCACCTTATAGTCTGATGTTCCCCATGTCTGAAAAGATATAAATCCTTATAAGGTGTTAATCCTTGATGCGTTTTGTAATCCTTGAGCCTCATAGTCTGAACAGTTTGTGTGTATAATTACAGCATTTGTTACCTTTTTTGCACACATTTTTGCAATTTTTCTCCGCAGTTTGTTTCTGCCAGTCATAGCTAAATGAAGTCATCGTAATTCGGTTTTAGTTTGTCACATCGATTCAGAAATTAATTGACACAGATCCCTTGCCACAGTCTGATGTGACCGAAAATAAAATGATTGACTGATATGTTGAACTACAAGAGTTTTGAGATTTCTGAAATTCCGTTAGCGGCTAATAGGTTTTGCTATTTAAAGTATGTGTTCTATTTGTTGGTCTTACTTTTTTTATTTTAAGGCTGACATGAATGTGATTATTTGTTCTTTTTCACCAAAACTTCAGTGATGCGTTTTAAAGCCCTGCTTCCTTTTAAGGAATCTTTAGACAGGAAATTATAAAATATTTGAAGAATCTGAGTAGTTTGGAAAGTTTCAAAGTCTGTAATTACCTACATCCGAATTTTTTCTGGAACAGGTCACGGTGAATTCTAGGCATTTTCACTCATGACCAGCATCAGGGTTTTTTTGTTCTCCTGTCGGAAGAAAATGTGACGCCATAGTCTTGTTTTTTTCTGAGTGTGTGACTCATGTCTTAAACACGAAGAGAACGATGGAGAGGACCATTTTAAGATACGAGAGGTTATGTGTATAAATATAGTCACATCTTAAAATCACAGGTTTCTAACTAGAAATTTGCTGTTAAAAATGTTATTTATTTTTTTATGAATGCAAGTACTGTATCATTTTGCTGTGATTGTGTGTGTTTGTGTTGACCCTGAAGAATTAATACATCTGAATTATTCAATAGGTCAATTAAAACGTACAAAGATCCAACATTTAGCTAGCAAGGAGATTGTTCAGTTAAAGATTATTAAAGATGCTTGTTTGTCAATTAAAAGTGAACAAGTTTTCTATTAATACTTCAACTTTATTACAAAAAAACTTTTTTTAACTGCCATTGAAACGTTCTCATTATGTCACGGTTTGTGAGTTATGGTGTTCTTTTAAAATAAAGAACTTCAGCAGTTCAGCAGTTATTTTATGCTTAGCTCTCTTGTTGTTATTGTTGTTTGTTTTAAGGGTATTTTTTTTTATTTATACTCTTTATATATCGCTTGCTAAGTGCTGAGGTTTCTCTGCAGTCTGACAATAGTTTTAGCTTTGGCTTGCTCTTTTACCTGACATGTTGATCTGAGGTCTTCAGAGACTGAACCTTCTTACATTAGTGACACACAGAGGTGGACAGAGAAGACAGAATCAATACTTGAATTAAATTCTGTTGGTCAAATGTCATATGCAAAAGTTGCTGCTGGACACACTACTAGGGATTAAGTATAGTAAAGTAAAACAGGAGTTTGACAATATGATTACTAGGGACCGTATCAAAATTGTGCTCTGCATTTACCCATCCAGTGAAGTTACACACAGTAAAGTGATACACACAAACCAGGAGAAGTGGGCAGCCTTAAGTCGTGGTGTTGTGGGTCAATGTCTTGCTCAAGGACACTCAGTTGTAATTGACAATTAAACTACTATTATGATCCGAATTACTACAATTATTTTTTTTCAACTAGTAGTCAAGCATTCTGTGCTTACCACATTAAACAGTAAGCTTGATAAGTAGCAAAAAACATTTTTAATGCATTTTTTTACATTTTATAATTCATTATAATAAAAAGTATTCTGGTTTTGAAAACAGATTAATTAAGTACCCTAACCCTAACACTACATACAGTATATTCCTATTAATTTGTCTAAATTATAAATGTTTGTCTGAATTTCACATTGAAAACATTTCCACTTTGACTTTTTGTTGATATGTATAAACAACAACCACTGCCAGTGAAGTTGGTGATTTTAAATTTAGATACTTTTAGTATGAAGTTTTCGATCATCATTGTCAGTTAGATGAAGTACGTGAACACTTTTTACAGAACTTGCATTAATGGAAATATTTGTTCATTTTTTGATTTCTTCAATACGTTCTGTAAACATTGTATTATTTTAACAAAACTGTAAATAAATGTATTATCTAGAATCCAATATTCAGAGAAAACAGAGAAATCCCTATGAAACTTGTAATTATACAAAATGACATTTTACATTATTACCGTTTGTCCTTAATTTAGATTGTAGCTACTGATGAAGTCATGTGGAAGTTGAAAACACTGAAGAAAGAAAACAATCAATAAAAAGAAAGATTTAAAATGTAAACAAATGTTTTTGTATTGCAGCACTGTGTGGACTTTACATGTTCTCACTGAACTTCATGGGTTTCCAGTTTCGTCCTCCTTCGTCCTTTCGTTCCAAACAATTCAGAAAAAAAAAAGAGTATACAAATGTGCCCATCAGTGTGTGTTTCACCTTCAGGCCCAGAGTTGCTAGTATTTTTGAAAGATCGGCTACTGTGACCTTTCAGAAAACGGATGGATGAATGAATGATTTGAGCGGATTGTTGGAATAAGGTGAAACTGTCTTGCTTCGACGCATCACAATGTACAAATGAGTTCATTTGGAAAAAAAATATTGGAGGAAGGAAAGCAACCGCGTTAAAAAAAAGCATCACCAGAGAAAATGATGCCGTTTATTATTCCGTTCATTTTTCTTCTGCACTAGCACAGCAGAAAGCCATAGACTCGGTGTTTGACAGCACATTTCTTCAGCTCGCCATTGATTAGTTTCATGCTGTTTGTGCGATTCAATCTCCCGAATTTCATGCTGTTCTGATACTGATGTCTTCATAAACCTGTCCGCTGCACACACACATTTCTTTACTGTTCTTCTTCTGCATCACACCATTCTAGGTACAGCTAGCGTGGCATATTCAAGGTTAAAAAATGGGAAACAAATCTATTTTTTTTTTCATGTTATTTAAGTGACTTTGAATTAGTAGCAAAAATAAAAATGTTTAGAATATTTTTCATCATTCATTCATTCATCTTCTGCCTCTTAGTCCTTTACAGGGTCGCGGGGTAGAATATTTTTAGGGGTTATATTTATTTATGAGGGAAAAATGCAATTTAAATGGCACTTTCAGACTGATTTCTGTGAGCTGAGCCAGACAAGGACATGTCTAGTTCTTCAGTGAGCAAGGCTTTACTTTGACCTTGGTGGAAAGGTGAAAGAGATAGAATTATACCGACACACTGGAACCCGAGACAGTGATTGTTGTTCTTACACAGCGACTTTTTGTGCTGAAGTTTTTGGTTAAAATCTCCTGCCTAATGCACATTCAACTTTTATCCTCACACAGGTCACGTCTGTGGAGTGTCTTTCTAGCCACGGCTAAAGCAACACAAAATTAAAGGTTGTTCTACGATCACTCCACGTGAAGGCATTGTATAAACACAACATTGGTTTAGTATTTCGTATGCAGTAGGAATTTGGAAAGTTGCATGTGTTCAGAGAAAAGCCTGTAATTATTTAAATGACTTAAAATGGTGTACTCCAAAGTAAGACCTGTCCAAACTGAAATATAAGGCCACTCCTAAATATAAGACCTAGTAAAGATCATACAAATTATTTTTTAAATTCAGCTTATAATAGTGAACCTTCATGAAGTGGATTGTGTCACAATTCAATTTTTGTCAATTAGGATGGTAACTCCATTTCCCATCATTCCCGGTGTTTGATATGAACAAAACTTATTTCAGCTGCGATTATTCTTCATGTATTAAATAGTTTTTTTCTTGGGGTGGGGTGCTTATTATCATACACCTTATCATATACCGAATAATACGGTACTGGTATTTTCTGTTCAAGTTTTTTTTTAACTTTAAAGTTTTTGTACATTTCTTTGGTGTTACATAACACTTAAGCCTCCACTGCTTAAGGCTGCCCACTGCTCCGGGTTTGTGTGTGTCACTTCACAAAGTGCAGAATTTCAATAGCGCCCCTAGTGGCCATATTCACAAACTCACTCTCTTTCTTTCATATTATATGCTTTTTGAAACCAGTTTTCTTCGTTCTTTTTATTGATCGTGTCTGTGTTACTAAACAAAAAAAGTCCTCGATGCACCTACAAATGCACACAATCCCAAACGTTGATTTGCTGACAGTCAATATGAGCTGATGGGAGCTCAGTGCTGCTGAGACATCAGAGGCGTCGCTCTACAGGGACGGCTTAAAGTTACCAAGTGCTAAGGTGATATTATTAGACTCCAGTGCTCAGCCAAGCTCACAGATTCCATGACTTCCTGCTCGAAGCGCACAAGGGCGAAGCCCAAAGCGTACAAATATAGTCCATCTGATCAAACGCAGGCCTGGGCATGCTGTTAAGCAATCATCTTTTTGGCTGTGTCTGATAAATGGAGTCTGTACTCTCCAGATGGTGTGTGTGTCCGCATGCGTCTTTGTCGCCACGTACGGAGGAGTGTGTTTGTGTGTACGTCTGTGGCTGTAAATCAGAGAGCCACGGGATGAGGTCAGTCTGGCCGCACTGATCGCAGAGAGCTGGTCTTTCCCTGGATGCCAAGATCAGATTCCGCTCCCAGGAGAAGCTTCCCGGGACGCACAGCACGGGCTTGGAGAGTGGTCTGGAAAATACTGCGCAAACACTGAAGTTCCAGATAGTTGGGAAAAAATAGATTTTTTTTATGTTTTAAAAATAGAAGGTGTGGATCTGCTGCCAAGCAGTGTAGGATTTGTCCACGTCTTCTTTTATTCCTGTCTTGTGTTTGAAATTAGCCTTGCTTTATATGGACTCTTTATGCAATAATTGTAGGGGAAACTTCAATTGTTCACTTCAGGCTTCGCTTTCATCTAAAGAACTTTTTTCTGTGTCTGGTGTGATTCTTTAAATCAGATGTATAGCAACTTTTAGTTAAAAAAAAAAAAACAAATAAAATACTTTTTATTCATGAAATTAAAGTTGTACGTATTCCATCTTTTTATTGCAAAAATGCAAAATCTTTATTGAGACTGTCATTGTGGGTCAGTTGTCCAGTAGGGAATGGGACTTGTGTCCAGGTGGTTGCTGGTTTTAATCCCGCTCTGTCTGGTCCTACAACTAAGCGTTCTTGGGTGCCATGGCTTAAGGCTGCCCACTGCTCCGGGTTAGTGTGTGCTTTAGTGTGTGTGTGCAACTTCATTGGGATGGTTAAATGCAGAGCGGTCCCTACGAGCCATAATGAATTGCCAGTATAACAGTTTACATATTGACAGTGGTGTGGAGTTCTTGAGTAAAGGGACTTTGTTACTTTACTTGAGTATTTTTGGGTACTTTGTACTTGTACCGAGTATCAAAAATATAAGAAACTTTTACTCGTAACCACATTTGTGATTGCGCCCATGTACTCTTCACTCCATTTGAATGGACACTCACTGTTAATTGTTGCATTGTGATTGTGTGCGACAAGTCAGCTTCGTTTTCTACTGCGGTTAATTTCTTGTATGGATGGGGCAATATCGCCATCTGCAGGGTGCTCAAGGTACTGATTGCTATTTGTCTTTGTGTGTTTTTTTTTATTATGCCGTTTTGACACATTTGGGTGTTAAATTTCAATTCAATGTTCTGAAATAAAACCTCATAAATAAAAAGTTTCTTGTTTTTCACATTTCAATTGGTGTTTTTTTAAATACAATTGGATACTTTACGATTTATACTCAATGTGAGAGGCAGGAAAGGCCAGATTTAGAGAGAACTGGGGTGAGAGGAAGAGGAAAAAGCAAAGGGGAATAAAAAACTCTCAACAGGGCAATTCAATTAGTCTGCTTGTAGAGGAGCAAGGAAAAGAAAGAGAAGAGAGAGTGAGAATGAGATTAATCAGAGTGCGTCACACTCAGAAAAGGGTTACAGCCTAGCGCAGTTTAGAGAACACAATCCAATCGAAGGATTCAAGCTATTGCGACTAATCAAGTGAATTTCTCACCATTTTGTTTCATGAAAGAAAGAAGGACGCCTGGAGCATCATACTGGTTTTCATGTGTTTGTTTTGTTTTTCCTTGCATTTTTAAGAAAAATGTCTCATGAAAAATGAACAAAGCTTGCCATTGGTTTTTTTTGTCCCGAATCTTTCTCTATCTATCTATCTATCTATCTATCTATCTATCTATCTATCTATCTATCTATCTATCTATCTATCTATCTATCTATCTATCCATCCATCCATCCATCCATCCATCCATCCATCCATCCATCCATCCATCCATCCATCCATCCATCCATCCATCCATCCATCCATCCATCCATCCATCCATCCATCCGTCTAGCTCTCTCGTTCTGCTTCTCTCTCCCTCTTTCTGTCACTTTTTCTCTCACTCTGTCTCTTCCTCTCTATCACCCCCGCCCCTCTTTTGTTGTCATCCCGTTCTCTCAATTTTGCTATGCATCTTATATGTATATGAGTATGGAAGTTTTGTGTTGTGTGATGGCCCTCTAGACGAGGGAGTCCATGTCGTCCTCGGATTCACTCAATGTTACGTAAGGAGACTGATGGCTCTTCATAGTTCTTTGGTACAAAGCAGAAACAGACACATTTAGTAATAGAATGACTTGATGTAGAGGAATAGAAGTACTAGAATGATGCATATATTTCTTTGTGTTGTGTGACGGTCCCGTATGCCAAGGAGTCTATGTCTTCCTCTGAGATGTGGGAGAAGACACTCCATCATTTCCTTGTGTTTTGGAATGGAATGAATCCTGACGACGGTGTGTTTTGCTTGCAGGTCCAACTGGCTGAAGCCGTGCTGCGGGAGGAGAGCTGCGCTGTGGCAGGTGTGTTTGCTGAGCGCCGGCTTCAACTGCTTCCTGGTGGCCTGCGTCATCCTTGTGGTGCTCCTACTGACTCTGGAACTGCTCATTGACACCAAGCTTCTGCAATGTGAGTAGTGGAGAAGGTTCTAGATGGAAGAAACTGTCTAATCTGGGCACGTGTGCTGTGGGTTGTGAATGAAGATCTCCATTCCATTGGTGGACAAACACAGTGCTCGGAGCATCTAGACCAGAAGGTGTAAAGAGTATCTGAAAACCATACTTGAGTACAATTGCAAAAAAGTGTTAAAAAGACTCCATTACAAGTTACTAATTCCAAGAAAACCAGAGCAAAGTCGTAAAGTATCCCATTTTCAAAAGAACTTAACTTTCTTCTTTCTTCTTTTAGGTTAATAGTCATACTGAATTTAGGCTAAAAACCAAGAATCCTGAATAACAAGATTTTTTTATTTTATTTTTAAGGTTTTTCTTCCTAATATAGAAATAGAATTTAAGAAGACTAAAAATACATATACAATTCAGTGTCAGTCAAACTCAAATGTGGAAAAAAAAGTGAAACCCACCAACTCACCGTCACATGATTTAGCTCATAAACAGCATCGTGTACCTTAAACATCCTGCAGATGGCGATATTGCCTCGTCCACTCAAAAAATTACTCGTGATAGATAAAGATAGTAAGTGTAATTGTCCATTCAAGTGTAGTGGAGAACAGATAATCTATAAAAACCAAATGTAGTCAAGTAGAGAGTAAAAGTTGCTTATATTTTCAATACTCAGTACAAATACAAAGTAGCCAAAAATACTTAAGTAAAGTAACAAAGTCCCTTTACTCTTAGTTCTTTACACCACTGATGCAGACTCATGAGAATAGAGAGCGATGACAGAGGCATAAGTCACCTCATATATTTCTGTCTCCTCTGGCCTTTGTAAAGTCTGTGTAGACAGATGGGACTCGGGTGTGAGCAGCGAGCGCAGTGGAGTAGCCCGGGACAGCTGCTGGCTGGCAAGATTAATGGATGGAGAGATTGAGAGAGATGAATGAACTGATGGACAGATCAGCGAACAGAGCAAACTAAGACATATGGGCCACGGGATTGGTGGCACCGAGGGCCGATAACAGAATGCGGCAGATTTCTCACACCTTAATGGAGTGGATAAATAGACAGCTGTGGGACGCGGATGGGTGGAATGTCATGCCACGGATGTTTTCAGTCCGGGCGGCTGCTGTAATGAGATTGAGAAACAACAATCCTTTACTCGTGACACGGCCGCTGTTTGCGTGAGGACTGGTGAAGCCTCTGTGATGGCCTGAGCGGAAGTTCACGCGAGGATGAGAGTCTGCCAAAGCTAATAGCGTGTGATTTAAAGACTGGATTGTGTGTATTTTTGAAAAGGTCGGCCAAATGTTGGATCTATGATAATGTGTGTGCGTGTGTTTTTGGAATGTGCTTTTTATTTATCAACGAATTGATAGATAGATGGATGGATGGATGGATGGATGGATGGATGGATGGATGGATGGATGGATGGATGGATGGATGGATAGATAGATAGATAGATAGATAGATAGATAGATAGATAGATAGATAGATAGATAGATAGATAGATAGAGAGATAGCTAGAAAGATAGAGAGATAGCTAGAAAGATAGAGAGATAGCTAGAAAGATAGATAGATAGATAGATAGATAGATAGATAGATAGATAGATAGATAGATAGATAGATAGATTGATAGACAGACAGATAGATCTAGAGCTTTATAAACTTTGATGAAACTACAGTATATGAACTTCACAGATAATTTAATTAGTAAACACAGAAAATCAAATGTAATAATGTGTGGTGAATATCTCAAAACGAAGCATTAGTAAGTGCTTTTAGTAACGTATTTGAGCAAAAATATTCCTTTTATTTATTCTCTCCACTTTTGCTGATTCACGCTCAGTATATTCCAGTAGAGCGTGGTGGAATAGAAGTCATTACACACGTTTCTAGCCATGTTATTATGATGTCCGTAGCGTTATAAAGACGTCATTTAAATGGAGGTAACCTTTTAGCCCAGGGGGGTTTAGGGTTTTTTTTTTCATATTGTTCATCAAGCATTTGAAATATGTTTGAACTGTTTGTTTGACTAAAATAAAAAAAGTGTTCTTCTTCATGATGCATCTTTCTCAAGAAAGTTTCTGTGTCGTAAGATAAATGTCACTCAAACACTTTTTTTTTGCCTACAGTTAATAACGCATTCCAGTTTGCTTGCATCATCCACTGGATCAGCCTGATCATATTGTCTGTGTTCTTTACTGAGGTGAGTAAAGTTAATTCTAAATAAATGTATACTTAAGTATATCATATCGCAGTATGTCTTGGTTTGGTAAATCCACAGCCACTTTTCTAAAACATTATATAACAATTAAATACAAAAAAGAATAATGTCTAAGGAACAGAATAATACATCTTCTGTATTTGTAATGTCATCGCGAAATGTTGGGAAATAATGGGCCAATAAATGAAATCATAATTGGTGTAATAATTGCTGAGTACCTGACAACCATACTTGAGTAAAAGTACGAATACCATACTGTAAATATTACTCCATTACAAGTTACAACTCGCCAATTCCAAAATGACTTGGATAAAAATCTTTTATCCAGTTTTTAAGGAACTTAAATGTTTTATTCTGAATTACTGAATTTATTTAATTGGGTTTAGAACTGACTTTAGGCCTTAGATAACACCAATAATTGTGAAAAACATTTTTTTCTGCTAATATAGAAATTAAATTTAACATCACAATGTTTCAAAATGGCAGAGAAAATAGATTAAAAAAGAACAAAAAGTCAGTCTCAGTCAAACTCAAATGTGCTAAAAAATGCAACTGCTAATTCAATCTAGTACCTTCAGCACCCTGCAGGTGGCAATATTGCTAGCCAGTAACAGTAATTGTCCATTAAAATGTAGTGGAGTAAATAGTACAGATACTCAATCACAAATGTAGTAAAGTGGAGAGTAAAAGTTGCTTATATTTTTGATATTCAAGAACAACATAGCCAAAAATACCTGGTCCATTTACTCAAGTACTTTACACCACTGAATATTGTCAAGACAAAAAAAGCCTTTACAAATACTTTACAAATAAAATCTGTATTAGATCCGATTGGCTGTTTTATCTCAACTGCAACAAGGCATTTTCACATAGTTCTGTAACTGTACTTTATAATGTGTGTGTGTGTGTGTGTGTGTGTGTGTCCGGACGCGAACAGACTTCTATTGATTCCCATTACCTGAAATCCAGCAGCATTTGTCTCTGGCTCAGTTAGGACAGACTTGCATTTATTTTCTTCAACTGGTGTATAACTTATCAATATCCCAGCGGTGCTTTCCGTGCTGGTCACGTCAGGGCCGGAGTGTGAAGGGGGCGGGGCTTCTGAAATCTGTCACCCGAGTCAGCATTTCCACCTCTGCGTCTCCACAGAGGCTTTCCAGATCTTGCCTCCTCATGAGTTTATGAACGTATATCGCAGGTCACCGACAAAGTAGGAGCGGAGTTTGAGACCAGCGTGTTTTAAAAACGGTTTTAGCGGAGGCGCGGGGGCAAACGGAGGGGATTCGCCGCACCTCCGCCACATCGCCAAGTCACTTTGATTCCGAATGACCTTACGTTTGCCTTTTCACCGCAAACTCATTATTTATGTTTGCTCTACATGCCACTGGAATACTAGCGCGTGTCTTTCCCCCAAGGTTTCGTACTTGAGGTTGAGAACTCGCTGTGTGTGTGTGTGTGTGTGTGTGTGTGTGTGTGTGTGTGTGTGTGTGTGTGTGTGTGTGTGTGTGATGTTCTCTAGAAGAATTCGCCTATTCGTGCTGATCCATCACAAACGGAGTCTTGATATGAACTCGCATGCTTTCTTTTTAACATCTCCGTCTGTCTTTCTCTCTCTTCCTCTCGAACAGACCGTCTTTAGGATCGTAGTGCTGGGGATATGGGATTATATAGAGAACAAAGTGGAGGTAAGCTCCCCGGGGTCCCATCAGGACAGGCGGGACACTGGCGTGCCCTTGAAACCTAATGAAGGATGAGTCTCTCTCTTCACAAAGAGAGGAGGATGTGTTGACGGCTTGTGTTGTTCTTCAGGTGTTTGACGGTGCCGTGATCGTCCTCTCTCTGGCCCCAATGGTGGCCTCCACGGTGGCCAACGGCCCCAGTAGCCCATGGGACGCCATTAGCCTCATCATCACCTTCCGCATTTGGAGAGTCAGGAGAATCATTGACGGTGAGAGGCTGCTTTACGAGTTTAATACACGCCTTCCTTCACACCCTTGTGACTTGAGCAATCTGTCAATATCCATCTATATTAGATTAGATTAGATTGAATTCACCTTTGTTGTCATTGGCAAGTACAGGTACAAGACATTGAAAAGCAGTTTGGTCTAGAAGTGCAGAAGTAGCGATGCAGAATTATAAAGTGCATATTGGTGAGGAATGAAAAGTATAAACAAGTATAAACATATAAGGAGGCTATGACAGAAAAAAAAAAAACTAACAAAATGCTGTTAATGCTGTTATTAAACTGTTATTAAATCATTGATCTCATCCCCCACAACACTCAAATAGCAAAAGTACTATTTGTTTCAGGGGATGCAATAGAATTATAGCCACCGTCTCTTTCACCAACACACATATTCCCTGTTTACCGGTGAGGAGGAGAGCTAGCACGCTATTGGTGCACACGGCACAGGGAATGCAGGCCCCGCCCCCTCTGCTACACTAGTGCCAATTTGTTAAATAAAAAATGTTTTAACTAAAATGTGGAGATTGCAAGAGTAAAATACAAAACGAAGCAAAGATTTGTTTTTAATTCATTTTTATTTGTGTTAATTTATGTTTGATCATTTTGACACTGATTTGATTCCATACAGATGCTGCTCTCTCTCTCTCTCTCTCCACAAAGATGATTTCTTCTGTTCATGCCTGTTGCAGATGTACAATACTCCTCGTCTTTATTTCTTATAGCCATCGTCTTCGATAAAAGGGTTTCTGCATTTAGCTGGCGGACAACTTTTTTTTTTAAAGGAGCAAAGTTGACTTCCTGACACGATGACGTTTAAGTTCAAGTTTATTTATATAGCGCTTGTCTTAGTCCGAGACGCTATGTGAAAAGTCTTTAAAAAGAAATATGTCCATTATTTATCTGTTCAAAAATTAGGCAAAAAAGTCATTATTCAATAAAAATATCCTGTTGTTCCATGGACAGATGTGATTGGCTCCAGCCGCCCGCAACCATTAGTATTGGCTGTAGGAAATGAATAAATTAAAATACAAGAGATTGTTTTATATTCTTAACGTTATTTTTTTTTATTGCATTATTTATGCAAGCGTGGCCGGGTTCATGATGGGGCAGGACAGCGTCTCTCGCACTAATCCTCACTGAACTGCCCGGTCCAGCACCGCGGTCACTCCGACACTGTCCGGCCCGTACGTTAGCGTTCCGTAACACTTCAAACCTCGACTACGTTCTGCGAAACACCAGAAGGGTAAAGTGATTTACTGACCTGCACTTGAACTGCGTGAAGGCGTGTGTATGAATAAAACATTCTTCAACAAATCTTTGGCATCAGTGGAGTTTTGATGCCAAGAATTTTCTATTTTTTTTTTTCCAATTTTTTTTTATTTTTTTTAAGATTTTTTAAGATATTCTTTTAAGATATATTGTTTCGGAAATTACAAGAAACAATATGTTTTATTTTTGTATAACTTAATTTTGAATAAAAAAAAATATCAACGCATCATTAGCGTTTTACGTGTGTGTGTGTGTGTATGTGTGGGTTAGAATTGGAAAAAAAACATATATTTATATATATATATATATAGTATATATACACAGTATATATTCAGTGTATATGATAATAATTTATGTAAATATGTATAGACATCTGAAATCAGGTTAAGTGTACATTTGCGTCGAACCTTATTCACACGCAACTGTCAGACGGTCTCTTTTGATTTTACGCCACCTTGTGGTGAAACTTTGGTTACGCACAGCATGCTAAGCTATAGCTGCAAGTCCAATCACTTGATTAAAAATAATTTAAATAAATATGTTCTATGGAAAATAATGTGTTCTATATTATAGTTATGTTTCGCTATTATATCAATACAATTAAAAGCTATTACAGGAACGTTTTAGTAGTATGAACTTGAATTAAAATAGAATATGAATTTAAAGCATTTTATAATTTGGTATATGATGCTAGCACACGCAAAGAAGCAAACACATGCAAATTATTGGAGTATGTTTGGTTACTTCGTTGCAACTACAACAACGTGCGTTTCATTCAGGCAATTGATTTAGTATTTTTGTGTTGACCATTTTACGAATAAAAAGACTAAAACGAGTGGCGTGAGGCAGGCGGGAAGGGAGGTTGAGCGGGCAGATGGCAACAGTGTGAGAAGAGTCTAATTGATATGGAAAGTGAGTAGATGATAAGAGGAGTCGTGTGGATGCGGCTTTATTAAGAGCCAACAGAAGAGAGCCGAGCACCTGTTGTCACCCCGGACAGAACGTCTGGTCCACTGAAGCCAAAAGCCACAGATCTGGACCTGATCATGTTGTCTTCTCTGCAGCGTACGTGCTACAGGTCAAGGTGGAGATGGAGATGGAGATCCAGCAGTACGAGAAGACAAAGGCTGTGAGAGAAGAACAACTCGAAAGACTCACACAGATTTGTCAGGAACAAGCTGTGAGTAGAAAAAAAACATTTTTTATTTTTATCTGGGAATTAAAAAGCTTTTGTTCCCCATCGTGCTTTTTTTTTTTTTTTTTTGTTAAAAATATTTGCGTGCGTGAGTGCATGTGTGTGTTTAAATCTGACCTATTTATAACGTTCGCTGTCTAATTCATTTTGTAAAATCAATTTGCACTTCTCTTATGTAACCACTAGAGGGCAGCTATGTGACGAATTATTAAAACTTTATTCAAAAATTTCTGTTGTGAGAACAAAACTTTAAACCGTGTGTGTGTGTGTGTGTGTGTGTGTGTGTGTGTGTGTGTGTGTGTGTGTGTGTGTGTGTGTGTGTGTGTGTGTGTGTGTGTGTGTGTGTGTGTGTGTGTGTGTGACGTTTGACAATTTGACTCATCAAATCAATTTGCCTTTTTCTAATTTAACCACTAGAGGGCAGCTCTGTGACAGCTCTGTTTTCGCTAAAACAAAATGATCACCAGTTTTAAGTTTTAAAATACTGTTTTGGTGACATGGTAATACATTTTTAATATTTTATTCCAGTCGCTTATAACTATTATATATTTATTACATTTTTTGTTGTTGTTTTATGTTTGACCAAATGCACTGGCCCATGTTGGGCCCACATGTGCTGGGATTGAATCTACAATCTCACGATCCCAAAATTAATAAAGCTGCCAATTGTTCAAACAGAAATTATAATTTTGTGTTTGAGAACAGAAACTCAAACCTGTTCTCAAATGTGTGTGTGTGTGTGTGTGTGTGTGCGCGTTGTGTCTCAACTAAACACTTAACACCAACCATCTTTTCTATTACGCACGCAGCTCATGCTTTGTTTCTGATCGTGTTGAACCAGATGATGAAAGTTTCAGTTTCTAGCTGAAATCCAACCTGGTGTATTACATAAAACTATCACATGACCATCTCGTGCAGCACTACACCAATCAGATCCAACACACAACCAAAACTTTCCAGTGCAGCAAATGCAGAAGATTTTAATGTTATATACTGTGTGTGTGTGTGTGTGTGTGTGTGTGTGTTGGTAATAACATTGTGTAGTATATAATATAATACACAATATAATATATGTAGTATATAATAAATACATCAAGCATATTATTTGTATTATTTGGACACATTTCTTTTGGTTAAACTATGATTATCATTAAATTATAATTATTGATCAACAGTTTTTCAAAAAGCAAATATTTTCAGCCAGTTAATTTTGAATTAGTCATAATTGTAGTCTAGTAATACGTCTAGTCTACTCACAGAAGATGAAAGAAAAGTCACGTCGTTTTTGAACTATTTATGTTATATTATATCTCTACATGTTATCTTAATTAAATGTACAATGTATACAATTTTGTTCATATTTATTCATATTTTATATATTAATAATTTGTTTTGAAACCACCCCATTAAGATGTAAGACACTGAACATAATCTTTGTAATATAAACACAAACTGAATCATTGTTTTTTATTATGATGATTGCACCAAATAATCCAAGCAAGAGAAGATAAGATAAGTATTTTAACCCAGACATAATAGGAGGGTTAAACCAATCAAAGAAAACACTGATGTTGTTGATGATGCTCCATGTTGAGTTTCTTCCGAATGTGAGAAGTCCATCATGACCTTCATCATAATAAAAATAAACAATATGAGTATTTGTAGGGCGCCTTTCACAGTTTTAACTGTCTCAAAGCGCACAAATCATCTCAGTAGCTGGAAGGAACAGCGTCATTATCACTTCATCAAACAGCAAAATCTCTGGAGTTGCGAGTGAAAAGAAAAAAAATGATGTTTCAGAATAAGTGTAAGTTGTAAGATGTAAGTTGTAAATGGTTGATGGTGTGTTTGACTGGTAGTTTGAGATCCGGCAGCTGAGAGCTCACCTGGCACAGCAGGACCTGGATCTGGCCGCCGAGCGAGAAGCTGCCATGCAGATCCACCACGTCTGGGGCAAACAGAGCAGCAGCTTCCAGGAAATAGACGGCCTGGGCTCCGCTGGGGCCGACACTGAAGGCCGGGCCAATCCCAGAGAGCCCAGACCTGCTCCAGGTACTCTACACGCACAAATGTCAGCTTCCGAGTAAAAACTAGCTACTTAAACCAGGGTTATGGCAAAGTCAATTTGAAAAATGTGTCATTATATATGCACACGTGTATATACATTTATAAACACTGTATAAACATATATGTTTACGTGTATGTTTACTGAATATTACTTGAAAAATCCTTGTAACAAGTGCTCTGCTACTATCTTTTAATCATAACTCATGCGATAGAATCAAAGCAATTTTTACTTCATCTGTAGAATCATCTGTGCTGTCAAAAGTAGTCACATTCATTACTCAAGTAGAAGTATAAATACTAGAGTTGAAAAAGTCTTCTGCGGAAGTAAAAATATGAACTTAACCTTTTACTCAAGTAAAAGTGCTGGTCTGGAAACTACTTAAAGTTTAATAGTAAAAGTAATGCAAGGGGAAAATGGCAATATAAAGGACATGTTTTAATGGTATAGGACTGCTGTATATTATTACAGTATATTAAAATGTTGCCATACATTGAAAATGAATGCTTTTTTGACAATGCAAACACAATAAAGATCCATAGTGCATGTGCGCTACTAAGTATTAATGTGTGTTTCAGAGTGTAAGAAAGTCAATGATCTTTATTGGATCTTTATTAGAAATAAACCTAATCGAAGTGAAATATGAGTAGCTCGGCTATTTTTAAATTACAAAAGAGTAGAAACTACTGATTTTTGCAAAAAAAGCAAGAATTGGAAATAAAAGGTAGCTGAAAAAAATATTACTCAAGAATAAAAAAGCCAAAATTCTACTCAAAGTAGATTATAAGTAATTAATTTTAATTTCTTAAAGTCATTTTACTTTGTTACTTGATACTTCTGAAAATGAGTTTGTTTAAAATGTCGACTCTATGGGGTGTGTACGTTGTTCAGTGTTTGTATATATTGGCAAACTGCATAAAATGGATATCATATAAATAAATGCATACTACATATATTTATGTATATTACAGGACGTTTAACCTAACTAAAGTTGATCACTAAACCGAATGCCATCGACATTAATCCACAATGCAGATCCCGTTGTGCAACACGATATAATTTCATCAAAATAGAAATTGCGTATAAACTATATGAGCTGACTCCAGGTCAGTGATGCTCATCCCGCAGCATCCGTACCGCATCCACCGTGTCAGTCTGAGCAGGACGGAACGCATGATATCCCATCAGATCCCCCCGCTGTCATGCCCCCCGCATTATGTCAGGTCCAATTGGGATCTGTTTGTCAGAGCTACAGCTGTTCTACACACACTCGCGCAAACACACAACCTGTTCTGTGCATTGGGCCTTGTTCTTCCAGAAAGAGTATTCAACTATAGGACAAACATCTGTTCCGTTAACCTGAAAAAAAGCCACAATGGTCCTCGTGCAAGCCACACTTCATCCCCCAGAGGCTTGTGGGAAACGTGGGCACCAGGAGCCAGCCCCTGGCTTTTCTTCTGACTGGCCTACAGAGAAAAGAGCGTGGAAGTGGACGCGGCCCCCAGAGAGGGTAAAGTGGAGTGGCCCGAGGCGTGTATCGAGGCAACCTCATCTCATATGTGGCGCCGTGAAGACATTTTTAAGAGTGCGGCTCCATGGACAAAGACCCGAGAAAATCTTGAAGAACTCGGAGAAGCAGACATTTCACATGGACGTTTAGAAAAACCAAGTCTTGTTGTTACTCAGTATGGCCATTAGGGGTCGTATCCAAATTCCACACAAACCAGGAGCAGTGGGCAGCCTTAAGCCGTGGAGCACGTGGGCCATGATTCCAAATGATTGGAAACGTGTCGTCTTTATGTAGCGGTGCGCTTCTGTGTTGTGTCCTCTTTTTTCTTTCTTTCAATAATGGTTCCAGAGGCAGACATGATTATAGGCTTTTATTGGCTGAATAGCAGAAATAAAGACAGTTTATCTACGCAATGACATTTAGCAGTGGCTAAATAACACTGCAAGAAATTAAAAAGCAAGTTAAAATAAATGCAATGCCGTTTGCGAGTGTGAAAACTGGAATACGTCCATATATGGACAAAGCAAGTGGAATCATAAAGTTATGCAAGTTTTTACCCCCTACTGGAACTATAGGCTACTACATTTAGAAATAATCACTCCTATCCTAACTTACGTTTTTTTTAATCTATTATTCAAGAAAGAGTCACAAGTCGGGTTTATTAAAGATGTAATAATTAACAGTAAAGCAATATTGTTAAGAGAAGCATTTAGCCAGAATATAATAAAAGAGGTGCTTATGTTCGCATATTAATAGAATTTTTATTTTGTTCCTTATATTTGCAACGTGCTTATAGTGATGTAAATACACATATTCACGTTTTGCTCAATGTGACCTACTCACCCTTTTCTTACCTTAAAAGTGTGTTGTGTGTGTGTGTGCGCGCGCATCATCTTGATCATCGTGTATAATTTATCGGGCAGTGATTGTCTTCCTGGTGTTTTAGTCGGCTGCCCGTCTCTCCTCGAGTCTTTGTTTGATGAATATTTCAAACGGTAAAAATGAATTTTAAAAGGCGTTGTGAGTTATGTGTCGTCTCCTGAGGCGTGTGGATGGCACTTAGAGAGCAGACCGCCCTGCCCCGCCCAACACAAGACCCCCAGCAACTCTACGCCTGATCACAACAAGACCAACTCACTAGATATTGTGCTAAAAGACGTAGATCTGAATAGTGACTTTATAGATTATTATAGAAAAAGTATTAAAAAAACAAAGACACCATAATCACCATATAAGATCCACAGGACGAAATTAACAAATGATTTCATGAATATAATTAGTTCTCGCACTTCTTAGTCTAAAGTGTGAATAATAAGACTGTTATTATAATAGTACAGTCATGAGAAACGGACTCCTTAAATTTACATACATAAAATTAATTGTGTACGTTGGTTTGAACATTTAAAAAACATCCATCGATTTGGCCTTGTAGATGATTGTCGACGTTTTATTAACATGTAATAAACTCTTTTGTTTCAGAGAGTGTTGTTCAGGATGACATGAATAACTACATCAGCCAGTATTACAGTGAGCCGAGCAGTGGTAAGAATCTTTTTCATTTCATTTCTCACTCATTTCACAAAAAATTCTACAAATAAGTATGGGAATTATTATAAAATTGAATTAAAAATAATTCCAGTATTGTTACTAATTGCTGAATGTACGCACTTAATTAGGTATGCCGTGTTTAATACAAAGTAATTCATTTAAAGTGTGTAACTGAAGTGTAAACTATTTTTTGACGTGTTTGTAAGCACACGTCAAACTTTTTATGTTGGCAAAAACGATATTTGAACATATAATGAGCCTTACATTTTACTTACTATGCTGCTTATATACGTTAACTATAAGGATTATAATATTTAACGTATTTCCTTATGTCTATTCCTAATTTTAACAGTTGACAACAAATAGACACTCCTGTCTGAATATAGTTGGCCTAATCCTAGTCCCCGTTAATCTGTTGTGCCGTCAGATATGGGAGTGCCCGACATTGGTGCCCGGGTCATTACAACAGCAGCTATTGATATCCACCTTCCCACCAACCTAAACCAGCTGCCACCCTCCCTGGTGAGTGCGGATGGGCCGGGCAGTGGTCCGGACCGCACGGGCAGCTCTGTGAGCGAAGCCTCCAGCACCACCATGTCCAGGTCCAGCTTCAGCGCCCGCCAGCACAGCATCAGCAGCCACACGCTGGGATCCATAACGGACTGCAGCTCCACCGTCCGAGAAGCCTCCACCTCCGACTACAGCGGGCAGCGCTACTGTCCCCCCCCCTACTGCAGCCCCTTGGCTCTCGGGATGCATCCCAGTGCGGTGGTCAAAGAGCTGCTCTCTTCCCTATCCGAGGACTCCTGCCTGGCACAGAAGGGCAGGGTGGACCCGGTCAACCTCAAGCTGCCCAGTCCGGCCGGCTCGGTGAAGGCCAGTCCGGAGCTGGAGCACAGGATGAACCTGTACAACAAGAGGAACCAGGGTGTGTTTCAGACCAAGCCACTCATTCATCTCCAGGGTACCGATCCATCCCTGGAGGAGAAGTACAGGCTGATGGAGCCGGCCGACACACCACTGAGCCATATACCCGACACATAGAGCAGCCGAGCCTCCACCGAGACCACCAACACCAGCTCAAGCGCCGCTCTTTTGGCCCCTCTCTCTATCTCTCTCTCTCTCTCTCTCTCTATATCTCTCTCTCTCTCTGTGTATATTGACTGTGTCCGACACCTGGTGGTTTCTCAGGCAATACGTAAACAGGAATCTAGAAATCGTTATGTTGACTAAAATCTGAATATTTCCCTGTGTGGAGTATTATTATAATTGATTTGGTCTTAAAAAGAGTTGGAGGCTGAGAACCAAAAAAAAAAATGCCTTTTTATTTTAGAATTAAAAAATACGTTAAAACATTGATAATCCAGATCGTCTTAAAAATTTTTGGCTAGCTAATGAAATATACTGTAAGTAAATGGCAGCGCCTCCTGCGAGAATTGGTGTCTGAAAATTGCCTGTAGGTGTGTGGGAGTGTCACTGTGTGTCCCCCTTTGTGATTGGTTGGCGGTGTGCCCCGCCTTCAGGTCCAGAGATGCTGGGATTGGCTCTAGTGCCACATGACACTCAAAAAAAATAAGCAGTTCAGAAACTGAATGGAATTTTTTTACAACTAAATAGCCTAAACTAATGTTAATCCTTTTTAATATGCTTCAAAATTCCCATAATGCAGTTGAATACAAAATTCCACTTTGGAACACTGAGCTCAAATACATTATTAAAATACATTACGTAGATCTACATATTACAAAAGGTCTATAATACAATTTTGGCCATTCGTTAAGTATTGTTTGATTCATCACAAGACACTTTGGACCACTGATGGAATGCTCAGATCTCACAATGGTTGCCATCATACCTCATTACATTAAAATGGTTAAAGGTCTTGCTCAAGCACAATTCGGATTACGTTGAAAAAAAAATCTCGGTGAAACGATCTGGCACCTTTGGTCTGATTGGGTCTTATTTTTAAATAAACCATGTGCCTGTTTAAACCTCCGCGTAGACTTCAACGAAAAGTGAGTGTAATAAGTTAGTAACTACCAGGTTTTAGCGGTGGTCAACGAAGACGTCACGATTTGAGAGATCTCAGCGTGTAAAAACGTAATAAAGCGAGACCACTTGCTCGCAATGGGTTGGTTTTGGACACAGTCAATGGATCGACAGCACTACTGATCCTCAGCCGGGCACAGGAAGGGACACCACCACGACTAATACCCGTCCCATCTGTTTTTTCCCCTCGTCTTTCCTTCTCCAACTCTGCTAGAGCACTGGAACTCTGTCACTCCTGCCAAAATTGCACAACCTTCCAAGGAGTCAGGGAGAGGTGTCGTACTCTGGGAGCCATCATTGGAAGATTCTTCAGGAATTTCAGTGTGTCTGTTTTAGACGGTAGACCAATACCATCCGTGTGGCTGGGAGACGGGCGTTCTTATGTTCTCATTCAGGGTTGTGCGGGAGGATTTGTTCATTTGTACTAAATGTAACTGACACACAATGTACAGTGGTTTCCCCTAATGCTGCAGGGTTACGTACATCTGATCCGTCTTCAGATCTGTCCAGCTGTGACATTCAGCCGGTTTCTTACCTTTGCCTTTCTTACATGACTGATGCTGATGTTTGTATTTCAATTCTATGCGAGAAGAAAAACCAAGTGCTAAACTCCAGTATTTTTAAAAAAAAAAGAAGAAAAAGATGGGAGGGCATACGACGAACAAACATTTCAGGTAAACGATATTAGATTTTTATGAAAAATGCAGTTAGAATGTTGCCATATCCCTGAAATTTGAAGCCCCTTCCCTCTCAACAGCATGAGCCTTTGAAAAGTTCTATCTGCTTTCTGACCAAGACAAACTAATCCAGTGTTGATGAAGGAATTTTTTTTTTTCTGGGAAATGATGGGAAAGATGTCAAGCAAATAAAAGTTCAGTTCAACGATTTGGCTTTTTCGCTGTTGTTTTTTCCAAAAACATAAAATGTAAACTATGCTCAACTATCGCGATGGCGTTGTGGGTTGCACCTTAGAACAAGAACATGTTTGATACTCAGTAGGAGGGGTTTCTTCTGGGTCTCCTCCCACAGTCCAAAAACATGTTTTTGGAAGAATTGGAGTCTGGAAAATTGTGAGTGAGAGTGTGAATGTGTGTCCTGCTGCGTGGTTGAATGGCCAATCTAGCGTTTGTCTCCCACCACCAGGTCCGGTATTTTGGAATTGACTCCAGCTTTCCATGATGCAGAAACAGAAAACCCGTTAAAAAAACATGAATGAATAATCAACCAACAGAAACACGATTTAACGGCAAAAATTGGTTTATTGGATTATTTCCATACAACCAAAATGGACCAAAATCTTGCCAAAATGCAACATTCTATTCTACACGGGACATGGACAACCCCAAGTTATTTGTATTGTAAATGAACACGTATTCACTCGTGTACGTATGACCACGTATGTATGAACGTATTATTGATCACACACACCTTCTGATGACTTGGAAGAAAAGTCCACTACAAATAGAATGTTTTCAATATTTGTGCGCTAAAGTCTCCAACAGGAGCGTTTTGCCCCTGGATCTCTACATTAGCTGTTTGTGTGCAGTGTTCGCTCTGCGAGGACGGCTGATATCGAGAGGCGTATTTACTGTGAATTTAAGGCGGTTTCCCAGTCAATTGAGTCCGTTGGCTGTACATCTGATCACCATCACTTCAGAGCTTCCGTCAACTCGGGTACAACCTAAAGATGGACACAGAAGAAATGACGACTGAATCATTAGCAATAAAGTTTTACGCTGACTTAAAGCATTGAGAGTCTGGAGAAGTGCTAAATATATAAATAAAATTGTTATTATTGTTATTCTCAAACCGAACCAAAATTCAGTCCCGTTTTCCATCATCCGTGAACAAAAGCACCACACAATCGCATAATAGATCCATCCGGAACACATCGTCGATCCTAACGCCAGCCAGGGTGACCCTGCCATTCCCAAGCGTGGTGAAAAACTATATCATCACCCCAATATGTCCCCAGATCGGGTTTCAATCTAAGGAAGGAGGAGAAAGGCCATCCATTTTAATCAGTTATCTGAGGAGTGGTCCTGTGTAAGGCGACACCAGATCGGCCTAGTGTTGCCCATCGATAGCAATCACTTCTCCACAGTTTACCTGCACACCTGTGTCTAGTGCGCAGCGTCTGAATAAAAGATGAAGGACAGGGCAAACACGGGGAAATAAATGAAGCTAGCGTTACAGGAGGTAAACACCGGCAGCAGATGGATGCGGCGTGTGAGTGGCAGGCCTTTGGCACGGGGAGCTTGCGTGCCACCTTCAACTATAGCACGCAATGGGCCGTGTAAAGCTCTGGTGAAAGGACAGAAAATAAAGGTGAAAAGCTACACCACGCACTTGTGCCGACTATCACTTTACTGGCTGGGACCCAGTGGCCGATGGATTCCAGCAGTCGCTTCCCGAGACTTCACAAAGGCTTTTTTCGTTTAGTCTGTCGGCTGTGGGTTTATATCGTGTGGCTTGAAGAAAGGAATACCAGCGCATTTGAAACGTACAGTGGCATGAATTATATACACAAATGATGTTTCTGATTGGCTGAATGGGAATGTCTCTGATGACAAGATGAGATGCTATTGGTTCATTAGATCCTGTGTTTTAAAGGCCGCAGATATTATCAGTCGCTACTGATATTTTATCATGACTTTGAGCTTTAACTCAACTCATTTCTACTTAGAAACAGCTTATGTTTGAATGTTTAGTTGCATTTTTGAATGACCCACAGTAAGTTCCTGTTGTAATGACTGTACAGCACTTAGTTTGGTCAAAATTATTTTTATTAAATATTTTAAGGTAAATGTTATTTCAAGCCATTTTTTTATTTCTACCTGTATGGACAAAAAAAAAGAGCAATTAAACTTATAAAATAATTAACGTTTCAAACGCACTTCTAAATGTGACTCATTAAAAGTTCCATTTCATGTTTATTTTTTTTATAAAGAGCTTTTCATGGATGCAGAGAAACTGCATCGAATAATCCAAACACATATTATCATTGAATTTTTTTTCTCATTTTAAATATTTTATTATTTTATGACTACGATCAGTGAGCAGATGCAAAAAGGCACTTCTATTAATTATGCAAGTACAAAAAAATTTATTTTCTATACTCTAAACTGCCTAAAAAAGTTGTAAAATGTTTGTGGCAAATTTAGACTTGGAGCCTTGGAACCAGGATCAGGAAACTTACCTTGAACAAATCTGCCACCAGACCAAAGTCAGCCACGTGGAAGATAGGGGCTTCTGGGTCCTTGTTGATGGCCACAATGGTCTGTAAAACATTCAAGTGAATTATTTAAAGCAGATAGACACAGGGGAAAAAAAGACATTATGGTCTATCAACATTTCCACAAATATTTAATTTTAATATATAGTTATGTAAATGTATATTTTAAGAAATCCTTCAAACTGAAAATGACCACAGTTCTAAAAGAAAGGGGTGAAAATGCAAAGTCGGACTCAGAGAGCCAGCTACACAGAGCTGCATTCCAAGGACGGCGAACAGAAAATGCAGATGAATTATGGATGCAGGTAAAAAGCTCCTCCAGTTCACGTTTAAGACATGCCATTCCAATGCACAGCCGCTCCTAAAAGCAAGTTAACTTGGCTGGCACAATCGAGGAAACTCCTTTGAGATGGCTTCAAGCAGAAGTGGGTTTCCTCTAAATGCGGATATTATCAAGAGATTAAAGGATATCTCATCGTTTGACATGTTATTAACTTTACCTTGCTGTCTTTCATTCCGGCAAGATGTTGAATAGCTCCCGAGATGCCCACCGCGATGTACAGCTCCTGCAGAGGAACAAAACGTGTGAAATGTTTAGTAAAAATTAAAAAAAAAAGGTAAATCACTACAAACAACAACACTGTTAACACAATAGCTATAAGCTCCCCGTGACCCAGAAATGGTATAAGCAATGTAGGATGAATGGACAATTCTGAAAACAACCTTTTTTAAGAAACTACATTTTTTATTTATACAACCACATCACCAGTGGTGAAAAGTACTTGAGTAAATTGATATTGTTCCGTTTATGGCTACTTTGTACTTTTATTGAGTACCAAAAATCCAAGCACTTTTACTCTCTACTTGACTACATTTGAATGGACACTTACCCTTTACTTGTTACATTGGGATTGTGTGATTAATTTATTGGCCGGTATATATAAAAATTTATTTTTGCACATTTGAGTTTGACTGAGACTGACTTTTTGTACTTTTTTAATCTATTTTGTTATCTACTTTATTACTTTATTATCTATCTACTTTATTATCTCTGCCATTTCGAAACATTGAAGTGTTAAATTTAATTTCTATATTAGTGCATTTATTTCAACATTTCGTTATGTTTTTTTTAGCCTAAATTCAGTACAAGTAAAATACTTGGGTTATTGTAAAATGGGATACTTTATGACGTCTTCTTGGAGTTGGTGACTAATTACAAATTAGTAATGTAGTAATTTTTACATAAGGATAAGGTATCAGTACTTTTACTCAAGTGTGTTTTCAGGTACTCTTTACACCTCTGCATATCACTGATCTTCCTACTGCTAAATTTTACAATGCTTAATTTTTTGACTATTTATTTGATAGTGTGTTTAATGTTACACACATATGACACTATCAATTTGTTGTATCAAACAATAACACAGACGACTGGATAAAAATGAGGGGAAAAAAGTAATAAAAATGATTAGAAGCGCACCACAATGGGTTTGTTTGTTTTAGTCCTATAATAAATTATTTAAATGTCATGTCAATCTGATAATGCATGGATGTCATATGGCATCACACGCTGGTGAAAATGTATAAAAGGTTGGTGACTGCATTTAAACATCAGTTACATCCTTGATGAATGCCACCCGGCCTAATTTGACTAAAATAAAGCAGGAAAACAAGGCAGCTTTGCTCAGTCACGGCCTTCGGATGAAGAAGGGCGTTTAAAGTGATAAATCTCGCATCTCGCCATTGGCAGAGGAACTGCTCCGCTGACCTCCTGTACCACAGTACAGGGCACAACATCCTGTCAATCACTCAGAAGAAGAGCACTTGGGGGATGCGACTGGGAGCAGGACCCCCATCCTCCAACCCCCACCCTTCTCCCAGGGGAGTGGTACATCAGCGGCTCTCAGCTTAATGCACTGCTCCATGAATATTTCAATGCAGTTTAATGTGGCTGCAGCACTCTCTCGGGAGGCTCTGCTTCAATTTGTGAACACGTGGCCAGCCGGAGCTCTAAAAGCCAGCGAGGGGAAGAAAGACACCACTGAAGCGATGGAGACTTGCAACCGTCCGGACTGGAACGGGATGGGTGGAAGTCACACAGAGGATGGGGTTTGTTGATGATAAAGTTTGGAGAGGATTTCCGGCATCAGACAGAGAACGTTGGCTTTCACACACTTCCACGCTGTATATAACCTCTTAAGATGTATGGAAACAATCATTTGATGTTTGAAAAATTATACACTTTTAAAGAAGTTTTGTTATAAATAAAAATGGATTTAAAAAAGTGATAACAGCATGGTGAAACATCGAGTTTGTGTGTGTGTTCACTGTTCGGATGGGTCAAACGCAAAGACGAATTAAACCCACTATTAACCAACCCACTCGTTATTATTATTATTATTATTATTATTATTATTATTATTGTAGTTGTTGTTATTTTAGTTATTACATTATAAAGTAAATACATTATACCAATTTTATTTAAATGAATTAATTCACTTGTAAAATTACAGAATACGAGCTAAATATTTTTGGCAGGGAGAAAATTCCAAAAAATTATATAAAAATACATATAAAAGTGCATACAAATATTTCAATTAAGTTTAAAAAATTATAATAAAATGGGCACAAAACAAAAAGGCAAACGTTAAAAAAAGAATTAATTGGTTGTTTGATTTTCATCAGGTCATTATATAAAAGTTTGCATAGAAGAGTTTCAAGTAAAAAGCTTCACGTCTGAAAAGCTCTGGATATAATAAAAGCAGAAAATTCCGCGATGAATGTGGATTACGATAAAACAAAATAAAGTAAACAAAGTCAATCTAAACCAGCACTCATCTGGCTCGACAAGTCCGTTCTGCGTGAAGATTCTCCTCCTGCTAAACTCAGATGGGACTTGTTCAGGGCGACTGCAGAGACGTGTGGTTGTGTTGGGCTTGACAAGCTTGTCAAAACATTGAGGGAATTGGGTTTGGGACCGAACAGTCGGGTTTGAACCGCCCTGAAAAACGCAGGACTCAACTAATGGCTGTGGTGAATCATTTAGAAGCTGGATTGTGCCATTAACTGCATTACAACGTCTCCGAGCTTAGCTAATGTGTGGATAATGACAGCTGGGAGGTCCCACTCCAAGAAGATAATGGAAAATTAACCTTTTTAGAGGGCAACGTGGATCCATCTTTGTGGGTCCAAAGTGGAACAACAATCATGTTGTTGTATTCCACATCCAGACTGTTTGCAAAATACGCTTAGATGGTCAAAGAGTTTTGAAATATGAGCGAAAATCTTGTAGGTAATGATAAAAAACCATTTACAATCTCACCGGTGCCACAATTTTCCCCGTTTGTCCAACCTGCATGTCGTTTGGGACATAACCAGCATCGACAGCAGCTCTGGAAGCACCAACTGTACAATAATAAAAAATAAAATAAAAATCACACTAGTTGGTGCTGACATGACTTTACATCGGTGAGTTGAATAGAGAAACACACCAGCAGCATTCAGCTTGTCCGCAAGGTCATAAAGCAGTTTAAAGTTCTCGCCACTCTTCAAGCCCCTTCCTGTTAACAAAGATGGCACAAGGAAAAACGCAGAATAAGAGGCAGGGAGCGCAGTAAGATCAAACATTGATTTTACAAGATCAACAATACAACAATACTTTGGGACATCCCAACAGGACCCGTGGTTCACATAAAACAATCAATGAAACCTCAGAAATGTGATTCCCTTCTGGACGCCATTCCTTGAAAGGACAATTATCAAAATTGACCAGGGGACGTGTTTCTTACCTCCAGACACAACCACTTTGGCGCTGGTGAGTTCTGGCCGGTCACTTTTGGATAGAGTTTGTTCCAGCCATTCAGAGAGTCCAACAGGGGCAGATGGAGAGACTGTAAAAAGAGAATTTAAGAATATCCTAATAGGTTTGTTTATTGAAACAAACAGTCCATTAAGTGCTTGTAAGAAAAAAGAAGATCACTTCTTAATACTATAATGACCTTAGAACTGAACGTGTCATTAAGGTGTCATGACGTACCCTCTTCTGATGAAGCGCTGCCCCCTTCACTGGGTGCGGGTTCAAAAGAAGTTCCTCTAACAGTGAAGACCTTGACACTTTCATTGCACTTGACCGTGCTCAAGGCGTTTCCTGTGGACAAAAAAAAACACCCACGTCAATTTCATGTAAATTACGGCAGGGTGAATCTGACCATGAATTTAACACAGAATATAGATATATTAATCACAGGATAGGCATATTTTCTTAGTGGAGTATTTAATATATATACATTTTTTTAATCCTACAATTTTTACGTACATTTCGGTATATTCTCTTTTTATGAGCTTATGTCAGTCACCGTTAAAGCCGCGTTATTAACCATGACAATAACCGTGACATTTCAGATCCTGAGTTCTTATTGGTTGTTGCATCTGTCAATCGAGGGGTGAACGTGAACATGAAATAGGACATTGCTTTGGTCTCTTTTATTTTTGTCATAGTTATGTATATATAATTTTAATTCTTGCATTGAAACATTTTGTCATAAACATTATTGAAATCAGTATTATAGTCAATTCAATCAAATCTTACTTACAATTAAATACTAGTAATAATAAAAATGCAAATATATTACCAGTTTGATTACCCTCAATATTTGTTTTTCTCAAACTTTAATATTCATTTAAAAAATCAATAAAAAAAAAATGTTTTCTAATTATTATAAAATGCTGTTGCAACGGTAAAGTGTGGACATAGCACAGTAATTTGGGTGATTTTATGGCAGTAGATTATAAGTAAACCTGAACAGCAAATAAAAAAAAACCCTGATAAGACTACTGATAAGATTATTAAAGACGATAACACACAAAACTGTGTTGTTAACCTGCATAAATGGTCCTCACAAAAGTGTCTGGAGATTTAATTTCTATGATATCTGAAACAGGAGCAACGTCGAGTTTGGCTGCCACTCTTGGGAGAAGATTCTGCAAAATAGACACATCAGATTAAAAGAAAAGCGCTGAAAAGAAACAATTAAAAAACTATGAAAAATGATATCTCTGATGGAAGGTCCTAATTATTAAATGAACATCGTGGAACCTAAAACAATTGCATTTGTTCAGGAATGGCATCATTTAGCCAGGCAAAGTTTCACTGCACGTCTGAAAACTTGGCTTATTGGAAAACTTATTCTGCATCACAGACAGAGTAAATATAGCCGTCTCACAAAAAACAGCTCCAAGTTGTATAAAGGTGAAAAATATTGCAGAGTGGTAATTCAAGTGTTTTATATAGTGACATAATGAAACCAAATCCACCACTTAAGAATCCATCAAATAAAATACATTTAGCCAGTGAGGAAATTGAGACGAATACATCTCTTTGGTCTGGGATTAGGCTACATAAGATACTGTTTAATGTATTACAATTCAATTTAAATACCATTAGATCTGCTGTCTGACAGTTTGGCTGTGGGATGACAAATAACCATGAATATAATAGAGACCCACTTATTGAGGAGCGGCTTCTCTCACAATGGCAAAAGTAAAAAGTCTGATGGGGGCTCGGCAGCATGAGAGTTTCTAATCCATTTCTCTGTTTGAGCCGTTCCTTGTGTGAAAATTAAATAACTCGAGAATGTGATTATAAAGAAGACGAAAATCTTGCCTTCCTGCATATGCAAAATTCTGAGTTCACTACATGGTCATTTTTCTCCGATTTCAGAAGGTTGAAGCCATAATCCTGTTTTTCCAAAAAAGAATCAATTTTAATTCAATCATTCGGCTTGTACAAACCTTTCCAAAAGCGGAGGCTCCAGCACAGATGTGAGTGAAATTGAACTGCTTTTGAGTAGCCAAGATGAGGGGTGTGAGTTCCTCTGGAAAAACAAACAGAAAACTTTATTTCTCTCACATAATCTAAATCAACTGCCTTGAAAGATACAGTTTTTTTTAAGTCGCTCCAGAGCAAAATTGACCTATTTGTGGCTCAATTTGTGAGTTCTGTTGCTGATGTTCTCCTCGTGCTTGTGTGGGTTTTGCGTTGAGTCTCCCACGGTCCAAATAACATGAGTTTCAGGATATTTGGACCAGAGTTTTGAGTGAGAGTGATTCAGAGAGTGAGAGTGTATGTGTTTGTTTGTCCCACTGTGCTAATGGTTGGCCAGCTCCTTGTGACCCCAAAACTAAAACTCAGAATTTACCTGGCAACAAGCCTTTATAGGCGTCATGCTGGGCAACTAATACTTTCTTCACCCCTTGAACTTTGGACAACTGCTCAGCAACCTGTTAGAAAACAACAACAACAATACTATCAGTAAACAGAACACAGAAATCAAAGTGAAATCAGAAGATACCTTCGCACAGTTCGTTCCAGCCACCAAACATGACACGTCACTACCCAGTTTACTGGCAGCAGTGATGGCGTTCAGTGTGATGGGTGTGAGGGCTCCATCGCTGTGTTCAGCTACAACCAACGTGCTTTGAAACCTCTGGATCAAGCCAGTCTAGAAAAGAAAAAGAGAAGCTTTAATTAGTACTATATCAAAATTAGCATTGGTGGAGCTTATTGCATTTATGAAGACATTGTTAACTCTTCACGTTTGTTTCAAAACATTTGGGATCATTGGAAATCTAAAAAATTGTGTGAATCCTTGTGAAATCCAGACAAGAAAAAAGAATTTCATCATGCATCATTTTAAAATACAAAATGTGTCAAAATATGTCTATGTCTAAAAATAATTTGTAATAATATATTTGTAAAGTAGTTTAACTCATATTTTGGCTGCACAAAGTCAATCAGGTTTCAACAGGAGCGTTTCATAACCTTGTTTACACATTGCATAACCTTGATTGCAAAAACCTGTTTATAACGCGATCATATACTAGTTTTAGTGAACAACAAACAGCAAATCAGACAAGTGATTTGAAAACTAGTCCAGACTCCAAACTAGTAAAAACTTTACCTTGTTCAAGTTTAGCACAAAACATTCAGGACACATTCGCGTAGACTCGGAACATTACACTGTTAAACAGACCTAAACAAACAGTTGTGGGTGACATTGGAAGTTCGTAACTACATTATTTTCTCAATTGATTCTGAAATGATTCTGTCACAATTTCTGAAATGAATCAGTTAGCCAGCATGCTAAGCTAAACCGAGTTTCCCGGTGTGTTGTATGGCAAATGTAACACATTTTGGTAAACAAACGTAGCGGTCGGTGTGTCGTTATGACGAACTGGTCTTACCAACTGCCTGAGATGTGTCTTGTTTACTGCTTTGAGCATTATTAAAGCAGAACGCTGTCAGCAGCTGCATACACACTGTCAGTAGTACCTCAGCTGACGGCGTTAGAGGTCACGCGGACTTCTCGCGAGAATTCCGAACACCGTCGTTGATAACGTTAATATTGGTATTTTTTTTATAGTTCATACTAATAGTGGATTCAAATATATTGAAGTACGCAAAGGGGAATACATGTGTGGTGGAGAATCGTCTCATTTAAATTTGATTCTGATTTGAACGGTGGCTTTTTGTCTTCACATAACATTTTAGAAAGTAAAAAATACCAGTTGTTTTTTGTATTACTATAAATCAAAACGTTATTTGGCGTAGGATTGTGCAAAGATATCATTACGAATACAAACCAAGAGTAAACCAAGTCCATTCAAACATGTTGACAACATTCAATGTGCACTTTAGTTATTTTCTTAATAAGACATTACTTTTTGTGTCATTTTATTAGTACACGTTTAGCAAATGTTCGTAAATTCGGATTGGCAAAAATACGATGACACATTATTTTTGTAGTTTTTAAACTGACAACATCACAGAATAAAATTTTATTTACGAGTTAAGGTGCATGTATTGCAAAATGTTGTTGATACAAATGAAAAGTGAGTAAATGTAAAAGGAAAAGTGTAAAATGTAATTTTACATCAATACATTTAATATTTATCCATATTCGACAATAATGACGGTTATTAGAATTAAAATGATTACTGTAAATTAAATATTATTTAGGATTATTTAATTTAAACTATCACTAAAAGCTTATTAAGATAAGACATGCACGAGCAATTCTCAAAAAAAGCCTATACGAAGTCAAACAAAACTACAAAAATGTGCTTGTAGAATAAAATTTCCAGAAATGTTGGAAACACACTTTGCATTTAGTATGCATATTATTTTTCTTTAAGCCTATTTTTGCACCATAAGCGCTTAAAAAAAAGAAAAAGAAAAGTGCGTTTCAGACAATGTCCAGTAGGGGGCTCTGAATAGTCGCATGATGCGAGCAGCTTGACCAAGACGAGATCCATAAGCAGTCTACACTAATCTGCAGCGTTAAATTAAGGTGTGTTTTATTTGAATACTTATAAATATCGTTGTGATAATAACAATTAAAGAAAGTGTGGAATATTTAACAATGTCCAGTCACAACGCACGTCGTATATGTCCACTATAGCGCAGGACAGTGACCGCACGCGCACTTCTTATAATACTTCAGGAAAGCAAAAAGTTTACGTTTGTCAACAGACTATTCAAAATATGACCCGCGGTGACACCTCGGCGCCGGGCTGCTGATATTTGGCAAAGCGCTGTTCAGGTGTGACGTCAGGGTCCGGTGACGTCAGAGCCCGTGTCAGTGTGTTGCTCTTCCCACAGGCTCTTCGGCCAGAAGTTCTTAGTCAGCCCGGGACGAGGCAGTTTCCCATTCCATTTCCTCATCTGTACAGCCTTCTGCCTTAACCATCCTATATGGTGGATATTCTACCCCATCCTTCTTTCTTGGGTGATATGGGGGATCATTCCAAAAGTGAGTAAGCGGCATGCTTCTGAACTATTGTTTATGTAGAACGCAAAACGTGTTGTAGATCCAGGGTCGCTGTTTGTGTAATGTAATGTACTTTAATTAACACAATAGAAATTGTTACAAAGTGCTGTACAGTAAGATAGATTAAAAAATATGTGATAAAACAGAATGTTATATAAGAATCAGCAGGTAATAAAAGACACATCAAGATCAAAATCACGCAAACTATTTTGGAAAAAAAAAGCAAAGTCGCAACTCAAACCGGGTCAAACGCCAATAAAAACAGAGTGCCTAAATAATTAAAAAAAAATAGCTTATGTAAAATTTAAATACTTGGCAACTAGCTAACGAAAAAAAAATAAATGTAAGCATTTTGATCGTTGCAAATGTCTGCGCTGACATGCATCAACCAGTTTGTGCAAAGGCAATTCTGTGATGCTCAAGGTTGTCAAATATAGATGGAGCGTGATCTCAAATTCCATGATTCCGTGGTTGTGTTTGGGGGATTAAATAGGGGTACGTGTGGTGGACATTAATCCCTGCTTTCCATATCTAGAGAAGTCTGGAATTGCCATGTGTGTAGGCTGTGGGAGTCAGATCCATGACCAGTACATTCTGCGAGTGTCGCCGGACCTGGAGTGGCACGCAGCCTGTCTGAAGTGTGCAGAATGCAGCCAGTACTTGGATGAAACCTGCACTTGCTTTGTCCGAGACGGCAAAACCTATTGCAAGAGAGATTATGTACGGTACGAATATCTTACATTTATGGTTTAAGTCACTGTGTTTTGGTTGAGGTGCTTTTTCGCACAGATCGAAATTTTAGTAGTAGCAGTTACGATTCATCGACAAAGAAAAAACATTTAATACGATTAAAAAACAAGCGTGTCGCAGAACTGAAGTTTTCTTTATTTTTGCGATAATCAAAATGACAATATCGATAGCACGTTTTTCGAATAAACATTCAAGCTAAATTCCAAACTGGGTCATTGTTTTCCCAAATATGTAAAAATGTAAGAAATTCTATTTTTATATACGGTAATTTATTGCGCTTGTTTGGTTTTTGTTTGATCGAGCACTATTTTACTCAAAAGACAATTATAATACCGAGTGTGTGCGATTGTGCAATAATAGCACTTTTGATATACATCAATGGGAACACTCGACGTTATAAAATATCAAAAGAAAAGCTGAAATGATCTGTCAATGTGTGCAAAGCATGTGACTAAACATCCAGTGTGTACATAAAATATTGTTCTACTCATTTAAGATTGCTTTTATATCTAAAACAGGGGAAAATGTATAAAATAAAATAAGCTATTGTTTCTTCTGTAAATTGCAGATTATTCGGGATCAAATGCGCCAAATGTAACGTCGGTTTTTGCAGCAGTGATCTGGTGATGAGGGCCCGGGAAAACGTTTACCACATGGAGTGTTTTAGATGCTCGGTGTGTAGTAGACATTTGTTGCCGGGAGATGAGTTCTCTTTGCGGGATGAAGAGCTGCTGTGCCGGGCGGATCACGGGCTGCTGATGGACGGCGCTTCAGTCGGGAGCCCGATCAGCCCCGGAAACATTCACTCCAACAGGCCACTGCACATCCCAGGTATAATAATGACTGCGATGATATTATTATTATTATTATTGTTGTTGTTGTTATGTTATTATTATTATTATTATTGTCGTTGTAGTTGTTGTTATTATTATTATTATTATTATTATTATTATTATTATTATTATTATTACTATGACCTGATATCGATGATGACGATGACGATGACGACGATGATGTTGATGAAGATAATGATGATGATGATTATGATGATGATATGGTCGTGATCAAAATAATAGTGACACAAATTGCTTTAATTATTAAAATCTCAAAAAGTCTTAAATTAAACTTATTTTATCGAACAATAATACTTTCTACATATCAACAACAATATTTTATTGCTATAATTATTGTTATTTTTATTATTATTATTATTATTATTATTATTGTTGTTTTTGAAGTAGTAGTAGTAGTAGTAGTAGTAGTAGTTTTTACAATTTTGTTGTGTTGCAGCAGTATAAGTCCTTTTCTGGAGCTCATTTTGAAGATTGCTTAAACAGACAATCTTTTGATTTGGCTATCAGAATTTTAAATCCCTTTAAATTTACAAGTTTGAACTGAGATAGTTAAAGAATTGGAAAGGTGTGTTTTCTTGTCTTTTGGAATGAACCTGAATTAATTTACATGGTTTTGCATTCACTTAATTTAAATGAAGTTAAACCAATGTTAATTAACTTACAATGTAATCTTAATCTAGACAAGGACGGTGGATTAACATTAATCAGTATACAGTCGTTATTTCTAACTCGTTAGTCTGTTTCTAGTAATATTTTCTTGTAATATTGGCAAGCATTTTTACCTGAGCTGTTTGTGCTAACTACTGTCCATATTATGATGATAAATCATATCGCTCAAATTAAAGGCCCAGAATGGTTTTACTTAAGAGGCCCGGGTGATGCACAATTGAGTCTCCGGCCAAGCGTGCTGTTCTGCAGGGTGTTTAAAAACGATTCGGGCTTTGTTTAGTTTGTGTGTGTGTGTTCCCCCCACAGACCCCGTGCCTGTTCGACAGCCACCTCATCGGAACCACGTGCACAAACAGTCGGAAAAGACCACGCGCGTCCGAACAGTATTAAACGAGAAGCAGCTCCACACTCTCCGGACGTGTTACAACGCGAACCCGCGGCCGGACGCGCTCATGAAGGAGCAGCTGGTGGAGATGACGGGCCTGAGCCCACGGGTCATACGAGTGTGGTTCCAGAACAAGCGCTGCAAAGACAAGAAGAGGTCCATGCTCATGAAACAACTACAACAGCAGCAACACAACGACAAAACGGTAAGACAACTGTCTGTCTGTCTGTCGAATCAGAATCCTTCATTTGTTATTATACATCTTATAACGACATTATAGCAGCCTCGGATTGGTGATACCATAAATTAAAATCTCAGATATAAGAAAAATAGAATACAAATAGAATGCAATAGAAGTATCAGGTACAGTATAATTGTATTTCACAGGAATAGAATAAAAGTTTAGGTAAATAAGTTTTATGTAAATGGAGAGCTGCATTGCACATATTCTGCATGTTGTATTGCACTTGAACGTGTGTGTGGTTATCATCCATCCAACCATCCATCCATCCAAACATCAATTTATCATGATCTATCCAAAAAATCTGCTTGTCTGTCTACCATTTATCTATCTGTCCGTTTGTCTGTCTCTCATGATCTATATCTGTCTGTCTGTCTGTTAATGTGTTTTTTTTTGTCAATCTACCTATCTACCTATGCAAATCGATTAAAATGTCTATCTGTCTGTTTCTCTGCATCTGATACCATTTATTTTTCTATCCATTTTAATATACGAAAATGATGTCTGTTTAATATCTGTATCTGTCTGTCTATCATATCCACTTTCTGTCTGAAAGCAATGCTGTACGTCTCTCTGTCTGTCACTCTGTCTTCTGCATTTTACGGCAGTCACGTGATCTACAAAAAAAGTGAATTTCCCGCGAACGTACGGGTCTCGCTGACCGCTTTAATCTCTCTGCACGTGCAGAATCTTCAGGGTTTGACGGGGACGCCTCTGGTGGCCGGCAGCCCGATCCGACACGACACCACCGTCCAGGGGAATCCAGTAGAAGTTCAAACCTATCAGCCACCGTGGAAAGCCTTAAGCGAATTTGCCTTACAGAGTGACCTGGACCAGCCTGCTTTCCAACAGTTGGTGAGTCAGCTGATTTTTCTTTTTCGTTTTGGTGTTTTATGCAGTGTTATTTCTTATCAAATATATTTTCATATAATATATATTATCAGTATAATTTGCACCAACAATCGTAATCTAATTCAGTAATTCGTATGAAATAAATAATTTGTAACCAATATTTTACGACTAGAAATAAAACGCTTAACGTTGCAGAATAACTTGGCCAAGAACAAAAAGTCGCGATAAAATGACCAAAAATGTATTGTTTTTTGACGAATTATTACTGACATTTTTCATGACGTTTCATCATAAAGATAAAAAAGACATAAGACTCGTAAAAAAGAAAAGCTAAAGGCCAAATTAGTTTGCGTGTTATGTAATGATAGAACTAGAAAGTAATTAAATATTAATAATATTTTGGATTACGTAACAAATAGTTAATATATTATTAAAATTACTAAAAAATTTGCCTTCAGATAAAAAAAGAAAATATATAACTGTTGTACACACGCACACACGCGCACACACACACACACACACACACACACACACACACACACACACGTCGTTTATTTATTTATTATTATTATTATTATTATTATTATTATTATGTATTTATTCTTTCTGTAAACATCGATACATTTGTTTTTTACAACATTACAATCGGTAAATCTTTGGAACAAACCAAACGTTTTCACCAAGATGTTTAGCACATGAAATCTAGACTCAACGAACGTTGTTTGTAAAACTTTCGTTCAATCAATTCTTATCAAATATGATGATAGCATGCTGACAGCAGCCCACTTACTCCCACCTCTCCCCCCTCTATAGGTGTCATTTTCCGAGTCGGGTTCGTTGGGTAACTCGTCTGGTAGTGATGTGACCTCTCTGTCATCGCAGTTACCCGACACCCCCAACAGCATGGTGCCCAGTCCCGTGGAGACGTGAGAGCCCACCGGAGACTTCTGCCCCAGCATGCCCTCGCCCGCCCTGCATGAAACCCACCACCTCACCGCCTCAAACGGGGAAAAGGGATTAACCGAAACGGATTTATACAGTTTGCCAAACGCAGGAACCAGTCCAAGCAACGTTTTTTTGGTTTCCAGGCGCGTTACAAAAAGTTTTTGGATGGCGAATCCAGGACGTCCGACGGAATATGAACATTCCTGTTGACGATTTTTTTGGGTTATGGATCACAGCCTTATGAAAAACAACAGTCTTAACAGTGTTTATTCAAGACCAACAGTGTGTAGCGTTATTGTCAGCCAGAGACGCGAGACAGCCTGTCTCACTGCGCATGATCCTTCCGAAGACGTATAATAACGGAGTTGTAAAATATTTTATCGTAACGAATGGTGGACAGATTGTATAAACTCCTCAATTTTATGAAAGTAAGTTATTGCTATTTATTGTCAGGACGACCGTCCCTACCAAAAACTGAAAGAATTACTAAAATAAAAAAATGTTAAATCTTTCATGTCTGTGGAATACTGCATGCAAAGACAATTATCATGTTGTGCATATGGATCGTTTATTTATCATTTATTTATTTTAGCCCTAACACCGACTGTTTTGTACATAAATAACAAGTTGCTTTGTCCATTTCCATCGATGTGATTGGTTGGATCATTACCCAACAAAGACGCGCGGTTCCTAAACCCAAGCAATTCTGCAGGATGCTTTACGTTGAAGCTGTAAGAAATAATGCTTGCACATTAACTGCATTAATTTCATGGTGCGTTTGATTGGTTGGGAATTTCTCACACTCCTAACGTTTGGTCGGGAGGCTCCCAACGCTCTTATCGATGAACGAACATCTGACCATCTTTTGTCTATCTGTCGAAATATCGTCCCGACCGGATACTGAATGAGTAATTGAACCCCTCCCGTATAGCGATCAATCTCGTGTTGCTCGTAAAGCTGTGAGTCTAGACGGAGGACGGGGATCGGCGGCTTCTTATCTGCTCTCGGCATCACCTGCCAATGATCCACTGAGTGGAAGCACAACAAACCTGAATTTACCTCTCTTCTGAACGGGACTCCCTCTCGGCTAAAGCGCCCTTGCATGTCAAGGGTGTATTTAGATTCCGTGTCAAGCGCCTGGACAGCTGGAATCAGATCAAAATCACTGCGGGCATTTTCTCCTTTCAGCTCTTGCCACCCAAAGGTTGTTTTTTTTTTTTGTCCGGCCAGAAATAAAAAGCTTGGTGAAAATCCATGGTGTTCAGTATAATCCGGATTAAATGCTTTTTTTTTTTAGAAAAGCCAAAAGGCAAATAACTGAAATAGCCAAAGTCTAAACGAAAAGCTAATCATAAATAATTAAAATAAGTTACATTAATTTTACTTCTGCTGGGATAGTAGTGCAGGAACAATGTTGCACGAATCAGATTAATAAAAATGCACGAAAGTCACGTTGATTGGAAAGTTTGCAGCGCATTGTTTTGACTTGCAAAATGACAGAATAAAAAAACGAGAAGGTTAAACTTTTCAATACTTCACTAAATCACACATTTTTTGACAAGATGTTGCAATTTCAGTCTTAGAGTCGGAATTAGTGCAAACGTGTTAAAAGCCTTAGAGCAAAAACGGATTAAGTCATAATCTCGAACATTTGAAAAGGCTAATTTTTTTGATAACCACCCCTAGCGAAAAGGTAAAATTATGATCGTGATACAATTCTGTAGGTTTGTAAAAATTGTACAGCTTGAGAAAATATATTTTGTGATTTTACGATCTACAACAGTGGGTTTTTATTCCCCAAAAAAACAAAAACGAACGAATTCGACCCAAGTTGCTTCGGGGAGAAATAATGATTCAGATGTCATGGCCACAGGTCAAGAGCTGCATTTTGCTTTAAATTCCTACACTAATTTAATAATTGAACCCTAATTAAATAAACGCAAATTTGAGCCAAGTTCATGTTTGTGTAAATCAAATGCTGGAATTTACAAAAAAAAAAAAACTCAACACGCCTGTCTGTCAGTTTGAAAAGACAAAATTAGTCGTCAAAGATTTATAATCTGAGGCACAAAAACGTGTTTCGCGAATTAAATCTGAAACATTACAAACTCATGAAAACTAACGATTTTAAAAATGTTTTTTTTTTTTAACTTTTCAAAAGAATTGCACTAAATTGTTGTTGCAAGAACTAATAATCCCTGTTAACAATCGTCACTGACGATCTGTACATTTCTTTTTGCAATTACAATTATACTTAAAACAGAAAAGGCAACAGTTGAATTTAAAACGATTTGATTTTTCTCAAAAGTTAATACTGCACATCTATTGGATTTTTGAAACATTTAAGTCAACCCAGCACTTGCTCAGAAGACAAACGAAGCCAGTTATAAAATTGACTATAATTCATAAATAGATGTCTATCAACAGAGCCATATTGTTCTTCTCAAGTACAGTGAGACACAAAACTATGCTAAAATTTGAGATTCTTACACAAATAAAACCTATTTGTATATTTTCAAACACTTTTCCTCTAACATTCAGGTACAGCAGTGACAGAAAGAAGCTGACACAGATGCTCAAACCGATGCAGACTGTAGGGCAACTGTCTGGGGGTCACAACTCTTCTAGATTTCTCTTTAAACTAAATAACTGGCAAACTGTAGTACAAATCTTTAACAGTCACACTTCCAATAAAAGGCCTCAATTCAAACCGTATTGTCACTCTTCAAAAGTTGACACAAGCAACAGACAAAGTGCATTGCAAAATTTAAGAAATGTCCCCTTAATGGGATTAATAAAGTCATTCATTCATTGCCAAACTGGGAAACTGTAATTGTTTTCCTCTCATTCTCCAATATAAAACTGGACATTACAGAAAATCCAACAAATAGAATTTGTTTTTATTATACAAACACAAACCATCAATAGGAATTTTTTCGGTTCAACTTGTCTCTTACAGTGACTCCCAACACAATAAATGCAACAAAATGAGTAAATCCAAGTCTAAATGAATCCAAACATTTTAATAATACCTAATCAGAAACATAGTTTCTTCAACTCAACTTCAAGTGCTTAAAAGTTCAGAGAACCCGACCCAACAGCACAGAAAAGATTTTCAGGGAGCATGAATTGCAACTTCAAATCCATAACTCCGAAAAGTAGAAACAGCAGCAGCAAGGAAAGACATTGAAAAAACAAACAATAAACCGTAACATCTCAGCTGAAGAATCTCCTCCAGCTTCAAAAATGCATAGAAAAAAAGGAATAAATAAGAAAATCAACCACCCTTAACAGACCCATCAAAAGCGCGGCACATTTTTACTAAATAAAGCACGATTATGACCAAGCTCACAGTAAACGACTGTAAATAAAGTGTAAACACATTCAGAGTGGTGAACATAACCGTCAACACTTTGTATTCCTAAACAGAGTGAAACCATGTTTTTTCCCGCGCTGTGATTAACGCGGTTTGCTACTGGTCTGCTACACGTGAGCTACACGTCACTGCTCCTGCTTCTGGAGGAAGAACTGAAGGGCCGCGTCCCACTGCTCACGGGGAAAGCGGTTGGACAGCTCGCCGTAATCCAGCGTGGCGAGGCCTTGGTCTGCACAGGAAAGGTTCAACGCTAATCACACACAGAAAATAAAAAGCACAAGTGTGTGAAGTGAACACACTGATTTTCTTCTGTCGTGTACTGTCTGGGAGTTAAAGAGTTAAAAGTCCCTCACCCTGCTGGGACGTCCGGCCGCCGGGCTGGTTCTCACTGGTGGCGCAGTCCTGGAATTTCAACACATTTGCTTGGTTTAATTAATTGATTCATTCATTTTTGCTTTATTTAACCTTTATTTAGCCAAGTAAAAAAAAAACCATTAGGATCGAGATCTCTTAAGCAGCACACTTTTTAAAATGTACACGGTTGCATACACACTTTTGTACAGTTGAACATACCTACAATAAAAGACATTTACACAATACAGAAACTTACAAAACTTAGAGAGAAAATGCAGTAGTTGAACATTAAAAATATAAAACTCCAGATTTAAAAACACACGCACTGACCGACACTGATCTAGGACATTTGTTTATCGCTGCGATTTGACATTTTGCTGGGATTTTATGTTTCATTTTAAACGTGCAGGACGGTGTGTGTTTTGCTGTTGTCGGGACGAGATGACAATGGCGTGTTCCTGCTGCTAATCTCGGGGTAAGTGTGAGCGTGTTTACACGAGGCTCAAGCCGTGGCAGGTCAATCCACGGAGGAAACCATCCGTCTGTGTGAAGCGTGACATCACATGGAGAAGATGCGCTTGACCTGGAGTATCTTATGAGCATCATCCATGGTAGTGTGTTTTTACTTGTAAACTTGTATTTTTACTTGTGAACCCGAATTTAAGTTGAAAATTAATAACACTCACACACACACACACACCTTTGAGAGTGAATAAATAGAGTATATAGATATTGAAATTATATCGATACATTGCGTGGAATGCGTGTTTATCTTTTTCTTTTACCTGTTTTTGTGTTTACATTTGTGTGCCAGTTTCCGAATACTGACATTTTGTACGCGATCCTACACCGAAAATACATGGGTGTAAAATACAATATCCTCCTGCTTAAACAGGAATATTTTCTGATTCGTTTAATGGTTAAACACAACATAAATGGTTTTTGCTTTGAGGGAGACGCCAAGATCTTGTTCTGAAATAATAATTCAATGAATCTGATTCAAACAACAGGGTGGACATTTGTCGTGTGGGCGTGGCCACTCTTAAGTACGCACCTTTTGGTTAAGTAAAACACCTCGCAGGAGCAATTTGGGTTCTTATGTGAAACACTACTGTATATTTCTTTCTTTCTATACTGTACGTTGACTCTACCAATGCATTGTGTGCATATTGTACAATGACACTAAAAGTCTTCTATTGTAATCTACTCTGATTTTATTCTTTTTTTTAACCTACTCTATGTTATTCTTATTCTATTCTGTTTTTACAACTCATTGTATACATGTTGCACAATGACACTAAAGACTATTCCATTCTATTCTTTTTTTTATGCTACTCTTATGCTTTTCTATTCTATGCTACTCTTATTCTATTCTAATCTAATCTATTCTTCCAATTTATTGTATTTATGTTGTACAATTGTTCAAAGGTTTTGTTCAATTAAATTATATCCCATTCCATGCTACTCTTAATCTATTCTATTACATTCATTCCATTCCATTCTATTCTACTATAATCAAATCTTTTCTGATCTATTCTATGACATTCTTATTATAATATACAGTATTCTCTTCCAATCTAATTACTATATATTTCTTTCTTTCTCACTATGTTGACTCTTCCAATTCATTGTATACATGTTGTACAATGACACTAGAAGCTCTTCTATTCTGTTCTACTACTCATATCTATTATTGTTCTATTTGATCATAATCTATTCTTCTAAATCATTGTATACATGTTGCACAATGACAGTAAAGACTATTCTATTCTATTCTAATCCATTCTATTTTATTCTATTCTACTCTTATCTTATTCAATTTCATTCTATTCTATGCTACTCATTCTAATTTTATTCTAAATTATTCTTATCAATTACTCTATTCTTTTAAATGAAATGGATGATTCAATCAGCGACCAGTAGCGAGGCCTCCTGGGCACTAAACCAAACTGAAAATGACCGTGACCTTGAGTGTCGGCGCTCTACGGTTTCTAGAAAGGTGTTGGTGTAGTCCGGCACAAGAGGAGGATTATTCTGGAGGTACCTGGATGAAGGTGGCCAGCAGCACGCAGCTCATCTCCTGCTCCAGGACGGCCTTGTTCTGCGGGTTGTTGTAGCTGGCGCAGATGAGCGCGGGGAAGAGAACTTTGATGAGACACGGGTGGCTGAAGTACTGGAACGGCAGCTGACACAGTTTCTGCAACACGCTGGGCTGCCGGCCAGACTGCACGATCACCTGGAACACACACACACACACACACACGTGAGCCGTGAGGCAGCAGTAAATCAGCCCACCCCTCGCTGCCCGTCCCACACGTAAATCTGCCACTAAAACAACACACAAACACCCATTAAGAGGAGAAATAGAGGGCAGTTCCTCCCAGCGCACAATTACACTCCATAAAACACAGACAGGGATGCCTCACACACTTCTGCCGAGTGTGGACGCTGAACACACACAGGTTGGGATCTGCCTGGCGAAGGAACGCATCCGGAATTCATCCCGATAAACACACACACGGAAATGCAGAAAAGAGCAAATCCGGACAAAATCGTCCCCTAATTAAGCTGAAAGCGACCACTCGTCCGTACGTTCTATCAATCCTCCCCCAGAAACCAGAACTAATTCCGTCGCCGAGTTCAGCGCCTGGGAAGCGTTTGGGAAGTGGAGAGCCGGAGGGTCAGCACAGTAAATCCTGACCAGGGGGATTTGAAGCACAGGTACACACATCCGTCCACTGCGGCTCGACCCCAAATGCAAACCATAAGGGATAGGCGACATTCCGCCGAAACAGGATGACATAAATTACATGAATTTACAAGATTTCCAAAAAAAAAAAAAAAAAGGGGGTAAGAAAACACTATTAACAATACTCCCGCCATCGGAGTACATGCTTTGATAATAGCCTTCAAAGGTTTAAGAGCATGACAAACACGGCAATAAATCAGGACTTTTATCATTTAAAGGCTGAAGCTCCTAAAACTGGTTCTACAGCAGTGTTCAAAGGCCACGTCACTCTGTATTAGGAACTGTTTAAAATGCCTCACTGGAACATCTAAAACAAACCACTGTGAGTCCTTTAATGGCACGGCGGGCTGGAGCACGGCTGGTGTGTTGTCTGCTGACCAAACGTTAGGATTCGGAAGCTTTTCACGGGGTTAAGATCAGTGGCGCTGCCATCAAATCATCTGGAAAATCTAGGTGATGTGGAAGTGTAGACTCTTAGAAGTGTAGAATACTATACATCAGATTCTACGATACTAATTTAGACAAGAGCAAGGATTTGGTAGATAAACCAGAAGCCCAATTACATTCACCGGGCAGCTTCAGTGGTCAATTCATGGCTGGAGAACATTCCAAAAAACAAACTGATAATTTTCATACATTGAGAAAGGTAGAAAAAAAGTATTATATAATACATATATGTTGATTATTTACAAGGACTTTATTTTTTTGTGGAAACATACACGTGCTATAACAAGGAGAGTCATATTGTCTGAAAGTCGTCTGAAAGTCTACAACTGACTGTCTTTGAGCAAGACACAGGCCCCCAACACCACAGCCTAACGCCGCCCACTGCTCCGGGTTTGTGTGTGTGTAACTTCACTGGTTGGTGAAATGCACTCAACATTTTTTTCAACTTCATCGTGTCTGGATTCAAACAAATCCAGAAACAGTCTTTGGACCTCCCTACTGTAGGTTGTCTTTGAAAAAGAAGCCAGCGTTAGTTGGCATCTCGGCATTTAGCTGAAGCCAATCCAAAGTGACTTGCATTGCATTACACTTACACAGTTACCCATTAATTATTTCCCTGAGAATCAAATTCACAACCTCGACCTCCAGACTCGTGTTCTACTCATGGCCACATCCAAAGAGTTAAAAAAAAAAAAAAACCAAACCACACCGATTTATTTCACCACGTTTAATCCCGGCCTTCATGTTTTAAACACGAGGAAACAAGCGTGTTATTTTGTCACGTTACCCTACAACCATTGATTTATTCACAAATCAGTGTTTCTCAAGTTTCACGAGAGAAAAAAAAACGGCGGGAGGGAACGCCAGTGGGGGTTGTAGATTTGTAGATGCTCTACAAATCAAACAGCCATCTCATAATCCTTCAGCACATGGTGCTTCATCTTCACACAGCTAAACAATGCGCCCCCCTTCAAGTGTCCAGGACGTGGAGATGTACCGCGGTGAGAGAGCAGAGGTTATCTAGCAGCTCACAGGCAGTAAACTCCAGCGGCCAGGAGAAATTACCCCGTCTTTAATCAGACCCAAACTTGGATTAGGACCTTGGCCAAGTCCTTCTGTACCAGTGTCTGCAAAGGCATCTGACATCATAAAAGCAACAGTAGGTATTTGAACTTGTGATTCTCCCACCGCTTTAGCACAGGAACAAGGCTTTGGTTGAGGTGGACATGGCTGGAGTTGTCAAACTGGGCCACGCTGGCTTTATGGGCTGCTGGTTACATAACTCCCAGTCTGTAGACGGAATACAAAGGGAGTGTAAAGTTAACGCAGCGAAACGCAAACAGGCCCACCACGGGCCGCTCAAGGTGAAGAGGAAGGAGACCTGTGGGTTTGGGGTTTGTTCTTTGATGGAACCCTGATAAGACAGTGAAGGAAAGATGGACGCCGGCAGTAAAATTGATGGCTGCTAACATGTAAGTGGCCATGGCGCTAAGACAGTGTGGAGATAAAGGTTACGCCGAGACTCAAATTTGGAGACACTATTGCAGGTTTTTAATGTGAAATATTGCTGTTTATAATCCACCTGGTTTGTTGAGTTTAAAAAAAGCGAAGAGAAATTCTTAGCTTGAAACATTGTCAATGTCGCGCCGTATTCACTCGCAGATCATCATCGGCTTTCATCACTATATTAATTTGAAGTGGTGTAAAGTACTTGAGTAAATGACTTTGTTACTGGAGTTTAATTTGGCTACTTTGTACTTGTATTGAGTACTGGAAATAAGCAGCTTTCACTCTCTACGTGACTACATTTGTGATTGAGTATCTGTACTCTTTACTCCACTACATTTGAATGAACACTTATCAGTACTCGTTACATTGTAATTGTGATCTTTTTCTATCGGTGGACCAGGTGATATCGCCATCTAGAGGATGCTGAAGGTACTGGATGCTATTCATGAGCTAAATCACATAAACATGAATTAGAGGTTGCATTTTTTTTTGACAGACATTTTATTCTTTTTTTGTCTATTTTGTTTGGCCATTTTGAAACATTGAGGTGCTACATTTTATTTCTATATTAGGAAATAAAACCTCTTAAATGAAGCGTTCTTGTTTGCGCTTTGAAACAGTTAAAATTGTGAAAAGTGTCTTACAAATGCTCTGCTCTGAACTTGTTTGTTTAATTTGGTGCAATAGGTGTTTTTGAGCCTAATATCAGTGTAAATACTCCTAATATCAGAGTAAAATACTTATTAAAGTTCTATTAAAATTGGATACTTTGCAACTTCTACTCAAGTTTCTTGGAATTAGTGACTTGTAACTTGTAATGTAGTAATTTTTACAGTGAGGTGAATGTACTCAAGTATGGTTTTCAGGTACTCTTTACACTTGTGTTTATGTTAAGTTACGGTGAATTTAAAAAGTGGAGGAGAATGAACCAAAAAGGCATTATGGGGGAAGACGCAATATATTAAGAAAATTCAGTTTTCGGATTTTAAAAGCACAACTAAAGGGATAAAGTTCTACCAAAGTTGTATTTGGACACAATGTTTGACACGAGGTGAACCAAAAATATTTTAAATACTTTTATCCAAGTAGAAATGGCCAAAAACCCAAACATCTACACGCTTTACATTTTAGAGTTCAGAAGATGGAAATAAGTCTTGCAACAAAATCTAATACGCACAAGGGATTCCCATAAAGTCGACTTATCGGTTTTGCAGGTCTGTGTCCATCTGTGCAAAACAGCCACAAGTTTGAAGTCCAAACTGATGAAGAGACCAGGTGGATGAGAGAGTATGACTATTATTACAGTGTGTGGAAGCAGACACCCTAGAGAAGAGGAACTGTAGCTGAAAAGCTTCATCTGAACACCTCTGCCTCCTCTTACGGTCCACACAGACGGCGACTGGTACTGGCGTGTACGTCATATTAAAAGTTAAAAAAAAAAAAAAAAAAAAGCAGAGGAAAATAAATCTTTGGCGTTGAGCCTGAAATGTTATCTTTTCATCAAGACGTCCTAAAAACATCCGGTTAGAGTCGGTATTGGCAAAAGATCACTGACTCACTACTGTTTGCAAATAAATCAAGTGTCATCTCTGATCCTGCGAGAGATAATCTTCTCCTCCCGAGGAGCCAATCAGGCTGTGATGAGTCTCAGACATAGAATTAAACGCAGATTGAGCCTCAAACTCCACTAGATTTATGGGCGAACAAACAAAACCTGAAGGGCGAAGGAACTGACACAAGGCAAGAGAATGTAAACCTGAATTCACCCTTCACCGAGCATAAATCAACCAGATTCGCTGAAGTCGTCGATGTTGATGGCTCAAGCAAGCTAATCAAAGACGGTTGAAGGAGGCATTTCAACGAGAGTTAAAAGCAGGGCAAAGTCGTGAAAAATGAGCGCAAATAAGATAAGACAAGTGTGGTGGAATGGATTCCTCTGGTCGGACAGTGTGAATAATCTGGACCACAAGGACTTGTTTAGTCTTAGTGCTGTTGGTAACACGTCGACTAAATACTGATAAAAGAAAAATCTGGCAGGTCAGGTTTACAATGCTAATCCATTTCTTCTATTGGTTTATATTCTTCTATTGACTTCTGATATTGACAGGTTTGGATTCATAGAAATGAAAGAGTGGATTTGGCATATTTGGTGTGAGCAAGGTTGTCAATATGGCCACCTACTTCCGTATGTAAATGGTGAGCCCGAGTTACACAAACAAACCCGGAGCAGTGGGCAGCCTTAAGCCGTGGTGTTGGGGGGGTCATGTGAGGGTCAGTGTCTTCCCCAAAAACACAAACCCACACAAAGTCGACCAACTTACTGGACCACAACTGACCCACACTGGCAGTTTGCAATAAAAAGAGGAAAAATGTACAAATAGAAAATTTTTGAAATTTTTTTCTAAATTAGACGTCTGGAAAACCAGAAAAAGTCAAATGATTAAAATGTCACTTTTTAACGTGTTTAAAAGTTCTTACATATAAAAAGCATTTACTTTGGTATTTTATTTTAATTTAGCGAAGTATTTAACTTAATAAAACACTCAGTAGTAGAACAAGCCGGAGCGGGATTCGAACCTGCAACCTATTACACACAAGTGCAATTCCCGACTACCAGACCTGTAACAAACAGCTTATGAAACGCATTAAACATGCACTTTCACACATTTTTTGCAGAAGACCATAAGGCGTTCAGGTTGGCTGGTCACAAGAAATAAGCGAAATGGAATAATGAAGCTAAGCAGGTTTATGCAACTCTACACTCGGCTGAGAAAGATTAAAAATGACAATCATCACCAGCTCGACACGAGGGGTAAATGGAGAGATTGAACAGGGTATTTTGATTTCAGGCCGCACTTAAAAACATTCAAAACGATTTTCTCTTCGCAGTTCGCCATAATTCAAAAGCCTTTATGCTCCCCTCGAGTGCAAACACACTTCATAGCAACGGCCAGCGTCCATGCCTCACGCTCTAAACTCTGCTTGGCTCGAAGGGTCTGAACACTATCCATGTGGGGAAAGACTCATTGGCACCAGCAGTTTTTCCTGCCTTTATGAGCTGCATTATTTCTCCGACACACACATGTAAACACAGGCCGGTGCGACGACACTGAAGCAGTGAGACCGAGCCGGGTCAGCGGCGTCTTTGTCCTGACATTAGTCTTACAAGTCAAATATTCCTGTTCCCGTCGACATTCAACCCGCACGAGGGCCGCGTGGATATATAACAGAGCCCCTGCAACTGGCGAGGGTCCGAAAAAAGATGAAGGGCCCGTTTTATTGTAAGAATATTAAAACTTAAACTTAAAATAAAAAGAAAAATGGAAAAATGATTTATACATATACGTATATATAATATTGTCTGAAATAAATACATGTATCTTATTTATAGTCAAGCTAGCATCAAGCTTTTAAATATTTTGAAATGGTTGAAAAAAATGACAGCATAATTGCTTAAAAAATACACACAGTAGTTTGATTAATAAAAGACACATTCTTTAAGTTTAAATAAAGTTCCACTTTTGACTTTTGATTCCACTTGCACACATACACCCTGGATATTATGTGCATTAAAACTAGTGGAATTCTTCAGCAATCCACTTTAGATTGTATTTGCTTTTCTTCAGTAAATTACAAAGAATATGTAATGACAAAGAAAGATTGCAAAATCTAATAAACAAATTTATCATACATTGTCTGCAATAACAAAATTCAATAATGAAAATACAATTGATTTTTTTATTAGATATTATTATTATTATTATTATTTATTTTGATATTTTTATTTTATATTCATAGTATTGTATCCTATTTTAAACCAATTATTATTTTAAAAATAAACATTTTAATAACGTAGTAATAATAAAAATTATTATTATTTTCTTTAAAAATGTCAAATGAAAAGGCTAAATACTTGTTAAAGCAACAGGGAAAAAACAAGTATTAAATTGTTATTTAAATAACATGGAATCCAAACCTACTGGAAAAAATAGACACAGACGCTCACACAAACTAATTATTTGTGCTATTTAACAAACCCTGAAGTCCAGCCAAACGGCGGATGCTTTTGTCCCGTCCGGAAGCCGCCCAAGTTTACAGACTTTTCCACAGCCGCCATTTTTCAAATTAACAAAGTGGGCTGAGAAGAAATGAATATTCACGAGGAGCTCCTCTCAGCTCACTCCTCCTTTAAGTTTCCCCCTGTGAGCAGGAACCAAATCATCTGTCACATCCCCTTAAATTCAATCATCAGCCCCTCATTCAATTAACCAATATAATATGCAAATCAACCCAACAATGGCCAACAAATGCTAATTGCCTACATCAAAATAATTAAATTGGACGGCAGGAACATAGAAGGACCGGGTCGTCGTAAAAACAGAAGCCGTTTCTTTAATGAAGGGGCGCAAATGTTTTAAATTAGAAGCTCATAAATTGCAAAGACTATTACCCCTCCTTCTCAAAGTCCCAGGAGGACATAAAGACGTCACGCCGGCATAATATATACGTCAAAATACATATACGCCCGCATCTGCCAGGCCTTCGGTGGGTTCCAGGTGAGTGCCAAGAGTAGCCGGGACTCCCACTTCTTCATGCCAGGCTGATCTGTAATCAGTATCGCCAGGTTAGTTCCGACCTTTTCTCACTCCGCCACGGCCCAACAAAGAATGGGCCAACTGCCAGGCGGGAGATAACAAAGAGAAGCCGGACACTCCGCAGCAGATAGCCAGCAGAAGTGGCAAAGTCTCTGCATTATTCAACAGGTTCCCTTTGTTGCTATTGTGCTGGTTGTTTGTAAGGAGAAAACTACACCTGCTCTTGACCTAATGAAGGCCGCGGTGACACGCCGCTATTTTTCATTTTCAGCCGCGGATGCGTCTCAACTAGCCTTTGAAACCAGAGATGAGACGTGAACACATCGCGTAATATGACATCATATCCGACGTCTGAAAAGCAGCTCGACGTAATAATGCGACAGGAGGGAATGTGACTACAATTCTAACAATGATCTTATCAAAGGTCTTATTTTCCAACAGGCCTTATATAATATAATAATATTTCACGCGATGGAGTTGTGCTTTTGCCTTATTTTAAAGTCAGCTCAAACGTGGGAAAACTTTAAATTCATTGTGGCAAGTGACTTTCTGTTTTTGAAGTGCGGGAATGTGTTTTTTCTTACACTTCCCTTGGTGTTTGTTATGTAAAGCTTTGTGAATTACGCTTTTAAACTAGGAAATATACAGTTAAAAATAAAATGACTAACTATCATCGCACATTTCATACATCCATTCAGAGCGTCACATCAGAGGTTATTTTCACTTCAAGTAGAAAAAATAACACATTCAACATAAATAAGTGTCAAACTTGTATGTTAGTAGCTCTCTACTAGGTCTTATTTATGGGATAGGTCTTATTTTCCAAGGCAAAAAGTCATGCTAGATCATTTTTTCCAGGTTTAAATTCAAGTCTAAATATACATACTTGTTTAATTATTACTAAGATAATTCATAAAAGCTAATTAAGACAATCTTGCAACTCTCAAACGTTCAGATAACCTACCTGGTTGTCTGGGTGGTTGACCGTGAAGTATCCCACACAGATGATGAGCTCATGGAGAAGCTCCTCTGAGCTCTGATGGGAGCAGTACCACAGCAGAGAACTCACAATGTGTCTGAAGGCCAGAGAGAGACCCTCCGCTCCTAAAACACCCTGACACACAACAACAATTCAAAGCTTACTTTTCATGAAATCATTTGTTCATACATTTTGTTACTAACAGCTCGATTACTAAACCTTTTTTTAATATTTAGTTGATCATTTTCAAATAAAAGCGTTAATGGAAGTATTAATTTAACTCCACGAAGCCCAAAGTTTCATAAAATTGATTTTGACAGGCCACAAGGTAGATGAAAGCTAAATATAGATAATTAAAATTTGTCTAATTGACAAAATTTTAAGAAATGAAAAATTAACATTGATCGGACTCATCTAATGTGTCTCATGCATTCTTCATTCTGCATCAATTATTTTGCTATTTGCTCTTCGAGTTTTGCTCTTGATCACAAACAATTTTCATGCAAACACGCTGGTCCTTTTCAGTCTTTAAGTTGACTAGTGGTAATGTGGTAATTTTTCCTTAAGATCTTCCAATTGAACTAAATTCACCAAATAATGCAATAAAGAAAAGAAAAAAAAAAATCACTGTTTTAACCATATATGACACTAAAACTAAATATACAACTTGTAAAAAAAATAAATACAGGTACTTAGAGTACACTTTTACTTTTTAATATTTATTTACTAACTAAAATGAAATAGCCAAAAATATAAAATACACAAGGTTTAATAAACTCTCGCAGAAACTCCAAACGTATTAGAAATTCTCACAGAGTTCATTGACAAATTAGGAGTGATGTAATAAGATGTACAGAAAAAAAAAATAAAACATTCCATTATGTAATGCGTAAGCTTCCAGGTGCACAACCCCGAGAAAAGCGAGTGCGGCTACAGATTTACATCAGCAATTTGTATGAGATTCAAACAGAGCTCCAAATAATTCGTTTTCTGTCAAAGCTGGTGTAGAACAGCGTTTTGGGTTTATGACATAATGACACTAATTTGGAGCTTCAGCTCTAGGGACAATTCAGAAAATCTCGATAATTAACAGGTTTTTTTTGTGAGCTTGTGGAGAAGTGGTGAAAGAGAAGGAAGTCAGACTTGTGGAGAGCACAATCAAACTGGTTCTGGATTCTACTGGCTCTGGAATCAGTAGTCGCACTGCTGGACCCCCCAATTCCCTCAACTCGGGAGATGCTATCTGCTGGTCTACAGACAGTATTTATTAAACATGTCTACATGACGGAGCGCCTCAGGGTCAGCATTTTCTGCTGGGTGGGAGAGTGTTAGGGGACGGAGAGTCTAAACAAGCACAAACAACAATACCTGAAAGTCGCGAAGGCACGTTGACGTCCAAGAACACAATACTAGCGTCTCAGCGCATGATAAAGACGTACTTTATGTTTGTGTTATGCTTTTATCTTTGGATGTGTGCTGATATTTTATGTTTACTTATGTATGTTTATCTATTTATTTGTTTCTAGATGTGTGCTTATTTATATCCTCTCTCTCTGCTTTGCTGTTATTAAATGCCATTTCCCCGCTGTAGGGCAGATTTTTATATTTTTCATTTTAACATAAATAAAAGATGCAAAAAAGTATAATGTATTAAAATATAAACATATATAATGTATTAAAATATATATACTGTATATATTTATAGTATATACAGTATATACAAATGAGTAAATGTACATAAGAAATATATTGTGTATATTGCATATATACACACACACACTACAGAAATATGGTTATATGTGTATATGTATAAATGTGCATAATATATGTGTATATTTTACAGTTTAAATATAGCTTTTAAATTTTAGCTATTTAAAGTTTTACAACTCATTTGACATTGAACAAAAATATCCCATAAAGCCATAAAAATGCATATTCAATTCAAAATATCCCTTTTGAAAAAGTAGTGTGAAGTGTGTGGATTTGAAGACGGTAATCCACATGTCATTAATCCAGTTTCCGTCTCCTGCGTTCACGCCCAGGTGTTTACGTGACGATTTAACCCCGTGATGCGATTCTCTTTATCACGCGGGCTGACGTACGACCGGAGACTGCGAGCATTACACCAATCTCGGTTTGCATTACTCACACTGAGCTTTCAACATGACTGGCCCGAGGTCAGAGGTCAGGTGTGTTTACTTCCACAGAGTTAACTTTGTTCTGTGAAGAAAAACACCAACCAGTGGCTCTGACGGAGATTGAAGGAAGGCGGTTGGACTTCAGGCTTTGATGGCTCCAGCTTTATGGTCTGCATTCGCTAATACGATGAACCCGCGCGAGCATTAATTAGAATCTATGACGAAAAACCCTAACTTTTATTTATTGCTTTCGAAGAATGTCTGTCTGATAGGTGCGGCCGGTTTATTTCCAGCTAGCTGAAGGGCAAATCGGTGGTCTGTCTGCTTCTCTGGACTCACAAAAAAAGGCCTAAACAGGCTGTGCAGCATTACTGTAGGTGGACGTGCGAGCTTCAGCTCAGACAAACTCTCTAAACAGTACGGACAACATGCCATGAAGGACATGCAGAAATTATTTCACTAACGGCAGTTTGCGTCAAACACAAACATTATCAAAATTTTACAAGAATATCAAAGTAGTCTTTGTAGAAAAACAAATGATATAAATATGTAATAATATATTAAATATACGTAAATAACGAAATATTCTTTTTTAAATAACTCGATTCTTTAGTAGATGTGCTTAACCGCATTTCAGATTTTGCTTATATACTTGCGTCGTAGAGCTGTAAAACCACGAAAATGTACTATTTTAATGTGGAACTCTTTGTGTCAAACAACATTTGGACGGAACTTTGAAAAGAGAATAAAAACAGAATTCTTCCTCAGCTTCATCTGGCTCACGGTATAATTTGACAGATAAAATCTAAATTTTAGAAACCTATTTATTATATACAAATATATCATATTATATATGTAACACCATATTTACGCAAATATAAGCACACCCCTGATTTTTCAGGCATTTTTTTTTTATTATTAACGTTTGTGGTTCAATTACGTTGACATTGAATAATAGACAACAAAAAGTCGATTCTAGTGGTCAGGACTTCAATAGATTTTTTGCTCTCCAGTCAGACTCTGCACATGCACAGAGCAATTGTTTCAAGCTCAGACCTGTTTCAAGCTCTCTGTTTATCCGACATCGTGTGTGAAGAGGAAGGATTATTATCCCCTGTGCAGCGACCAAGCGTTTTGACTGTGTCTGTTTCTTTTTTTTACTCCTAGCTCGTGTTCTTCGTTTTCAACTGTTTCAACTCTTTCTGCAATGACACACTGGACTTGTTTGTAGCCGGTTGCGCTAAGCTAAGAGGTCATGGTTTGTCGTAATATCAAATTGTACTGTATTAAATCTCTGTGTTCAATCTTCCTGTGTTATTTTCTCAGTTAAGTGTTGCGACGTGTCTTAAGTTTCTTTATTTCTGCTATTGAGCCAATAAAAGTTATAAAAAACAGAAAAAAAGAGGGTTATTTTTACACACATAAAAAAATCGGCGATTACAAGCACCCCACCACCCCAAGTTTTTGAGCGTCGAAAATTAGAACAATCGGGTGCTTATAATTGCGTAAATACGGTGTATATATATGTTAAGGCAGGTTTGGTCAAAGTTTCCATATACATATTGCGAAAAATATTTTTTTGTAGCAAGCTTAAAATGGAAGCTACACAGCAAACCAGAGATAAAAACGAAAATGTAATAAAAAAATAATTTTGGAATGACTCCTCCTCTGTACATTAGCTATTTAGAGCACAAGACATACAGCAGGACACATAAAGCACACAAGTACCTGGAAGGCCGAGAGGTCCAAAAGGGCGAAGGTATTGAGGAAGCGCAGTGCCTGGAGGGCCACCTGGATGACGGTGTGACTGTAAGGCTCCTGGGGGCTGACGGGGCCGGAGGAGAGGGTCTCCGGGATGACGCTGTGGAGCAGGATGCAGTACATCATGTGAAGGACACCCACAAGGTCGGTGCTCTGCAGGAGGGACGTCAAGCCTGTGGGGTCCTGACGCTTGCTCTCAAAGACGCTGACCGACCTGAGAACCAGAGGGAAGAAAATACAATTTAACGTACAATAAAACGTGTTTATTAAGAAAAATTCAAGTTCTGAGCAACTGTAAGGCGCTTTTCACAGTTTTTAATGGTCTCAAAGCGCAAAACACCATCAATGGGAGAAAAGTAAATTGTGTATTGTGTAAATCGCAATTGTGAAAATAAAAACTTAATTCTAAACCCTTTGCAAGAATGAATGTATATTGTGATGACGTATAGAACATTATATATTGAAAGGCATATATACTTGCACTTAAGGAGTCCTGATCTAATCAGTCATTTGATTTTGAGCCCGATCTGATATCAATTCCTGAACAGGAATTTCCAATACACATATACACAAACTCACACAAAACATTCCTACATTTACAGCAGTGCTCCTTTGTCGCACAAAGCCAACTATGTATAATTGTATTTAGTTGTATGTCTTTTTTCTTTTTTTCATTACTTGTTGTTCTTTATACTTACATTCAGTGTTGTGCAAGTTACTTCGTAATTGTAATATGTTACATATTACTTATTACTGTTTGTAAAAAGTAATAAGTTACATTACAATATTACTGTCTCAGAAATGTAATATATTACATTACTTTTGTATTACTTTTAAGTTACTTTCACCAAAATAACTACAGAAGTAGAAATTAACGTCCTAAAATAACAAAATGTACCTTTTAACAGTAATTTATGTTACAA
>MU204410.1:7772827-7819438 GCA_017309775.1 Paedocypris sp. Pulau Singkep
TTGCGAACAGGAAATATTAAATGTTTGATTTACTGTCTTGAAAGTGACAGATTTGATGTAACGCAACCGTTACTTGCATGTAACGAGTAATATATTACTGAAAATACTAAAAGTAATAAGTTACACTACCGCGTTACAGCAAAAAGTAATATATTAGTGTAATATGTTACTTTTGTAACGCGTTACTCCCAACACTGCTTACATTTTGTGGACATGTTTAGGATGTCAAAATCAGCAGACACATTTCTATAATGCATTTGTTATAAATAAAGATGTGTTTTTATTATAGTTTAAATCATCATGCATGTTTGGGATATGAAAGATGTATTAAAATAGAAATATTCCTTGCATGGCATAATACAACGTTTTATATTTTACTTTTATGCATTTAAAGGACACACAATCAAACTAAAATTTTATAACTTACACAGCATACAGAAAAAAGTAATACCGTATTTATGCACATATAAGCACCACCTTTTTTTTTTTTTTTTTTTTTTTTTTACATTTTAGAAGCTCAAAAACGTGCAGGGTGCTTATATTTGCATAAATACGCAAAAAAAAAAACTCTTAAAAATGAATTATACATAAATATACTCTTGAAAAGACCCATGCATGAATGGAACTCCTGCAGCCTCGTATTTACACAAAGACATCCGACATAAACCCCCCACTTGGATCGACAAGTAATAAACGCTCCAGTTACAAAAACAAATCAGTGTGTGAAAAATTATTCGATCAGCTCACAAAGTTCTACGTATTGTATTAGACGGCAAAGAAAAGAGATCTCCAGTCTTAGGTTCCCATGTTTATATATCTATCAGTTAGAACCAATGATGTTTCAAACTAGCATGGCAGAACGGTGTCACAGCACAGGAAAGAACAATCTCAAAAGATGAAGTGACCTCACGATTCAAAAAGGAGTTAAAACAACAGGAACAGTTGAAGTCATACTATATGCATGATCTACAAAGACAGAAAAGAGGAAAAGAGTTTAAAAACTTTAAAAAACACTTTAAAAAAAAAGGGATGTGACATTCATAAATAAAAAATGAATGTATAGGTGAAAAATAAAGTGCAAATAACTGCAGACTTGTCAGTCTCCAGATTTGACGTCATATAAATGATAATCTAACAAGATATTGAAAAAGAGACTCGTTAGTATCAAACTGGTTTCCTTTTATATAAAACAGGCAACAATTACAAGTCTATCATATATTATAAACATATAAAAAAAAGTAAAATTGTCTTATAAAAATGCTAAAATTATTTTTTATTTGATTTCTATAATAAAAAGTTAGTCACTGTACAGGATTTAAGAACTATAATTGGATCATTTTATCCCCGGTTTTGAAAATAATCTCAGATGGCCGAATTTATCAAAAAAGGCAATAAACTGGAGAGATGCAGAGAATGAAAACAAGATGAGTCAAACTATAAAACAGACATAAATCCCAAAAAAAGGACATTTGGACTCAATAACAAAAAAAAGGGAAAGTAAAGCAAGCGCTTTGATAAATGTTACTTGTCACACAACCGTAGACAATGTAATGTGCAGTTCAAAAGAAGTATAACTCAAATTTACAAACGTAGAAGTTTAAAGGAATTCTTAAATGTTCAGAAATGTGCAAATACCGTAGTTACGCGAATATAAGAACGCCCCCTGGTTTTTCAGGCACAAAATGAAAATTAAAAAAAAAAGTTTTGTTACATTTCTGGTTCAATTACGGTAAAATCCTCCTACACTTACTATTTTTTCTTTATTTAACAAACCTACCTTGTGACTCGTATAATTTTGAAATCATTTTACTTCAATGACAGATAACAAAAAGCCAATTCTAGTGGTCAGAGCTTCACTTCCCAAGAGTCTTTGCACCGGTCCATGTTTGCGCAAAACAACTGCTGGAGGCCCGTCAAACTTTCTGTTTATCTGACGCTTTATGAAGAGAATCGAAGCGAACAGAAGGATTATTATCCGCTGTTTAGCAGACCGAGCGTTTTGACTGTGTCTGTTCCTTGGATTTTTTTACTTCTTGCCAGTGTTCTTCATTTTTGACTGTTTTGACTCTTTCTCCAATTACACAGTATATTCACGCACATATTTAAGTTTTTTTTTTATCTGAACATACGTTTTTGAGGCTCGAAAATAAAAAAAAAGGGGTGCTTATATTTGTGTAAATACAGTACGTCCCTTATAAAACTCTCCATCCATCCATCCCACTTGATCAAGTCCAAACTCACAAGATTAGCAACACAGTTTTTGTGCATTTTGATCAGGACAGCACGTGGCAGATTAGCCGGACTGGTAACTTCATAGCCCGGAGCGTATGACCAAACCCTGATCTGAGATCGGATCTTCTGTTACTGTCGGGACAGCAAAGCTCAGGATTTCAGTATCAAGGGCTGATCTTTACGCAAGTTTCCAAAAAGTCTCACATTGCAGTGGAGGATCCGTTGGTGAGCAGAGCAGCGAGCGCACTGGAGGGGAAACAGACCTTTCGCTAAGCCAGCGCCAAACAGGGTGCCAGGCTTATCCGGGCGGAAACCTCAGCCTCCATTATGACCTCGCAGCAAGTGCACCAGATTAGCTACTAGAAATAAGCATCTGACTGTTCCAGTCGTGCTTCCCTCATCCACATTTAACCCTAAATGATGTTATAAAATACTCCGAGCTGGGTTCAGCTTCTGCCGACAGCCATGATCGGCATCAGTGTAAAGGGAGGAAGATTAGGTTCTCACTGCCTGACTGTGCATGACGTACTTCACATCTCAGGAGCCTGAAACAGGAGACAGCAAAGTGGGATGAAAGTAAAAGGCCTGACGGAGGCAATTTAAGTCTACCTACTGACCCCAAATCAGCATCACTTGCTTAATCTAGGTTTGCAGCGAAACCTGCTGTAATCTGCCGGCTCGAGTTAAGATGACATCAAAAATGGGCAGTTGTGGTCCAGTGGTAAGAAATTGGTTGGTTGCGGGTCCGAGTGTCCTTGAGCAAGACACTGACCCCCACATGCCCGCCTTCACGGCTTAACGCTGCCCACTGCTCCTGGTTTGTGTGTGTCACCTCACTTTGTGTCTGTAACTTCACTGGATGGTTAAATGCTGAGGACAATTTCAACACAGTCCCTAATGGCCATAGGGAGAATACTACTCACTACATTATCAATGTGGGGATTTAGACAAGGCCCAAGTTGCCCAGTTGTAGATACCCAAGTTGCTTCAGCTTCTCTCTAACTTTAATGAAAAAACCCGAAGCTTGTTGGGAATAAACTTTTCATGAAGGTGCAATTGATCCCCGAGTACAAGACTCTATTCACTGCACAGCCTTGTTCCATCAATATTAAAAATCACACAATCAAGGGATCGCTTCATGCATTTTCTAGGCAGTTCCGAGGAGAAATGTTGAGTTTAGCTGATTTACACCAAATCACAGCGTCAACTACTAAATCTACTACACACCTAGCGCTCGTTTTTTTCCCCAAGTTTTAGCAGCACATAAGAAAAAAGATTTCAAGTTAGGATCAATCACAAATAAATTTAAATATGTCGTCTTTATGTAAAGGTGCGCTTCAGTGTTGTGTCTTCTTTTCTTTCTTTTACTAATGGTTCCGGCAGACACGCATATTTGCTTTTATTGGCACAATAACAGAATCAAAGAAATATTAGCCACACAGCGACGCTTAGCAGTGGCTAAATTATTAGAAAAAAAAAAGAAACTAAATACAATAATTATTATTGAAACAGAGACAACAAACCAGATAGCAGGAGCAGTACAGAGCTAACGGTTAAAAACAAAGTCCACAGGCAGGCGACAGTGTCGGAACAGGGAGGAAAACGAAGAACACAGGCAAGGAGTCAAAACCAGGGAACAAACACAATCAAAACGCTCAGGCTGCTGCACAGGGCAAAACAATACTTCAGAACAATGATCTTTGTAAAGCATCTGATGATGCATGAGACCTAGCAACTGAAGACTGCGGTGCAAAGGCTCATGGGAGGTTACCGGCGAGAGATACCCGCCTCTCCCTCGCTCTCTCTTCCCTTCGCTCTGTCTCTCTCTCTCTCTCTCTCTCTCAGTCTCTCTCTGTCTCGCTCTCCCTCCAAACAGTGTTTAACGGAGTTCGATTTTCATTGCTGCAAATCTGTTGTTTACATTGATACGTTGCATATGCAGGAAATACACAGGATACACTATTCATATCTTATTATGAATAATATTAGCTGTTTTAATTAGAAGAGAACTGCTAATTTTTCATGTCAATACGAAATTTACGCACTGTGCTTTAATTTCAGTTGTTGATGTTAATTAAATAATCATATAGAGGATCTGCGTTTAGTTAAATTATTTGAAAACTTGATTTGAAAAAAAAAGCGTCACCTCTGAGCAGATAGACATGCACGTGTGATTACATTTTTTTAGGATTGATATTTTATGCTGCTCTTTAATATTTACAGTCGAGTCAATCTCACTGAATTCATTTTGCACTTGTGTTAAGAACACATACGGCCTCGTTATTTATTTTGTGTAATTTTGATGTCTTTATTTTGGCCTAAATTTAATGTTTTACGGGATATTCAAACGTACTATGCGGTTTTGTACAAGATAAGCTTCAGTTAAGTCACTTTGTTGTTGGCTGAATTTAAATGCACTTTACAGGGGGGCGGGGTTATCTTTAATCAGTTTATGTGTGTGTTTGTGCCCCCTTGTTTCATATGGCCTTTGTGTTTAAAAAAAAAATTAAAAAAGTTAAAAAGTGTTAATTAAAAACTAAATGGCATGTTTATTTAATTTTTTATGGACAAATAATCGTTTGGATAATCGATAGAATAATCGCAAAATATAATCGATAGAATAATCGAAAAATTAGTCGATAGATTAGTCGACTATTCGAAAAAAATAATCGATAGATTAATCAATAAGAAAATAATCGTTAGTTGCAGCCTTAGATGAAAGCTTACGCCCTTTTATATATGATTACAAAAGAACGTGAATAACAAAGGCACTTCATAAGTTCGGGTCTTCAAAGCCCAATTTATTAGGAATTGCTGAAAACAGAGGATTGCCTACTGATGATTGCGCAAGACAGTTGTTATAAAAAGAAACTGTACTTGTGTTTCCCACAGATATTTAGTGACGGAATTGGAAGGCTGAAGTTGGGAGAGACGCTGGTGTCAAGTCCAGCTGGTGATCATCTCAGCAGGCAACAGCTGGAGCAGAACTTCACTGGCTAGATGAGATACAACGCTTACCTTTGAAAAACTAGAAATGCTAGAATTTTATTCTATAAATGCATTGAACATATCTGAAGAAATAATCAATGCTGTTGTAAAATGGTGTAAAGTACATGAGTAAATGGACTATGTTACTTAAGTATGTTTTTGACTATTTGTACTGAGTATCAAAAATAGAAGCAACTTTTACTCACTACTCGACTACATTTTTGAGTATCTGTGCTCTTTACTCAACGACATTTCAATGGAACCTTACCGTTACTCATTACATTGTGATTGCGTGCGACAATTCTGCATCTTTTTCTATAAAAGTTAATTTCTTGGGCAGAGAAGGTGATATCGCCATCTGCAGGATGCTGAAGGTACTAGATTCTATATATGAGCTATATCACATGAACGTGAATAAGTGGCATGATAAATACCAGGTGTTTAATTAGTGACATGGCTGTGATAGCGATAAAGCAAACTATTTTGCTTTTTTAACAACTTTGTTCTGCCATTTTGAAACATTGAAAAAAAGAACAAATGTTACATTTTATTTCAATATTAAGGGAAAAAAACAATAAACATAAACAATGTGTTTGCTCTTCAAACTTCGTGGACATTTTGAGGCTCTAAATTTAATAGGAGTAAAATACTTAAGTTCTTTAAAATTGGACACTTTAGGACTTTTACTCAAGTACTTATGGTTCTTACCGTAAGTATGGTTTTCAGGTGATCTTTACACCTCTGTGCAGCAACGAAGAAGGCAACAATCAGTTAGCAGAGCGCTAAGCCTTTTTTTTAAGCTGGGGTCAGAGGTCAGAGGTGGGGATATCACAAGCTGTGACTGTGTGGTTAGCCTCTGTCAGCAGTTGTGCACACACACATGTACGCTGACACACGTGGGTGGGCTGCGTGTAGGGGTTTACAGTACGCAGACGAGACCACTAGATGACTATCAGCGCAGGATCGGCAGCAAACTGCCACCAGACGTTTCAGGTTCGAATCCCAGTCTGGTACCGAGGGTCCTTGAGCAAGACACTGACCCCCGTATGCCCCCCGGCGTAAAGCTGCCCACTGCTCCGGGTTTGTGTGTGCCACTTCACTGGTTGGTTAAACGCAGAGCACAATTTCGAAACGTCCCCAATGTTAACAAACACATATAAAGGGCAAGAAAAGGTTTCATGAAGTCACAAGGCGGTGTAAGGGTTAATTTAGCCTGCCATAGTTTTGTTCTACCAATATCTGTATCTATTTGTAAGAATGAATTTGTATCTATGTTCAAAGCCTAAATCGAAGCCTATCTATGTTTCTGATATGATTAAATACCTCGTGCCGTTCTCTCGTCATGTGACAAATCTCGTCACCCGCAGATAGTAACACACCATGTGATGTAATAATGGGTAGAAGAAAGAGTGCGCTGCTGCGGTAAGACTTATAATACAGCAATCCCTCGTTTATTACGGTAGATACGTTCCAAGCCCGGCCGCGATAGGTGAAAATCCGCGAAGTAGAGGCAAAACATTTACGTATTTATTTAACACTAATTCAGACTTTTAAAACACTTTTTTTCGCGTAGTATTCTTTATTAAAGTAATGTTAACAAACATCCTCACACCGCACGCGTCGTCCCCGCAGAGATATTAAGGACGAGGACGTAGCTCCGACGCCGTTTGGTCAACTCTTTGGTTTGCTTTTGTTTTATTTAAATGTTTTGTAACGGGAAATATCACTGGCCCATTAAAGGTTTTGGTGAGCTTCCCATCCTCTGCCTTTTTATTTTAGGCGAGACACCCGTGGCCAGGCCAACGCATTACATCGGGAAAAAATGAATCCGCTAATATACGTAATAAAGAAATAATTTCCGCGATGCAGTGAATCCGCGATAGTCGAACCGCAAAGTAGCGAGGGATTACTGTATTAAGAACTCTCTAATTCTCACACTATTGATCTGTGTGTCACCAATACTGTCGAACTCCAACCGCTAGATCTTGGTGTCAAACAGGAGGTTTCAAGTTCTAGTACACACAATCACAGAGACAAGGAATCGCCAACCCAAATCCCTAATGATCTCCGCAACGGCAACGAGACTGACTCTGATCATCACAAGAGGTACAAGTCAAGCTTGATGGTTGAAATGCTTGGAATCAGTAATTGCGAAAAACGGTTTCTGAAAGTTTCGGCCACTTTATTTTCCATGACGTTGATGGTGCGCCATATAGTTAAGGCCCATAAACAGGAGTAAAAGAGGTGAAATGAAAAGCCACTTACCGAACGGTCACAGCAAAACACAACTTGCACATCCCGTGAAGGAATGACGTGGCTTGCTCGAGAAAGGCCGAAATCTTGGGACTCCAATCGATCGGCCCTTGTATGGAGAGGAAGCAGCCGTAGAGCTTGTTGATCAAACCAATGTTTACCACATAGCTGGAGAAAAAGCACAAATAAAGACATTTAACATTTAAATCAACCAAACATGGCTAACACAATTGATAAATCTGTTGAAAAGGAAAGAAAAATATTCTCTATGCCTAAAACACACGGTTTTCGGAATGAATAGAATTGCTGTTGAATTGATTAATTCAAATAAGTGTAAGACACTTATTTGATAATTTCCAGGTATTAATAAAAGATAGTGTGCACAAATTCTTTATTCATGCATTTGATCTCACATCTAGAGTGTATATAATGTCATTGATGGGTAAAATGTGTTCTAAAGAATGTTCTAAAATATTTTATTGACATATTTTTGTTTAATCATCTTTACAATCTATTTTTTTGCAGAATGTCATCAAAAGTTCATATAATATCTATGTAGAAGGTCCATAAGGCATATCCTCTTCTATTCTTTTCTATTGAGATATAAGGGCCTCAAAGTTGCCTTAAAATAAAAATATAGAGTTGCACTATTAATATTTATTAGCAGATGCGTCAATCTGGGATCCAAACACCTACATGGTGTTTCTAATCAAATGCTTTACTGAGTTATAACTAAATGAAATGCTTAAGAAGTAACTAGATCCAAACTAAGTATATGACCCTACAGATCATCTCGGAGTAAATCCACCCATCATCTATACACCAGGAGTCCTGACTTCACCCCGAATGCCTGACTGACCACTAATCCCAACCTAGTGACCTCTGACACTTTAATTCTCGAAAGAGACACAGTATTGCAACCCATAGTAAACACGAGTAATACAGAAAATAATACATACATAGAAATACATAGAAAATGTCTAGATCTTTGGTCTTCAAGGCTTGTCCTTAAAACACTGTTTTGGCTCCGGCTGATGAGGGATTCGAGGATTTTTACAGCATTGAGACTCGTTGAGACACTTGAGGATGGTTATTTGTTTGTGGGCGTGGACAAATCACAAATATGCACTTTCTGAATAAGTACTCGCAATTCCCACAGTCCAAAAAGTTGAATTGGAGTCTGAACAACTGAAGTCAGGTGTGAGTGAGATTGTGAATGTGTGTGTCCTGTTTTTGACCAATTTCATGACAAATCTGATCAATATAATGCAAAAGAATTATATTGTAATTCTACAATAAGCGTGAAACTGTGCAATAATTTAGTTAATTTCCATGCTAATGACAAACCCCATGTGATAAATGTGCTGTAAAGTCATATTCATTGCCATCACATCTATGTGTCACTAATACAACCTTTTTACATTTCATCTAACCAATAAGTTAAACTTTATTGTTATATAAAGCATGAACCTGCTTTGAGACTACATTCATAAATAGCAGAAAGCGGTAAAAAAAACAAAAAATAACACAACATGAGAATCATGTCGTTATTTCAAATACCGTATTTAGACAAATAAAAGCACACTGCAAATATGTGACTTTCCAGAAACTAACAAATCTGGCTAAATACTTCTCTTAACCATACTTTTACATCTTTTGATAAACCTAACCTGTGACAGTTTTATTTGAATAATAGGTCGCAGAGCAGCTTGTTTAGCCACTGCTACACTAAGTGTTACGTCTCGGTTAATGTTTCTATATTTCTGTTATTCATCCAATAAAAGCATATATTCCTGTCTGCCTCTGGAACCCTAAGTAAAAGAAAGAATAGAGGACATAATACAGCAGCGCTCCGCTGAATAAAGACGACACATTTTCAGTTATTTATGATCGATCCTGACTTGAAACGTGAGAAATAAGCACATATAAGCACCCTCCGAGTTTTTGAGCTTCTAAAATCGGGAAAAAGAGGTGCTTATATTTGCATAAATACGATAGCAACGTTATAGTTTTTGTGGTTGGACTCCTTTTGGAAGAGGTCTAGTCTAGCTGTGAGGTCCTGACGTTCAGCCTAGCTAGGTGCCCATCTTGAACACTAGGCGCCTATCTTGATCTAGTGCGCTCTTAGGTTGCAACCCGATCCTTCACCTAAGCCTACTACTCCTGCCTATTATGTCTATATCTCTAATTTGTCTGGTCAAATGAAAGGTCTCATGACCGAGTCGGTCCCCACCCTCCCGGCTACAAATCAGTCCTAATTACAGTATTAGCAGACGACCGTGTCTCTGTGTGCCAGCTCAAGTCTATAAAAGGTGGAATCCACCAACCCCCTCTTCACAGCCCAGGTATGCCTGATGTCCCCACCCTCGTGCGTCTCAAACGGCCAAAATTCTACAGGCGGTCAATCACTTCCAGTAAAGCCTGGGCCAAAATAGAGAAAATCGCTGACTCGTGCTTCACTTCCTTGCCACTTTGACCTTCATTTCCAGTCTTCATCGTTCTCTCTCTCTCTCTTTGTTATCACCCTTGTGTTTCTTTTGTTATCTAGCTGGCAAAACTAAACAACCAGGCTTCCTAGTAGGTTAGTCCTCACCTGAACTAAAGTTCTTTGTCTTGGATTAATGCTTTTCTGGGAGCTGAAAGCAGCTTTCCGCACACCATTGTGCAGCCGATCGGATGCTTTAGCTGGTCAACACGAGCCAAAGTGATCAGTCACGATTAGCGAACAAAGCTAATGACCTACACACACCTTGCTCTGTGGATATAACGCCCAAAAAACGGAATAAAACACTGGTATACATTAAAAGGCCTTTGCTTGAGAGATGCGGAGGAAAAAAAAGAGCAATTTATTGGATCCGAGGGCTGGATGTTTATTCCAGGGGTGCAAATATGCTGAGACGTGGTGCTCGCATGAGAGATGAATGTCTGAATCTGGACACTGTCGGGCGTTCCTCCCGTTTCCCCAGATTTAATGTGCCCTTTAGTAAAACTGGCACGTTTTCAAAAGATTTACCAGAGCTACGGCTACGTCGCATAGTTTACGCTCGTTGCTCATTTCTCCTTCCTTATTTCTTCCCCACAGCATTATTTTTAGTGACCTACTCACTACTCTGCCTATTTTGACCGTTTCTGGGGGTCAGTGCACGGTCATTGCGCTGGGCTTCAGACTGCTTGTGTCAAACAAATCATGGGAGGGAAGACTGAGGAATTGTGGGAAGCTTGGGATTCTTAGCAAGCCGGGCTGTCTGCCTTTCCTCAGAGACCAGAAGAAAGTCCAGCGCTGCCGCTCTCCTCCGCACTTCCCTGGTCGCACACAGGGGTCAACAGCAAGTCGCCATTCTGGACTTTACGGAGAAGGCTTGCTTCACTGAGTGGTCAGAGCCTTCTTCACTCGCAGAACCTCAGAAAGCCTCGTCTAGACCATGATGTCATAATAATAGAAGAAGTGTGACACGGAGCGGAGCTATACATGCTCAGCTATATCCTCTCGATGTCTCTCCATTCGTCTACAATCTCTTTCACAATTTAAATGAGTTTCCGATTAGAAATTAAGAAGATTGTCATATTATACACAACATTTGCACGTAATTGATGAACTTTGATGGATCTGACCAGTGACCACTGATGGCATTACTTTGGCATTACATTGCTTTTAGTATCGTTGTAAATATATAACAAAAAATAATAATATATACTGTCAAAACATTCTGTCACATTTAAAATACAACTGCAAAACTGGAGTTTTTTTTTTAATTGGCGAACTGGCACTCTCAAGCGTCTATCATTATTATTACTACTCCTACTATACACTGTACTATACACACACTGAACTCTGCACTACTTAAAATAGCAAAGAGGCACTACGCTAAATACATTTTCATTTTATCACATTTTGTGGCATAATGTTTTATGTAAATTTGTGTGTATTCTAATCATTTATATTATAAACATTTTTGTTTATTATTGATTGATTGAATTCTCTCATTTAAAAACTTTGATCAGACAAGTTAAACACACACACATTGTATTAAAAATCAATTTCCCAATAATGTCAACATTATATGCACTGCATGTGTCAATACATTACAATAGCTTTTAGTTATTAAGAAAAACACAATTTTACAATCATTACTAATACTAAAAATTAAATACTAAAATAACTAAAAATAAAAAACTAAAACACTATCCAACGGATGAAAGTATAACAAAGTAAATGCAAAATGTCAATTAAAAAATCTACATTAACTAGATGACACTGTGAAATCCAAATTACAAATGTATCAATTTAACACATGAATATGCAACTCAGCTTCACATTAAATATGCCTAAAACAAAACTACTGTATAATAAGTGATAATAATTACTTGAACAGAAAACAAAAGTTTAACTTATCCTTAATTTAAAATGGTTGATGTACGTATTTAGAATATACTGACTTGTGTAAAGTACTCAGTACACTTTAGGGATTTCTGTAATTTTTGCAAATATACAATACGTATAGGTATAATACAATTTATTCTAAAAAACAAAGTTCGACGAACGTGTAAAGAAACTAAAAAAAATTCTTTAGACATTGAAACACTGAGCATAGTATTTGTACTTGTATCCGTACTTGTACTATGTATTATTGATTATTCTGAATTTATTGGGACTGTGTGAATTTATGCTTATATTTTTGATACTCAGTACAAGTACGAAGTAGCCAAAAACTTTCAAGTACAAAAAATATTTACAATATTTATAAAACTTACAAAACTTCCTAAAGTGTATTCAACAAAAGCGTACTTTACCCCTCACGTACGTCATAATTCACCCTTAAGACAGACGCAGATAAAATGATATACCTGATGAGATCCTGGGCACAAGTGTGGAAGTTGTCGTTGGCAAGCGATTTGCTCTTGGTCTCTGGAGTGATGAAGCGTGGACCGTTTCTCTCCGGATTGGCCGACTGCAACTGTCCCAGCACGGTAGCCAGCGTCTGCAGAAGTCCTGTGGTCAGACCTTCAAACACCTGCTTGTTCACACTGCGGCCGTAGATGCTCTTGTCCTCATCTGGCACGTAGAGCTGGAAGAAAAAACAAAAGTCTTTCATTAAGAGAAAGAATATTATGTGCAGAAGACACGACAGATGCTGCAGTCAGTGTTCGCTCTTTTATCAGCCTGAGACTGAGATGTCTAGGTCAAAAGTTTCGTTTTATTATCAACTGCTATGGCCTCTCAACGGGTTTTAAAAAGCAAATCATGTTGAAACAACTGGAACCTGGATTTCGTTTGACATCCCCTAGAAGATTTGATGGAGCCGCTTTCATAAATTACACCATTACTGTACCTGCACTGCCGCAAATCTTTTGTGATGGAAAAGGCTATAAACAAAAGCCCTTTATAAAGCGTCCCAGATCCCGAGACCATTCATTTGTTGAAACTAATAGCAACAGGACAAACTACCTTCGCAAACCTGCACGCAAAACTGACGGAGGGATGGATTCCCTCCAACAGCAGAGCCGGTGCTGATGGACATCCGAGATCCGTCAACAAAGGGCCAAAGCTCGTCTCGGTGTCTGTCCCGGCGCGCTTGCACAATAGCAAGGGTCATTTAAACCTCAGCTTGCATTTTAAAGCGGGTCCGATTAAACCAGAGGGAGCGAATAAAAATGATCCCAGCTTCTTTTGTTTCCACGCACGCCATTAATCGTTGTTTGAAACGCTGATCCTCAAGCGGATAAATAACAACAAGGGCCGAGCTGTATTATTCATCAGGGTTTGAATGTGCAGCGACAATTCCAATTGACATTTTGGCTGGTGGTGTGCCAACTGCGGGCAAAGCGAGCACTCGCGGGGTGTTCCCTTGTTGGCAAACACAACTGGAGGGAAAACGACACCGGATCGTGTAACAACAATCGAAGAGAAAGAAATAGAAGTCGCTCGCTGAGCATTTATGAACTTTTTGCAAAGTGAATGACTTCTCCAAGCACTAAGCTTAAAAGTAATTATTAATTTTCGCATAATAAAATGCAATTTACCATACAGTTTACCATGGTAAATTACCATGCATTTTACCATCTTTCAAGTAAATATACTTACCATACAGTACATTTTAACAATAAATGTATTTTTATTATTATTGTAGTTTTTATTTATATTGAGTAATCAACATATTTATATACATTTAATTGCACCTTAATTATTTGTATTATTTTAATAGCACTGTTATTGTGTTTATTGAGAGTTAATGACATTCTGATTAACATGTAGTGAAAGTAAGTATTCTTCATATTATATTTCAACGTATTGGATATAGAATAGAGAAAGTAGAAAACAGAAACTAATATTAAAAAAAACATACAATATATATTTCAAACCTAACACTACACACACACACACACACACACACACACACACACACACACACAATTAATGTAGGATATAAATATGCAGTGGTTGGTATGCGGCATTGGAATGTTCAGAATTAAACAGTCTTCTGGACTGTACATCTACTGCACATTTGCACGCTTGCATACACATTTTGCACAACACATTAATGTCGCTTTATCAGATCCAAATCTGCAGATTGTCTTGCACTGACTTTTAAAATCAAACTGTCTAATTGCACTTGGTTTCACTATATGTATACCCGATTATGCGTGAAATTGCAATAAAGCGTCACTGCTTGTACACCTTTAACAGCTATATGAAAAGTTGGTAATAGCAAAGAGAAGTAATGGAAATCGACTGTGGAACAGGTAAAACTCATGTTAGAATGACGGGTTTCTATGTGAGTGCGAGAGCAGGAAAAACTAGCCACATTCTCCACAAATCTAATTACCTGGAGAGAAAGAGGCCAACACACACACACACACACACACACACACACACACACACACACACACACACGCACACACACACACACACACACACACTAGAAACTACACGAAAACAACTGGAACTTTGTTCTTGAGTTTTCCACTTTCATTTGGTGACAATTCAATTTCTATACAGAACCGTTTCTGTACTAGAAAAGTCAGTGAAAGCAAGCGATGAATCCTCACAGCTTTATACTTAAACTCTTTTGGTTGTACTCTACATTTTGACGTTGCATTCCTTACAGTGCGCTTGGTTTCTCTAACCTGCACGAGAAACACAAGACTAAAGAAGGATGATAAAAGAAAAGATGCGGCTAGAGAAAGTGAGCTACAGAACAGAAGTGAAACGTGATTCGGTTTCCCAGAACTTCAGAAGATTCAGTGAGTCATATAAACAAGAGTAATGTTGTATGCATTAAAATCCATTTTGGTGTTGGCTTAAAGCTAGTAGATGAGCCGCATATGCTCTGGCAAGACGAGCAAGACAGGAACGACCCTTTAAACATGACAAAACAGCACTTTGGGTCTTTATAAGCTTAAGTGGGAGCTTGGTTTTGAAGGAGATGCTGTGCACCCAAAACCCAGGCATCTATGGTTCTGTCGCTGCAGATCCATATGACTTGATTTTACGTCTAACAAGAAACATTTTACAGAAAATACTAGTTTCTCTTCGCTATATGACTGCAAATGAAAAAAGTATATTGTGTAACATTGGTGGGCATTTCATGAAGGTAAGCTACAGATTAGCAAATCTTCTCTTCTGCACATCATATTATAATGTAATGTGGCAGGAAAAACCTGGCAAGAAAATCTATCAAACTATAAGACGCACACATTTATATATATTGTATGTGTATAACTGTACTGTACATTTTTTTTACAATATACATAAAATCACACCCTGAATTTCAACATAATGCCTCTATTGCGTAACTTCCCACGGCTAGTTGCGAATAACATTCCGCAAACAATTTTGGCTTCTTCTCTATGAGTTCCACACGCCATCATCCCTGACAGACGCGGCTGCGGTTCTGCTGTTGTGACAAAAAGTCTCAGCCTGTTTGCAAGACGCTCATACAGAATGGGAACTTTTGGTTCATGGATTAACCGCTCGAAACTAAACATTTTACTGGCGGTTTTGAGCCTTTGCCTAAATATGTTTTGACGGAGAGTAGTGAACATGGTTGCTCCAATAAACAAGGTCAACTTTATATTCAAGTTTAACTGCGAGTTAATTAAATACAGTCGACTCTGCTTAATCGGGCCACAGGTTAAAGGGAGCAGCTACTTTATTAGGCAAAATCCTTAAGTCTTATCACGCAAATTTGTCCCGACGTGTCCAAATTAACAGTGTTAATTAATTCATAAAATAGTAGTATTCATCATCAAATAAAATTCAGAGTATTCATTGAAATACCTCTGGTGTGGTACAGAACCATCTGGAGAATATCTGGCCTGAGCAACTGAAACTCACCATCAACTGATGGAGTAGAAGGTCCATGAGGAAAGTGATCTGGTTGCTGTAGAGAACGTAGGAGCAGTTGTGGGTGCAGTGTGTGCAGGCCAGGAAATACGTGTTGACGGCGGCACAGAGTGACCTGGAAGAAAAGAGCAACGGAGGGGATGAGTTCCACAAAACCAGGAGGTTAGAGAGACACCCAATCTGAAACACCCAAGAGGTGTTTCTGACAAAATGTGGTGAGGAAAATGTTCCTTACAGCTCAGAGAATGAAAGCAACAAACTATTGCAGATTAAATGTAAATGCTTCATAAAATCTCTCTCTCTTCCTCTCTGGCTTTCGTACTTCTGTCTCGTTCTCAATCTCACGCTCCGCCTGTCTCACTGTCTGTCTCTCAGTCTCTCTCTATCTCTCTCTCTCTTACTGCCCCTGTCTTTCTGTCGGTCAAACGCTCTGTCTTGCTATCTGTTTCTCTCTCACTCACTCTCCCCTATCCCTATCCGTCTGTCTCAAACGCTGTCTCACTTGATCTATTTGTCTTACTTTATGTTTCTGCTGGAAAATGTTTATTTCTCATTGATGGGACAAACAACGATTTTCTTCTTCTCACTCCCTGCCCATGTCTCTCTGTCTGTCACTCTTTATATCATTCCCTGCCCCCTAATCTGTCTCTCACTCTCTGTCACTTTAACTCTGTCTCACTCCAACTCTTTGCTTTACTCTTTGTCTTTGTCTCTATGTCTCCATCCGGTTTCTCTCTCCCTGCCGCTGTCTCTCTGCATCTCAATTACTCTGTCTCACTCTTTGTCACTCTACTTTCTGTGTCTCTCACTGACTCTGTCTCTCAAACTCTTTGTCTCACTCCCTGCCCACCAGTCTGTCTGTCTGTCTGTCTCACTCTCTATTGTTCTAACTCTGTCTCACTCCATCTCGTTGCCTTACTCTCTGTCTCACTCTCTCTCAAACTGTCTGACGCTGTATCTCAAATTATCTGCCCCACTCTCCTTCTCTCTCTCTCTCTCTCTCCATCTCTCTTTCTCTCTCTCTGTCTGTCTGTCTGTCTGTCTGTCTCACTCTCTGTCTCACATATAGTAAATAGTCCAAGACTCGTTGCTGAAATCTCGCCATCATCGGGCTAGAGACTCTGTATTTTGTCTAGGTGACACTAGCCTGAGAGAAGATCTACGCAGCTGATAACGGACCAGTCGCTCTTCTCCAACCCAACACTCGCTCCGACACCCCGTCCCGTGATGAGTTCATACGTCTGACAACTGTATATTTTACTCCTAGGCGAAGTGGCAGAACCCCATCTTCAGTACAGGCAAACCGAATCTGACTTCTCCTTCTCCAACCGGGCCGTGTTTACCTCCACCAGTAAACATTTTGATATCCAGTGCAACTTCCACCATCTGTTTGGCGTTTCCAGCCAAACCATATTGGCACCCGTAACAAAAATAGCGCAGGCCTGGAAGGTTCTCCGCCTGTCAGTGACTTCCACTCCACGGACAAAACCACCACTGTATATTTTACCCACTGGCGGACTGATCAGGGAGATAACGCTGCGAATATTGACATAGCGGTGTAAAAGCGTCAGACATGCAGTATGAGACCGCAGGGAAAACAGCGCCGGGAAAGCGTCCAAGTGTTTCCCCCACACGTCCATCGTGACCCTTTATAAAACCCGTAGTTGTTTTTACGCGCACCGGCATCGACCAACAACTTGAGGGCGACACACAGAGTTGTGCATCAAACTACGCCGTTTAACTCGAGCGCTTGTTCAGAAGAAGGCAAGTAAGTAAGAGGAAGCCCAGAGAGTGTAACAGAGCTTCAGGCAACAGAAGGAGGGAGAGACGGAGGAAAGGAAGGAAGGACGGATGGTCATGGGTGAGTAGAGAGATACACCAGGCTCTGTTCAGTCAAGGAAGGGAAACGTGAGAAGGCCCGTAACCTGTGCACTCTGGGCAGCAGACCAGTACCAACCAGCCACACTGATTTTCCACCAAACTTTATTTTTTGGAACTTTGATTGACACTTTTGAGTTTAGTTTAGCTTGTACTGAAATATACACACATTGGGTTTGATTGCGCAAGCAGGATGCGATGGGAAATAAGCTAGTGGCTCAATCTGTACGGCTAATGTCAGCAACATTCGAGTCTTGGGTTTGAATCCCAGACAGTTTTTTTTTTACTTCTATCTATTCTACATGTCTGAATTGAACTGCGATTATATGTACACATACACACATTGTACAGAATTCTTTACATAGGCAAATATTTTTATTTTACTTTATACTTTATTTTGTTTTATTTTTTTCTATGCTATTTTTAGATTTTTATTTATACTTTTGTCATAATCAAAGGTTATGAGTATGTGGAACAAAAGAAAAATGGGATGAATAAAGAATTTCTAGTTGTGATATAATTGTGATATAATAGTCTTCTAGATGCACACATATTAATGATTAAAAAAAAACTACAGTCATTCTCTTAGAAAAAAAGATTGCCGTGTGGAATTCACAGTATTTGTTGGGTTTCTGGGATAATTTTTAGAATTTGTCTTCTAGACGCACAAATAATAATGATTAAAAAAAAACACTAAAGTCAATCTGGGAATAGCATTTTGAAAACAGCATTTGAAAAGAATTCTCTTAGAAAAAAAGATTGCCGTGTGGAATTCACAGTATTTGTTGGGTTTCTGGGCTAATTTTTGAAGAGCAGCATCAAATGTCAAAGTCCGGATTGAATGACGGGCCTCTATGTCAAGGTTCATTTTGCCGTCTCAAATATAAACAGCGGATCGAGAGCCCAGGCAGGAAATTATAAATGTAACACAGGTTGCTTAAAACAAAAAAAAGGTTTATATCTCTTAGAATCAAGGCTGAATTAGGAGCTCCGTGGGTTCCTTATAGTAACATTTGCATTAATTTGGGAACATAGCGTAAGTGGGAATTGCAACCACTCCCTAATAGGGCGATAAATTCTGAAACCGCTAAGGCTTTATATCAACTTTGCACGACACGCGTAAATGACCGACAAACTTTTGCATGAGCTCATAAAAGATTCATGGCCACCTGATCTTGGTTTATATTCACAGGGCTCTGAAGGTACCACCACGGCTATCTGATGCCTGTCCGGTAACGCATGGGGAGGAATGTGAGGAGCGGGGGTGGGTGGGTGGGCGGATGGGTGGGCCGTCCCCCAGGTGGCTCGCATGGTTAAACGGCAGATTATAGAGCACACGACTAATTTCTTTGTGCTAATCTTATTAAAGAGTAAAACAGATGTCGGCTAGCCAAATCTCAACCACCCCCTGTGCCAGCACTAGGACAACTAGATGAAACACATGGGAAATCATTATCTCAACATCCATTTTTTTATCCATTTTAAATCCAGCTATGAAGTTTAATGCAGTCAAATGTGAGATGACTATGGGCGATAAAATATTTCATGTGCTTCCTCATGAAGACTTTTAAAATGAGCATTCCGTCTTTTGGTGTCTTTAAGTTTTAGATACCAACTAACCAGATCAAGTTATGTTTTAGCATCCCCGTTTGGACAATTCTTCATCAAGGCCCAATATGGGGGCCAAAGTCAACACCTTTAGTTCATTCCACTACCGAACAAGCAATGGAAATCATTTTCTTTTTCGTAACCATACTTAACTTTCCACCATATAACTACATCCTGGCACCCAGTGTGGTCGACTATGTGGAGATGCTCGTCTTGTTTTTTTGGAATTCAAGGTGATGGGCATGATATTGTACACCGTCCCGCTGCACAGCCTTTCCTCTTGATGTTGACAGTTCACGTCAAAGATTTTGAAGAGCAATTTTGTAAAAAAAAAAAAAATGCCATTGTGTCCCATCTCCGGTTACTCGAGGAGCCGGTAACACTGACCTGCATGTACCAGGACATTCCCTGTGAGCATTTCCATCCGAGCGGACCTCGGGTTTCCTGATGGGAGATGTCTTTTGACATTGGCGGGCTGATGGTTCAGATCTCAGACGTATGAACAGGCATTTTGTTAATCTGACGGTAATGAAGCTTTATCTTGTACACATGGGATTATGTTCCAGGGCCTTTTGCATAACATCACATGGAGCAAGGACTGAGAGAAGCCAGGTAGACCTAAACGTGAGCTTTCCAAACCTAACCCATTGATCTCCTCACCTCCTCAAGACTTAACCTCAGCTGCTCTTCCAATCCTTTGCTTGGAATTGTCACTGGACAGAAGAATGGCATGTCTTTCCAAAGGTATGCCATGGAAGTATGTAGTCCACACCTTGCCTTTCTCTATCCCCACTTGCTTAACCCCTGCAGGGGCGGATTCTCTGCCTGGGTGGGCTCTGGACCGAATGGGGGTCAGTGGAGTGAGATGTGAAACTGAATTAAGGACGTTTAACCTATTCTGAAATCCATAGGCTACCTCGGAGACGGGGAAACAGATGGCTAAGAAGAATTCAGGATGAGGGGGAGATCGCCCCTAGACTGTCTGTCTGGCATAAACTTCCAGGAATCGTTGCTGCAAGACATAAAAAAGCCAATGTTCCTAGATCTTAAAATGCACTTAAACCGAACTGGAAACACAGTCGGTTTTATTAATTCAAGACAACAAGTGCCAACAATTTAAATGGCTTTGGGAAATCAAGCAGCTTTGATTCCTAAAACGCAATATTTGCAAGGATGGACTTATTGAACAAGGCTGATAGTACAGTAGTTCTTCTGGCCAAGCTTTTCTTCAAGTAAAGGGGTTGTGTGGTAACTGGAAGTCTGCCTTTCACACCCATGTTAAACAGGATGTTGTTAAAAACACCGTGGGCCTGGAAAGCTGATCCGCAGCCAGATAGAAAAGGCGAAGAATGGATTTTATACCAAGCGCCCGTCGGACAATCCAAGCCTTCATTGTAATCCAAATGACATTTCATTTGATTCTGCCGTTGATCTTTCTAGATATCCTCCACGACTCAGAGACGTCCATTCAAACCGGCGCTCGTCAGAAGGCTTGCCATAAGCCGGGGCGAAAAGTCCTACGCGGCGCGAGGTGCCACGTAATGGCATCCTGAAATGAAACCACTTGGAAAGAGCTCGCGAGAAGCTTTCACTGGGCACATTTGGTCTTCATGTGACAGAGGTTGAGGTGACAGGCAGTGGCGCGTCAATGCGTCCACTTCCACTTTGGAAAGTGAGACAGCGTAAGTCGAGTAATCAGTCTAGCATTCATAAACGCAGCCAAATTTCACCGGTGTGTGCGAGACCGCCGTGATTTCCTGTTGCTGTTCAGACAGAGAACCTTTTCCAGAAGACATTTGTGAAGCTCATTTAGACGTGACCTGCAGACTCCTGTGCGGATGGGGATCTTGAGGTGAGCATGACTGGATTACACTCCATGTGTGTGAGAGCTGCCTGGTCCAGTGGCCACCTCACAGCACTTACTGCTCCATCTGGCCCTCAGCACTGACCCCTACTGGGAGACCCGGGCACTTTGCTCCTGCCACTCATTCATAAGACTCAAGAGGAATGAACGATTGTTTCATACACAATACGGATATTTTTGAAAACATTTTAAAAAGACTGTTCATCGAAATGAGAGTTGATGAAATGTGTAAACGTGTATCTAGTACTGAAAAACAATAGTCTGCAACCACCAAATGACACACTACTGTAATGTGGCGCATTTAAAATCCTAAAAATGTGGCAAAATTGACCATATGCCGTAATTATGTATGACATAATTTTCTAGAAAACAAAATGTGGGAATCGTGTGGAAAAAAAAATTTGGAATAGGACTTTGCAGTGTGGCCAATACTCTGATATACTCGTAAAAAAAATACGGTACTTGTTTTATGAATGGTGCACTTGTTTTATTAATGGAGCACCTAAAATCCGGTGCTTTTTTTTTTTGTTTAAAAAGGTATGTTTAAAATCCGTTGTGGCTCATGCTCTGAACAATATAATAAACTACTTGTTTTTAATAAATGGTATGTTTAAAATCTGGTGCGACTTTTAATATGAATAATACGGTACTTGGTTTACAAACGGTGCACCTAAAATTCACCGTGACATGAATATTATTTTGAATATAACAGTACTTGTTGCATTAATGGAACACCTAAAATCCGGTGCAACTTATACTCTGAATAATACGGTACTTGTTTTATGAATGTTTTATTAATGATGCAGCTAGAATCCGGTGTGGCTTAAAGTCTGACAAATTCGGTATTTGTTTTATTAAAAGAGCGTCTAAAATCCAGTGCAGCCTATTCTCAGAATAATACGGTACTTGAAATAAAAAGGGCACTTTTATTGAAAAACAATGTTCTACATAAGAATAATCTGATGCCAAGCCACTGGACCGCTAGCTGTAGGGTTGTGGCGGGCACTTCCTGGGGTGGCACTATCCCCGTTTACCCATGCAAACAAAATGGCCTTCCAGCTTCAGACATCCGAGCCCATTTCCTTCTTAGCCGTCGATTGCCTCCAAACCACTCAACTCCAAGCCGCAATGTTGCACTGGGACATTAACGGAGCCTCACTGTGGAATTAGCCCATTAATGTAATGCTAACAAGATGGAATCCTTATCCCCACAGGGGTAATATTACAGCGGCATCTCCGCAGCGGTTCCTTTTGTAAATCACTCAGCTTATCTGAAAGGAGACAATCGATACACAGCATTACAGTAAATAGATAAGCTGGTGGAGTTTTTCTAAGGGTAAGCGTCTGGTCCCACCATTATAGCACACGTTTCTACACACCTGGTGCCACGGCCAAAACCACCACGCTTCCAAGAAGACGGCTTGTTTTGCACTCACTATAGTCCATTTAATTCGCCATTTGCTGACATCCACGTCTAGTTCGCGTGCAAGGAAAGTGTAGCGGGCAGGCGAAGTTTTACTCTCCACTCGCGTCTTAAAGAAGCGGCTGTAAACATGTGAGACTTATCTGACCCCGTAAAGGTTATCACAGGTCCAGCATCGTAAGGCCTCGGGGCAGAGACAGTGATGAGGCTAAAGATGGAGTGATTGTGGAAGAAGTTAAGCTGAGATACCAAAGAGACGTTGGAAAGAGAACAAAAAAAAAACTGAAAATGTTGAAAATTGGTATATGTAGAAACTTAAACTAAGGTAGTTAATATATAAATATTAAACACACAATAGCGCACGCAAGCACCTGGAGAGTGAGATAGAACTACACAATGTTACACACACACACACACACACACACACACACACACACACACACACACACACACACACACACACACACACACACACACACACCATGTAAATGCACAAATGTTGCAATGATTTATTATTCTTTTATAATTTAAGGAAATGTTTATACAATTTAAGGTTTAATTAATTTAATTGGTGAAAACTCAATACAATGAAAAAATTCAAAAACAATTAACTTTTTAATATTAGTATCACAAATTATCATAAAATCACACACACACACGCCTAAAAACATTTGCGCAGATTATATATGCACTACAGTTTTAAAAATAAGAATGTGGTGAAAAATCACTCTTTATTTTACATATTCTTAAAAAAAATATATAGAAAGAATGAGCCATTTAGTATGATTTAATTTAGATGCAACTTTTGCCATTTGGTAAATGTAAAGAAAAGTGTTAAATTACGGCGAACAATTCCATAATACTTGATTACAAATAAAAAAATTAACTACATAACTTTTACATCGACCGATTTTGATTATATTAAACTTTATGATGCTGGAAATGCCGACCAGAACATGAGCTTGACAAGATCTTTAAAAACAAGAGTGAAGGACAGTTGTTTGCGAATGTTTGCGAAGCCTGACTCGACATGCCACCAACGCACACAAATAAAGTACAGAATAAAGTTCTGCGTAAAGCGAACATCCTGTCATCATGTACTCGCCCTCATGTTGGTAAATTTGCCCGACAACGTGAAATACATATTTAACCCCAGGCAGTTCTGTTCACAATGGTAAAGCAACGTGCTTTATCACATCTAAAGACTCACAGCTTGTCATTGCTGAATAAAACACAACCTTTGGTCTAATGTAAAAGCAAAATACTTTTGCTTTCCAATAAATTTGATTTCAGTCAGTTTTACTAGTCTGACTTCTATTAACATCCATGATCTATGTATCCATAACATGTTTTGTTATATTCCTAACAAATACATTATCACACTATTTCAGAATAATAAACAAATGTGAAGAAAGAAAAGAAAATACATTATTTATGTAAGCTACTATTAGATTAGGTCATTGTAATTGCACATTTCAAAATTACAAAATTAAATCTTTCAGTTTCAATAAAAACAAAATACTACGTTTATATAACAGAACGAAAAATAATAAATATATTGAAGGATAATTACGGTTATAAATACTGTATATAAGTATATAACATTATTCATATAACATTTTCCCAATTTCATTGTAAACCAGCGAGACAATAAAGGCATTGTATTGTATTCTGTTGTTAAAAAAAACAAACTTACATAACACAAACATAGAATATAAGTATTTCTTTTGGTGGTGAACTGAATCTTCCAAGAGAGAGTCACAATTGAGTCTCAACCTCTTCAAAAACCCGAGTTCATAAAAATCCATTATAATACCGAACTTGACTTCACATTTTGTGGAATTAATGACTGAACGACAAGGAGACGGAGAGAGCGAGAGTGAAAGTATGAGAGAGGAAAATCAATAAACACTGGATGGCCTGTAAAAGCATTATAAATATTAGTAGCATTTCTCCATTAAGGGAGATTTGGAAAACAGCAAATGCTAATGAGGGAAGTAGAAAGGCTATTGAAGTCCATTAGGAGCTTTTCTCTAGTGAGAAGAACCGCTCAGTGAGGTTATCTGCTGGCCAACGCCACTAGTTCCAGACTCACTACTCAAACCCACTTCCAGGTGACGGATGAGACCGATGTGCTTTCAGTATCCCAGTACGGTACCAGGACACAAGTGCAAAATAGATGATTCAAACGGGATGCTTTTCATTTTCTAAACACGGAGCATTCTTCTTCATGAAACATTTGGTGTAATCCAGAGTGCCGGGAGAAATATCATTCACATCTGCACTCGAATCACTTTGCGGGATTGAAGGAAGAGCACAAATCAGAAAGATGTCAAAATTTGGCGAAAGCGAGAAAAAGAAACCGCTCTAATGACGATATGTTGTGAGGAACGGCGCATTCAGTTGTGTAGTGTTCATGCAAGTGACCTTAATAGTGCGAAAACAACACGCAAGTCAGACTTCATCAGAACATTCTTTTGCAAGGGTGAATGGGTTAAAAAAAAATTGTATTATAAAATATTTTTTATTATTATTTTAATCTTGTTATTTTCTTATCAAAAGGGTGAATGTCGAAATAATATTTGTCTGACACTGATTCACTGAATTGAATGTAAAAAAAATAAATGATAATCTAATAAATAAAAAAATAATAATAATAATCTAAATACTTCTAATAAAAATGTGAAATGTAATGTAAAATGTGGCATTTATTTATATTATTAATATTATTATGATTGTTGTTGTTGTTCTTGAAAGGATCCTGTAGAAACCATATTTCTAATAAATCAATAATCTAATAAATACTTCTCATAAAAATGAGAGGAAATGTTGTCATGAACATTTATTCTTAATTTTTATTAGAAGCATTTTAAATTCTTTTTACTATTATTTTCTTTTTTTTAAAGGGTGAAAAAGGTCATGTAAAAACACATTTCTAAAAAAAAACTTGTAATAAACACTTATTCACGAGATGAAATGCCTTCACGTTTCTCAATAAAGAACTTTCATTTAGTTTTTTGTAAAGTATTCACTAATAAATATTTATTATTATTATTATTATTGCTCTTTTTGAGAGGGCGTAATATTAAAAAAAATAGTAACAAAAACGAGAAGAAGTGTCCTCGTGTTTCTCAATAAAGAACAATTCTTTTATTTTTCCACTATTATTATTGTTGATTTTGTTTTTTGCAAGGTGAAAGAGGTCATGTAGAAGCAATATTTGTAATAAAACAGTAATAATGTAATTTTGACAAGGTGATGGAGCTGGTACTTACTTGAGAGGGATGCGAGGTACTGCTGCGGGAGAGGAAGCTGAGGTGACCACCTGTAGGATCTGCTCCAGCGTGGACAGACCCCCACCCACCTGAAACGCCACCTGATCTGCATTATTCTGAAAAAGAGAATTTGGAAGAGAAACTATAGTTTAAAATTTGAGGTTTCCTCGTTGCCCACCTTGTGATTTCTACCAAGTCCTGGAATGAAATTGGACACAGTGGCATCCCTAAAGAATTCCTGCTAAATCTCTAAAGCGCACAAGCCCTCCCAGCCCCCATCAGCAACCAAAAACCAATGAAGGGCAACAAGCGAGCACATCGGCACACAAAACAAGGGTGGTCCGCCTGACAAAGATGTCTGGGAACGACTAGGATAAGTTCAAATACAGAACAGACAAGAAATATTTGACTTTACGGCTTTAAGGCCCACAGCAAGATTGACGTTCTTCCCCGATTGTCATGCTGCAAGAATAGAGAAGATGTTTTAAAAGTAACTTGCAGTGATTTGGTTAGCATAGATAGCAGCCATTAAACGTCTAAATGGGGGTCACCGGAGCGGTGCCTGAAACTCATACGGACCAACGGAGTAACTTTGAGCAGGACAGGACGTAAAACAGTCAGTTAAGTAACGTGCTTCTCAAATCAAACTGTTTACAGACGGGACATTTTTACTTGCATCATAAAATTCCTTCAAGTTCAAAGAAGAAGCCCTTTAAATGAGTCATACGGTCTCGAGTTAAAATTCCACAGGACTCGTGGAAAGCCCTCCATTGATTTGGGGGAAGGAAGTAAACGTCTCCGAGGTTGGCGATGAGTTCGACCCCAACGTTGCCGCAAATCACAGCATAAATCAACAGCTCTGAATCTGAAAGTGGCAGTGGTTCAGTCATTTATCTGCAGGACTGAAGAGCCGGAATGAAGAGAGGAGCAGGGAGAACGTGGCGTCTACTCCATATAATGAGGTCAGATTCTCAATCGCTGCGTGACAGCCCTCAAAGTCAGTCACGTCGAGCTGTTTTTGTTCAGGAGATGGCGGGGGCTGCCAACAAGCCCGAACATATTGAGACGCAAACAGAGGAAGCGCTTTGCAAAATTACATATAAGCTCCTCTCTTGTCAGTCACAGGTGCCGCCAAAGAGTCGTTCCTGGAGATCCGGTGGCAAAGAGAAGTTTGAACCCCTGCCAGGGTTAAGAGATTGGAACTACATTTTTTGTCAGATATACTAAAGAGGGAGCACACTCAAACATTGCGAGGGATTACGGAGATCTCACTGACGGCTACGTGGGACCCTCTTTTGTGAGGATGAGTCCAGGTCATTTTGAGAGCCTAGTGTTGGACTGCAGTAGTAGAGAGTTGGAAAAGTTGACCATTATTTGTTTCAAGAGGGCTTTAAAGACATTCCCAAGACTGTGATGAAACAAGATATGCTAAACATTTTTTTTTATTCCAACAATTGTTTGACATATGTAAATAACATTAGGTACCAAAACAATCTGAGAAAAATATTGCAATATAAAAAACATTTAATTATTTTTTTCTTTGAATCAAAATGCAGCTTTTATACTGATCCAGACGCAGACTTTTAAAGAGTGGTGTAAAGTACTGGGGTGAATGGACTTTGCTACTATACTTGAGTATTCTTTGGCTACTTTATAATTGTATCGAGTTTCAAAAATATAAGCAACTTTTACTCTCTACTTGACAACATTTGTGATTGAATATCTGTACTCGTGACTTCACTACAGTTGAATGGACACTGTTACTCATTAAATTGTGATTGTGTGCGACATCTCGGAATCTTTTTCTACAGCGGTTAATTTCATGAGCGGACGAGGCGATATCGCCATCTGCAGGATGCTGAAGGTACTGGATGCTATTTAAGAGCTTATTCCTGTGAAACTGAATTAGCGGTTGCACTATTTGCATGTTTGAGTTTGACTGAGACTGACGTTTTTTTCTTTTCTTATTTATTTTGTTCAGCCATTTTGAATTATTATTACATTTAATATATAGCTCATAAATAAGAGTTTCTTGTTCTTCAAATTTATTGGTGGTTGTTTTTAACCTAAATTCAGCCTGAGCAAAATACCCAAGTTCTTTTAAAATTTGATACTTTATGAGTTTTATTCAAGTCTTCTTGGAATTGGTGACTTGTAACTTGTAATGGAGCAATTTTTAAAGTAAATCATGTACTTTTACTCAAGAATGGTTTTCAGCCTCTTTACCATTTTACCTCCATTTCACAGTACATAAACACCTTTACGTTTTTGAAAAAGCATGACATATACTATATGACTATAGCCTGTCAATGATGGTCACCAAAACACAAAAGGGAAGTCTGGAAGCTTGATCTCGAAAGTTGACACAAAAGTCGCACAATAAAGCTTTGCTTTTGTGTGACACTCTTCAACAAACACTAAACCTAAACATAAAAGGATCAAGTTCAGCTTTTGTTTTTTCTTTTCCCCCCATGGGGAGAGAAAAAGAAGAGCTGGAGACGGATCAGATGGCTAGAATGGATGCGGAAGGGTAAATCTCAAATTATACAGCTTGAGCGATCTTATCCAATTACTAGCGAGCAAAGCCATTTTAAGTTGGGCTAATCAAAGGGCCGGGCAGCTGCTGGCCAGCCAGGACAAGGGTCCGGTGTGGGGTACATGGTAAGAGGGAGGGGACGGTTGGATGCACTTTTGCGTCACCCCCCCCACTAAACATTCTAATTATCCGACATCAAAAGCAAAAGGGGAAGGGAACACTCGGAAAACGCAGCATCCCCCTCTTCACAACAGATGGAGAACAACTGGCTGGAGTTTGATGGAGAGAGTTCACCAAGGTTCCGTCTTAGGTCCATCCGTCTTTGTGTAAGCAGTGCAGTGATGTAAACACGCACATTTCGGGAACAATAACACCTCAGAATTTCAGCATTAAGACGAGCGCATGGACTTTGTTTTCAAGAAGAAGTCCAGAAACACGCAACGTACCATAAACACAGGTCCCCATTTACTAAAGTGGCTTCCCTGACATCACAAGAAGAGACGAGAGCTGTAAACCATATCAAGAGCATCCATGAGTGTAATAAGTTAGTCTTTCCAAAACCTAAGAGCAAACAACTATGAACCATACGTTAGTGATGTCTTTGAAGCCACCATTCTCCAGAAGAGTAGAAATAAGGCTTTGTGCTATCAACAGGAAACGTCTCTCAGAAAAGCGCACAAAGAACGACTCGGGCACCTTTGACCGAATACACGGAATCCTCTGAAATATGATTAGTTAAGATATCAAGCTTGTATCCAGAAGTAAAAAAAAAAAATTCAGCCACCCAAGGGCAATTCTTTCCACAATGGATTGCTGACTCTTTTAATAGCTGTCGTCTTGCCCCTTCAAACAAGCACCTGAGGGGAAACATGAATCCTCTACTCTTACAGTCACAACTGGAACAAAAGAATTACCAGGCAATTAGAGTTAGAAAATTGTCTTGCTGACAGCACACAGTGCAGGAATGTAAAAAGTATGTCCGTGTTTTTTATTTTTTCACTAGCTGGCTAATTCCTAAAGCCTGGCCTGTCGCTCAACAGCAAACAGGCAACACCCAGTCGCTCTGCGTGTCCTTTATGAGGCAGCTTGATGAAAAATGTGATTCTTGTCTTGTAATTCAATCCCCTGAAACATCAGAAATCAACATAATCATAACCTCACGCTATAATTACTCTATCCATTTGCTAACACTCAACAATTTGTGGTTGAAACGACATCCAAATGCTGAAACGTCTTCTTTAGATGATCGTTCAGAGTCCTGTTCTCAACTTTGCCTCATCTACTTTTTTTTTTTATATTTTACTTTATTTTTAATCTTTATTCTCTCTGAATGGCATTTTAAAAACATGCAACCGTGTAAAAAAAAAAAAGCTGGTAATTAATTTGGACACAGTGGCTGGCAATTGGCTGGTTTGTGACGATACGGTCAACAACCAATTTCCTCACCCAACTCCTCATGACCCAGAAATGGAAAAAGTGGAAGAAAATGGGTGAAAGGCTGATATTCAAGTACACGAACATGAGTACCAAAACCATACAGTTCTAGAAACCAATAAATACCGTCAATGAACATAACATGTGTGGAATTCTCCATTCTCTGTCAATTCATCCCGACGTCTGGGTTATCAAAACCAGGCTGACCACAAATAATTAGTGAGCGAAAACCCACGGTGACTCTTTCCCAAACCTCGGGCCTCATGATCAGGTATAGCTCGCCACCAGATTTTCAGAGTGGAACCGATTTCTGACAGCTGGCAAATGAAAATGTAAATAGTGGCTGGCCCAGCAGGCCCAGAAGGTTCCTGACAGTCCCTCAAGTGTCATGAAGGCAGTCAATCTCGACCTGGCCTTTATTTGAAAGCACTGACAAACATTCCCTGGCAGAATGTAAATACGTGAGCTCATTCCGCCAAGGTAGTAGAGCGCCGATCAGAGGAACACGAAACTCTCAAGCCTCTTCGATCAGCCAGGCTTCTGGGAGACAAAACGAAACCTGGTTTGACGCAAAATAAACCATTAAAAGCCTCAGAGGGAGAGGCGGGCAAAGGTCAGAGACTGTGCCCAAGTGAAGGCAGCATGGGGAGAAGAGGAGTGGGGGAGAGCGCTGGGCTCGAGGGGGCTGCGGGAGATCGGGGAGTCTGGTGTTGTTGGAGGAATTACGGGGGGAAAGTGGAGACTGAATCAGATACGCTTACTAGGAAAAAAAACAAATCTATAGGTGAGTCGGTGACATGAGAGATGCTTGTTAGGTCAAATAATCTAAACGGTCCAGACTGGAGGTGATGCTGAGGGGGAAGGGGTGTGTGCAGACACTTCATAAAGGAGGAGACACGTATTTATTTGACTCTGTCTGGGGATTAGAGGCGAAACTTCCTCCGAGACCAGGATCCACGGACGAAAGGCCTGGCTGGTTTGTTGGAGACAGCGGTTGGACTTGAGGAATCCTTGACTTTGACTGGCAGGCTAAATGAAGTCCAGATACTGTACTCTTAAGAGAGGCTTATTCCCAAAGGATGGCAGGCAAAGAGCCTGGAGAGCTGACATTTCCACAAGCACTTCACCGTTCCTATGGCTTAGAAAAACAACAAGCGGTGGGAGTCCTTTAAAGTAAGGACTCGGCGGATAACTCTAGAATGATTGTGTGTAGGAGGCCTTGGGGACAGTGGGCAAGGAATATTCCGGCGTTCTTGATAGAACCTGTCATTCAGAGACTCTTGAAAGCAGATTGCTGCCTCGGGAGAATGATGAAATGAAAAGATCTGAGATGTTCAGTAGAAGGTAACACGGATCGGGTTGCTTCATTTCTCAACACCGCATCTTATCGTCCTTTCCATGAAATGTTCAAAACGTAATTGCTGACTTGAGCATCAACAATTGACAAGAAATGCATATTGCTGTATGTATTTATTAGTGTTGCACAGGTTTGTTTTTTTAATCTAGATTAATTAATCTCGGAAATTAATCGAAATTAATCTAGATTAATCTCGATAAATTCATCAAGATTACATCTAGATTAATCTAAGAAATTAATCATGATTAGAATAGGTTAATTTGGCATACTAATATAGTACTAATATAATATACTAATATTATAATATATACTAATATAATATATTAATATAGATTAATCTAGGAAATAATTGAAATTAAACTAGATTAATCTAGAAAATTAATTGAGAGATTAATCTAGAATAATCTTGAAAATAAATTGAGATTAATCTAGGAAATTAATTATTAAAGATTAATATTTGCTAATCTTGGAAATTAATTGAGACTCATCTAGATCAATCACTAAATTAATTATGAGATCCCAACCTGACTTTGAGCATATATAGCGTTCTTATAAATTATATTTATAAATAATGTTTTGATCACGCAATAAGAGACGCGTGTTAACGCTAAACATTTAAGTGCCACTACTAGTAATTATATATCATTAAAATGAAATAGTTTGTATAGTCGTCTATTTCTTGTTTGCATTTCTATTTCCATTTTCAATGTTCCTGTTGTTTCATACATGACATGTCTATTGTATTGAATAGTTTGTGCTGAATTTAGATTGATACCTTATGTACTATATGTTTCCTCTGTATACAATGCACTGAAATCGCCCCCATTCGTTGGATAAAAGCGGTCTCTAACACATTGTGTTGATGAGCAAGTCACCATTTTAAGTAATAAAACATTTTACAAACATGTTAAATACGCTTCATTTGCACAAACAGTCTGGAACGTTAGGCTAAAGTGACTGACAGCTTCGGCTTTTCGCAGCGACATGTCTATTCCACCCTCTGCCAGCCTCTTTTCCTATTAGCTTCACTTTACTACCCACTTCATTCTCCTCTACCTTCCTCGTCTCCCTCCAGAAGACCATTAACATCCCTGTCTCCTCCCACTGGTCCATGAAGGAACACAATCAATGCACCATCCATCCACCCACAAACACACACCCACCACTTCATCTGACACGGCGCTAAAGAAGACAACATATACACTCCGGTTGCAACTGAAAAACATAAATATTCCGTTTCCAAAACAGTGACATCACTGATAGCGTTCCCTTTTAGTGGTTTATTCACGGGGGAGTGTTTAATGATGGCTGACAAAAGCTCGCTCACCAAACGAACCCGTTGGATTCGTATAACAGGCCGTTTGATATGTATAATCAGTTATATAAAAAGGCAAGATGCTTTGGCTTCTCGCAAACGGCTATAAATTTCTACCTAATCTCCTTAATCCCATTGCACAGAAATAAAGAAAAAAGACCTGACAGACGTCTTGGACCATCATCATTTGAAAATGTTCTTTATCAGTTACAACAGACTTTTTTTTTTATTAATCTGTGTGGTTTACTGCTATAAATTTCTCGAGGCCTTCGCCATTCAAATATCCAGCAAAGTACAGAGACATAATTTTTCTTCAATTCCAAGCAGGAACCAGGCGAACAGCTCAATAGCATGGGAATAAAGGACAAAAATGAGCAATGTGTGTAAATAAGCAAACAAAACTAAATAAATGGAATCTGTTGACTTTCAAAAACACTTCATTGTAAGGATTTTAAGTAATGAAGAACAGTAGCCATCCGAGAGCTTAGAAACATGTTTTCCTGTTAAACATAAGGGAACGTCTGCCAATTAATAACATCTGCAGCAATGAAAACAAGTCCCTAATCTGGCCCTCATTACCCAATAACGGAGGGCAGAGAGTTTAGGATGGAAAGCGATACCCGTCTGTGAGACCAAGAGGACGGCAGCCAACGTCGGCAGTACTGAGGAGACGGTGTTGAGAGCAGCCTGGAGGCTTATCTTCAAGTCAAATCCTTCCACACACACACACAAATATACATCCATTCCGAAAAAGAAAATCAGCCTTATGAGAAGGAAGCCCCCAAGATGCTGACGCAGAAGGATTTTAAACCCGCAGTCGCCTAAAAGCCAAAGAAAATCCTTGCTGGAATATTCATGTGAAGTCCAAAAGATGTACAGATATATAACGCAAAAATAAATGAAAAAAAAATGCTTTGATCAAAATAAAAAAAATGCTTATGGTTAATTATTGACTTAAATAGGCCAAAAATATCCTTCACAATAACTTTCAGTAAAACTGTCACCAAAATGAGTTGGCATTTTGTGAATCAATGTGAGCTGTAAGACTGTAAGAACTTCTACAAACCTGTTTTTCCAAAATTCGTGAGATTTCTCCCAGAGTTCGGTCAAGGCCGGAGACTCTGTTACTGGCCCACTGACCGCTGTCCTGCCCCTGCTGCTGCTTGAGCAGGTCTTTAACCAGGCGGGTCAGTCTGGAGGACACAAGCACATACAATCACTGCCATTTGAAGAAAAAAAATAAAATAAATATATATATATATATATATACTGTATTACATTAAAGGAAATTTTAAGTACATATTAATAGAACTGTAAACATTGTTTATCTTGCCAATAAGCATGCAGATTCTTTTTTTTGTAAAATTGTAAAAATAAAAAAATCTACAACTTATTGATCAAAATGGTCACTTTTGTATTTTCAGGAAACGTCACATTTGAGGTATATTTTACATTTAAACTCCAACCCTACGCATTCACTAGTATCTTTTGTGAATTATTCAGCATTCATCAAGAAATATCATTGATAAAATGTGTCACTTTGATTTGGCCAGACAAGACACTGGCTTGTTTCATTTTATAATAATATAAAAAAAGGAAATCAACTGCCTATTTATTTAATGTCTGTTCAAATATCTCTTTACAGGCGAGTAAAAAGTAAAAAACGTATACTTTTATTACCAGTCCTGCACTAAACAAAAAAAAACCTTGAAAGTAATGAAAAAAACAACAACAATTAGCAAAATGTATTCAACTTGCACATTATGAAATAGAAGAAATAAATAAACGGCGTAACAATCTTAATTATCATCTAAAAGAACAATACATATCGACTCCTGTATAACTGGGGACTTTGGTACTTTGGGAATTGGGATTTCTCTCAATAAAGCAGCTGCCCCCTTTAACCGGCAAACCAATCCGAGGGGAGTCGACACTATTAATAATAAATAAACATATGTATACATATAACAATTATATATACATTGTTATACTGACTTACTTTGCTTTGTAAGGAGAGTCGGGGGTCTGTGTTTTGGCTTCCATGCTTGTTTCATACTCTTTAGCCCTGAAAGACAAACAGGTCTGTCAGAAAGAGAAGAGAATGATAGAGGAACAGAGGAGTCTGATGGCTGTCAGCTTGAAGACGTGAGGAGATAAGACGACAAGCAGAAGAAAAGAAATGTCAAGGGGTCAAGCTGAGCCCCAAACTGTTTATTTAGTCTCCAGGCCGGACCAGCAGCAATCACAAACTAACAAGCACCAACGAGTCAAACTCCGAGTCTTCACAGCGGAGGATGTTGTTTCACAGCAGGGAATACCAAACTCTCCAATAACCACATTATTCGAGACCGACAAATCAAAATAAATAAGTGCGACTGGCTGCCGGTTATGAATTAGCCTCCCGCGTGTCTCCACATGAGTCACGGCCAGAGGAAAACACAACTCGGGCTTCCACTAAAGCGCAGATTTGAGTCTACACCGCCAGCACGGCTCATTCCAGAAGATAAGGCTGACCCGCTAACTCCAGAAGAGTTGATGGATAGATGCTCTGCGGCTGATAAACTCGGACCTTTCTTTCCGGAAGAGTCGAGTTGTCAAAGAAAGTTGAGAATGGATTACCACCATGTCACCAAGTCTTTTGTGGGGTCAATCTTCCAAATGCAAATATTGGGATTAAATCTGAAACCAGAAGGGGGTTCAGAGTTGGTTGATTTGTGTTTAGATAGTATAATTTGGACAAATGATGGATTATATTATGATGTAACGAGCTACTAATTGGCCTAATCCAAGAATTACACCTTTTGACTACTTAATTTTTCAGATTATAATGGGGGTCAGTGTCTTGTTCAAGAACACTCGGTTGTAGAACCCACCGGAACAGGAACCTGCAACATCTGGACCACAACTGCAAGTCAAATTTTAAACTTTTTATTTGGGAATTTGAAGTGCACATTATAGTCCAAAGAACGAAAATGTGTCGGAACTCAGGACGACATTATTGTGACAACGCATTTTGTTGTTCGGAATGTTCGTTATCTAGCACATTCCTAAGTCCACTGTATTATTATTTTCATCATTATGTCACCATTAATATTATTATTACTATTATTATCATCATCAATACTAATATTAATTATTATGATTAATAATGGTATTCTTAATTATTATTAATAATGGTTGTTTTTATAATTATATTAATATATTTAGAGGGCTTGTGATTGACATTAATGCAACATTTGAACATCCTTCTTGGCACAGTAACTGGATTACAGAATAACAGAATAAATATGGATTGGTCAGACTGATTTCAACCCAAGTGAGGACTCCTGACGTGCACCATTTCTTTTTTTAACCAGACCCGGCCACGTTCTCATCTTTTGGATTACAATACTCCTCCATGACAGTTTTACACAAGCATGGGTTATAAAGGGGGGCAAGAGCTGCTCCATCAATCTCCAAACAAGGCAGACCCTATTAAACAGGCCAGGCTGGATAAATAATGGTTAGCAGTCTGGGTGGGAGGGAGGCAGCAACAATACGGGGCTAATCATCAATTCATCACAATGTGCCCCACTATTCACCTCTGCCCATCCTAGACGCAGACGGCCCCGCCTCTAAACGACTGTAAAAAGCTCCATTCCCTGGGACAACTAAAACAAAAACAAGTGTATTTATTTCCCCCATGCTTCGGGACACTCCAGATATTCCGGCCTTCCAATTAGAAATGGCATTTGTTCATGTGGCAACACAATATTTATTACTGCACTTGGCAGAAGCTCTAAATCTAATATCGAAAGAGTGACGACGAAGAAAAAAAAACTAAATAATGCACTATTAAAGAGCAAAGAAGAGAATTCACTAATAAGGCTTTGAAAAATATAAGCCATTGAATGATAAATACAGCGCTGAGAATAAAAGCATTTTGTTCTTGATGGCAAATAAACGTCTGAGTCAATGTGATCCATCCATCCAAAAGAACTTAAGTATTTACTTGTACTGAATTTAGCCTAAAAAAACACCAATGAAATATTTCCCGTTTTCTGACGGTAGCCGTTAGCTGTTAGCGTGGCTCTACCGGAAGCAATATGGTCTGTCTGTTCAAATATGAATAGTTGTATTTAGTTTAATCTTACTTCTTTCAGTGATTTTTTTCCCCTCTAAAGTGTCCAATGTCTAATATTTCTGGTTTTGAGCTATTAAAAACTCATATGCAGGTCTGCCCCAGAACCATTATTTAGAAATAAGTGTGTACTTACATATTTGAAATCAGCAATTAAATTGGAAAAAAATGGGTGCTGCTAATATTTGTGTAAATATGATAATACTTTGTCTGAGCTAGATGGACAGGACTTCTCTCTGTTTTTTGGTTGATGAAGGATCCGAGTCCTGATTTTGGGCATTCAGCTTGTCTACACGTGTGATCTTTTTTGAATTGAAGCTAAAGGAATTGTGATATATATTGGTCTCATATTTTGTACGTGTCAACGTGTCTTTACATTCCCAACATGATGTGAAACTAGTCAAGGGAAAATTGACTACACAACTGATGTAGAACTGATGAAGACCCAAGTGGCTGTTCTTTGTGAATTAAAATAATTTGCATAATAATGTGTGTGCTATGATGTTGTGCAGGAATTGAGAAATAAAGCAATCCAGAGCTGCACTCGTCTTTATTCCCACCATCGTTCAGTTTCCGTCATTTCCCTTATTCGAAGGAACCTTTCTGCTATATTTACAAGTAATGACGCCACTCAAACGTGCCAAACAGGGGGGCTTTTGTGCCCTGGCTTCTAGCTGAGGTGAGCCAACACAGTGAGGACTCTGTTCACAAGCCTGGAGAAAAGACAAGCAACGCACCCGGTTAAACATCAAGCACAGCGACAGGACGAGATGAAGGAAAAAAAAAAAACGGACACGTTAAAGCCCGCGTACAATTTCGAACGGGACGGCTGTGCTACTCTCAAGGTAATCAAAGCCACACGTTTGCTTAGCAAGAACACGCCATTTACTTGAAGAATAATTTAGGGGCCGACCAGTTAAATTACACAGATTTCTCGCGTTTGCCACGGCGGTGGCGGGAACTGGACAAGCTTAGCAGTGACACTGGGGGACAGGGCGACTTGGGAGGGCTGAGGAAAAGCTCTCCGGCGTCTTACAAATGCCATGCTGTGCTCCTATAAAATGGCTCATTTCCACCCCGTGGTGGAGTCGCCAACCTCTGTAAGCCAGGGCAGCGGGCGGCCGTGATTTATGAGCGTGTAGCGCCTGTTCTCTCTCTTTCATTCTTTCCTCCTCACCCCTTTTCCCTCGCCGCGTGAGTGTTGCGGGGCTCAGCACAGGAGTGATAGAGAACAGAAGAGGCTCATGTTGTCACTCTTACAGCCAAAACGCCGAGCTGTTTTTTGCCCTCTGAGCTACCTCTGTATTAATGGGCTCAGCAGCAGTGAAGGGTGATGCTCTCCCCACCGCAAGCTAGGAGAGGGAGGGAGGGAGGAAGAGAGTGTGAAAAAGAGAGAGAGGGAGGGGAAGAGAGAGAGGGAGAAAGAGAGAGGGAGGGAGAAATGGAGAGTGTGAGAAAAAGAGAGAGGGAAAGAGAGGTAGAGAGAGAGAGGGAGGGAGGGAAAGAGAGGTAGAGAGAGAGGGAGGGAAAGAGAGAGAGATGGAGAGAGGGAGGGAAAGAGAGAGAGAATTGGAGAAAGGAGCGAGGAAAAAAAGAGCGAGAGATGGAGAGAGGGAAGGGAAAAAAGAGCGAGAGATGGAGAGAGGGAAAGGAAAAAGGAGAGGGAGGGAAAGGGAAAGAAAGAGAGAAAGAGAAGGAGAGTGAGAGAGACACAAAATAATGATATGAAAGAAAGGCAGCCAATGAAGAGAGACAGAGAGGACGAAAAGATTGGAACATTTCGGACAGAAGGAATATAAAAATCCCAAGGCTACCACTATAGTATATCAAATTATTACAAAATTGATCAGTATATAATATAAAATTCCTAAACTATAAATGTGAATATATTTTTAAATGAATGAAAAAAATGAGTGAAAAAAACAGGGAAGCACATTTAATATAATCTGTATATAAAAATATAAATAAAAATCAAGTGAGATATTGTATTTGTTTTTTTTTTTCCAAAGCAACTTCAAAACCAGGGAGCATAAACATAAATATATTATTTATCCATTTATATGACACAAATCTTACATTTATGTCAGAGTTAGTGAAAATTCATCATATTATTTATCGCTGGGTGTTGATTAGGTGCTTATTAAAGATAACACAACAGATCATTTTGATTATAGAGAACATTTACCACATTTTAGAGAAATATATGTAGGATCTAAAAATATGGCAATACACCAAATTGTGTACATAATCTGACAGCAAGCCATAAAAAATTATAAAGCATTTAAATGTCTTTTCAGTAAAGCACGTGTTAATAAAAAACAAGCTTTAGGAACCAAAGTAGAAGCGTTTACAGAATAAACAGTGCCCAACCTCTATTATTAACTTCCACAAAGGTGAATTCGTAAATCTTATTCTCAATTTCTCTTATGCCTTACTGACAAATGTATATTTTTTATAAGCCACACACACACACACACACACACACACACACACACACACACACACACCCACTGTTGTGACAGAAGGCAAAATTGATTGTGTGCAGGTCTAGAATCTGACACTGAAACACGGTCCTTCCTATTTGTTGATTACTATTGATTTTTTTGATACTTCATTTAAAAATCAATAGTTGGAAGAGAGAAAAACAGGCATGCTTTACACATACTTTAACATACTATTGTACACCGGAGAAGACTTTGCTTTTGGCAGCACGGCGGCAACCAATTAGGAGAAAAGCTCTTAACAGGTGAAAGTGGGGAGTGGGAGGGGCTAACAGATCGATTCTCACTTTTTCCTCCCCAATCACAGAGAGTGGCCATAAATTAAGCTCATCAGTGTTGCCGTGCGGACAGCCGGGATGCACGTTGCCTTTGCTCTCCATCTCCTTGTCACTCATAAAGCTCTCACTAGTTGAAGTCGTGAAAAGAGAGGGAGACAAAAGGACGCATCACCTTGAGTTCATGCGTGCCCGCAGCTTCTTGGCCTTCTTGCGTGCTTTCTGTCTGTCTTCTCCCTCCTTGGTGCTGTCTGAAGGCACGCTGCTGTCGGCGATGATATCCACCACGTACTTTTTCAGCGAAAGGTGTTCCTGTGTGGACACAAAAAAACGAAAAGCGTGTGTATACATAACTCACATTTTCCAGCGCCGATCCATAATGCCTGTTAGACACACAACCCCGCATTCCACTGCACAAGCCGCATTCCACTGATATTTAGACTGACTGTAATAATGTCATTCTTACTGTACGGTCTCATCCTGTTTATTCGTGGCTATTTATTTGTCAATGGGAAACTTCAACAGGCCGATTCATTGGTTTGGCTCGTGCATCTGGCAAATAAATCTAAGCCTAATATAATGCGGTGGTTTTAACAGTACCACAACTCACTAGTCCATGCAATATGTTCCATAAAATACAGTCGACTCCTGTTAATTGGGACACATCAGGACCAGTTTGCTCCAATAAAGCGGCACATATTTGCGTTATGAGATATGATTTTAATTTTGGGATTTTGCCACAATAAAGCTGCTGCCCCCTTTAACCGGCCCAATAAAGTGAAAATAAAAAATAAAATGATATTGGCCCTGCTTGATGGTGTAACAGACTAATCCATTTTTTTTAAAACAGACTGTGGTAGGATCGACCTATATTTACCATGAACTGCACATTTAATTATGAACTTATTATATTGTATTACATTTGCATTCTTCTCGGATTCATTTCTTTGAACGTCTTCAATAAATTGTTGGAACAAAAGTCAAATAAAAGTAAAAACTACTCCATTACAAAATTCAAGTCAGCCATTCCAAGAAGACTTGAGTAAATGTTGTAAAGCATCCAATTTTAAAAGAACAAGAATTTTGCACTTTTGCAAGAATTTAGGCTCAAAAACACCAGTAGAAACTCTTATTTATAAGCCTCATTGTTTCAAAAAGGCAGAACAAAATAGGCTTAAAAAAAGTATGCAAACATATGCAAATATACAACAAAAGTGAAACTGCTAATTCACGTGATTTAGCTCATAAATATCATCCAGTACCTTCAGCATCCTGCAGATGGCGATATTGACTCACCCACCCAAGAAATTAACCGTGATCGAAGAAGAAGCCGACTTAACGAGTACCGGTAAGTGTCCATTCAAATGTAGTGGAGTAAAGAGTACAGACACTCAAACAGAAAGGTAGTCAAGTAGAGAGAGTATACGTTTGTTGATACTCAGTACAAGTACAAAAGAGCAATACTTAAGTAAAGTAACAAAGTCCATTTACTCTAGTACTTTACACCACAGATTAGATTTGCTTAGCTTTACTCGCACCTCAGAACGGTCTTCTCAAAATAAACGCCTAATTTGTCTCCTCCAGAGGCCGAGAGGAGTGACAGCACGTGGGCGTCCCGGAAGAGAATAACTGTGAGAAGGTATCAAACATCAAAAAGCCAATTCCATGAATCTTTCTCCGCTTTGCACATGTCTAAAGTCTGGGCTTCGGCTTCCACACTCGGATTGTAAAGGCCAGGTGTTGAGTTCATTGTGTGGCACGCAGAGTCCTCGCGGCACAGGTATTGTGCTCAATAATTACCGAGGCATCTCCTCCTCTCACCGCCTACATTCAGGTGGTTGAAACACAGAGGCGGCAAACGGTATAGCTTTCCGACTCTTTCTGATGATGCAGATATTTCCATGGGAAGAAAGACGGATGTAACTCAATTGTGGAGGACGTGATGCATGTGCCAGAAAGCAATTATCCAATTATCCTGTCATCCGGCACCTCAGAGGATGAGAGCAGCCAGTGAGACGGATAAGAGTTCCTGCTCCCAGTCGATACCTCTGAAGCATTTATTGGGGGGTGGGGCGGGGCGGGGCGGGATACTATTGCCGTTTAAAAGAATATAATATATAAGTGTATGGAACACAAATGTTTATCTAAAAAGCTGTGCAACACTACACTGCTCGTGAAAACTATTCACCGGCAACTTAAGCTCACGTTGCTTTTGCGAAACAACATCCTCGTCTGTGGAGGAAGGATCGGAATACACAGTAGTTTAAAATCTTTTCGTAAATATCAGGTGACTCGAAATGTCAAGGTCAACGGGATTTCACGTTGGAAAAAATACTGTAATTACTGTAAATAAAACTGTATACTGCTTTATGACTTAAAATGCCAAATAAACATTTACTTCCTAATTGATTTTTCAATAGGACATTACTTTTGGGGATTTTAAGGTGTGCAGTCGATTTTACAATGATTTAGAATTCTAAATGTGCATTATAGTAAAAATACGGTACAATACACACACAAAAATAACTACCATGATAATACCATGAACTTATTACGTTCCATTTACTAATTCACTTAATTATTTTTAAGCTTCATTCACCAATTATACCAGAAAGCCAATACGTAGTCAATAGAATGTGGCGTGAGAAGCCGTGGTGCAAAGTGGGTGTTGAAAAGTTGAATTCAGTTCAACTTTATGGTAATGAGCAATGACGTGGTTTGACAGCAATCATTCATAAAAGTTGTGGTTGAGTACATTCCGGAGAACGCAGTCGTGTGAATTTGTAAATCAAACAATTCCCAAGAATTGAGAAGTAAATCTCCACAACAAGCTCTACAATAATTTCAAATTTCTTCATCCTCAATCATGAGACAAATTTACAAGAACCCAATCACGAGAGCCAAAGCTTTACAAAAAGACGACGCATTTGATCTATGTCGGAGATGTTTTGAGGCCATCACGAGGTTTGAACGTACAGTAAGAGCTGACAAGTCCGTGACATCATGGTTCTTTGTCTGAAATCTGCGCATTTGCATCATCTAGTGTTTGAAATGGACATTAGTGAAGGGGCCGACCACCCCACGGCCCCCTGGGAGCAGGAGTCTGGCCCTGCAGTCATAACCATTACCTCCTTGTGGCCAGAGAGGCATCTGTTGACTAATCTCTCTGAAAGGAGATCTAGCTGGCCGGCCGCTCGCTTAATGGGATTGTTTCTGTAACAACTCGAAGACGTACAACATCTGAAGATTATATAGAGGGGTCTGGAAAAGCGGGGAGGGGTACACGGATGAATCTGTGAGGAGATCAGGACTGCCGCTAAGCTCATGAGGTGAGCGATGATGGAAGTATTGCTTTCATAAATGTTAGGAAATGTTCCATTTGGCCTTGAGTTTTTGTATTGGTATCTCTCAAAACTGATAACTAACTTTGATAAGCTACTAGTTAGCGGAAGCATCAACAATACGAGATGTTATTACGGTGGGACACAGCACAACGCTTTCAGTGGGGCGTAATGAGAGACCACTCCAAACATCACACCTAGGCTGGTGCTCAGAGGGCCATGATAAAGCTCTCACTGTCACACTGATACACGTCCCCATCCTCCACTCCTTTGTCTGCCACAAAAGAGTTGTCGAAGGATGGCTTTCCTGATCTGTGTGAAACAGACAGCTGTTTGTCATCCAAGTACAATACAGTGGTAGAGGGTGTTGGGTAACAAACCAATGTCTCATACACACAACTCCATGTCATCACTGAAGTCTCAGTTGACGCGTTCTTGAAGCTGTAGTAACCACTTTGCTCACACAGTTGTTCTGTTATTAAAGACAGGCATGCACTTGTAATTTAATGCTATTGACACAGCAAATCCAAAAATGCCTATCCACGTGATTGCGCAATAAACTGAATGATGCAACTTCTGAAGAAATTACACTAGAAAACGAGTCACGCTAATCTAAAACTATCTGCTTCCAGGACGAACATCTGTCATTTTCGATGTGCACCACATTTAAGAAAGATAAAAGGTGACACAAATAGAAATTAAAAACAGCTTAAAAAAAAAAGCTTATATAATTTATATATACATAAGGGCTGCCCCTGAAAAATTTTTTTTGCACTCAAAATTCTTAAAAATGTCTGAACAATCAACGAACAATGAGACGAAAAGCCTTTGAAATGAGTGAAAGCTGAACCCAATTCAAAGTCACACAAATAAAAACTAGTTGCGCTAATCTAAAAATGGAAGGTAAAAGTTGACACAATTAGAAATGAGGAAAAGCAAAAAAAATAATCATACAAATAAATAAATTCATTAATAAAAAAAAATACTCAAATAAAAAAACACTAATCGAACAACGAGATGAAAAGACTGAAAGCTGAACAATGAAACCAATTCAAAGTCATTTCAAAAAACAACAACACAACGTTGAATAGAGTTTGAAAGACAAACATGCAAAGTCAAAAATGAGAGAAAAAAAAATAATAATTGGAAGAAATGTATAGACGTTAAGATGTAAAATGATAGTCCAGAAGATAAAACAAGGTATCACGTTCATCTGGATGTTGGACAACGATTCTCAGAGTCACCTTTGAAGACAATTTCATGACCAAAAAACAATACAAAAATAACGACAATAAAGAATAACTCTTTATTATAAATAGCTCCACAAATTTGTAAAAAAATAAAAAAATATTTGAAAAACAAAAAGTCCAGATTCAAACCTCCATATTAGCTGAATGTATAAACAATTCAAAGAAAAAAAGCGCCATTGGCCTGATGAGCTATACATTTTTACCGAAATAACAGCGTTCAGCTGTGCGTCTTGATCTGATGTCAAAGGTTAAAGATAAATAAAAGATCCTACGCGTCAAACACAAGAGGCCTCGAGTGGCGATATATTAGGATTAACCAGATCAGGTGACAACCGATAAAATGTAATATAGAGTCTGAGAAGCAATCCAAGTGTCATGAAGCCGTACTGAACCCTGAATGTTGATAATCACCGTATTTTCAATTTAACTCCCGAGTCTTTTAAACAGCGGAATATGACTAAATACCAGAACGGACCGAGGCTCTGGGCCGCTTCCGCTGAAAAACTATGTGGTGACCTCTGCACGGTTCAGCCAACCGTCTCAGTTTTAATTAAAAATCTTTCATAACGGCAAGAATTATGGAAGCGCGGACTGGAAAATAGTTGGCGGTTGTGTGAATGAAATACGGCTCACCAAAATGAGCACAGACATAAATAAGGAGCACAGGGGCGTCCGTGGCAAGACTATCCAAACAAATCCTGCAGCCAGGTTCCCTTGAAATGCTGCTACGGTGCACAAATGACCAAAGATGATGGCATAACCCGCCTAATCTAGCGCAACAGAAGGATGAGCCGTGGCAAACAACCTTCAGACTCAATCAAGGACACGGTGACAGACACGCAGTGGTGTAAAGTACTTGAGTAAATGGACTTACTTTGTTACTCTAATTCGTTTTTTGTACTTGCACTGAGTATCAATAATAAGCAACTTTTACTCTCTACTGGACTACATTTTTGATGGAGTATCTGCACTCTTTGCACACTTACTTGATCCATTGTCCACGACAAGTCAGCATCTTTTTCTACAGCTAATAATTTCTTGGGTGAACACTGCAATGTCACCATCTGCAGGATGCTGAAGAAGGTACTGGATGCTTTTAGCCAATTAGAAGTAGCATTGTTTTTGCACATTTGAGTTTGACTAAGACTGACTTTTCTTTTTTTTTTTTTTTATCTATTTTGTTCTGCCATTTTGAAACTTTGAGGTAATATTTCCATTTCTATATCAGGAAATAAAACCTCATGAATAGTTTCTTGTTTTTCACATTTCTTGGTGTTTTTGAGTTTTTAATCCCAAATTCGTATTAAAGTTCTTTCTAAATTTGGATACTTGGATGACATTTAAGTCTTCTTGGAATTGGCAACTTGTAATGGAGTAATTTTTACAGGACTAATTTTGCTCTTAATTTTGCTTATCCTCAAACATGTTTCATAAAACACAGGTACAAAAAAAAAAAAATAATCGGCCAGATGAAAGCGGCTCAGAAACACGTTTGACGAGAATAGCAAATTCAATTAAATCCATCGGGCTGAAGCGTTCAAACAGGGATCATTAAGTCAGCAGCAATTGAATTGTCGCAGCCATTGTGTTTATCGTCACGTCAGTCAGAGGAATAGGTGGTCAGGAGTAATGATTTAGAGAAAGCAGGAGGGGGGTTTAAATGATACGTCCTGAAAAAAGGTTCGGATGAAGGAGGTCCAGGGGCCAAAGGTGCGGCATATAGCACCAACAGTTGTCAGCCACACAAAGAAGACCAATGTGAAAGGCAATCTCATTTTGTGGCGAGGGATCGTGCGTTTAACGAGTGCTGTACTCCGTCATGCCAAGGGACAAAGCCGGGTGATCTCACCCCGCGCCGGATATACAAACATTATTAGTGTTGATTCAGTCGTAACCTTTTTACAATCCACCCTCCCTGGCAACAAAATATGGAATCCCTTGTGAAGATGAAAAATAGTCATAAAAACTAAATGCATTTGTTTTAAACAGACTTCGATGAAGTGTGGGTTCTTGATAAAAAAAAAAAATAAATCATTTTTTACATTACGTTTGTTGCACCTAAAGATATCTGAAACGCTTGAACACATTATGTCAAACGAGGGAACATCTATAAATATTGCTAGGATTGACAAAACGACAAAGATTGTGTTTTTGCAAAACTTTACGGTTTAGTCTTTTATGAAACATCTACAAACAATAGATGGATGTAAGGAATTGAAAAATTACATACACCAACAGAGACAATGTGGACAAATGGATGGAGAGACAGATTAAAGTCTTAAAGATTTTAAGTATTTTCAATTAAAGTTGACAGATGGACAGTGAAAGAAAGAGGAATGGATGGATAGATGGAGAGAAAGAAAGAGGGATGGATAAACAGACCGATAGAGAAACAGAGATAGATAAAAGGACAGAGAAAAGACAGATAGATGGATAGAGAATAGAATAGAATAGAATAGAATAGAATGCCTTTATTGTCATTGCGACACAAGGTTACAACAAGATGGATGGATGGATGGATGGATGGATGGATGGATGGATGGATGGATGGATGGATGGATGGATGGATGGATGGATGGATGGATGGATGGATGGATGGATGGATGGATGGATGGAT
>MU204410.1:7819538-7906265 GCA_017309775.1 Paedocypris sp. Pulau Singkep
GGATGGATGGATGGATGGATGGATGGATGGATGGATGGATGGATGGATGGATGGATGGATGGATAGATAGATAGATAGATAGATAGATAGATAGATAGATAGATAGATAGATAGATAGATAGATAGATAGATAGATAGATAGATAGATAGATAGATAGATAGATAGATAGATAGATAGATAGATAGATAGATAGATAGAACTTCTGGTTAGACCTAAGTTGCATTTTGGTTTGCTTTCATTCGTAAAGGTAAATGACAATAAAGTGTAGTCTACTGTAATTAATGTAATTGTTGCACGTGTATTCCAGGAAACAGGAAGAGGACCTACCACCTCCTCGTCTGAAAGCTCCCGGCCTTGAATGTTGCTGCTGTCCCGCACGGCCTGCTGGTGTCTCTTCCCCTTTATGTGGCTGAACAGGTGGACCTCAGAGGTGATCTGCAGAACACGAGGAACATGGAACATCACAACACACATCACTGCTGCTCTAGTCTGTCAGATCTCAAATGTCCAGACATATGTTCCCAGCACAAAAAAAGCTAAACATGATCCCTTGATTCTCACTGACTGACCTGCAAAGTTGACCGAGTCTTTACGACTAATCAATCAGACACTGAAATCAAAGAATCTTTGAATTTGGTTCATTTCTGTCATTTCTGTCTTTGTCATAGTTATACTGATAATCATAGCCATTTACTTAACACCAACAATCCAGACGATCAAATGAATAAAAAGCAACAATTCCCTTACATATTCACGCGTGCGCTTTGAGACAGCGCCTAACAAATGCTCAGAATTTGAACTTGAACTATTTTGGCTACTTTGTACTTGTACTGAGTATCAAAAATGTTAGCAACTTTTATTCTCTACTTGACTACTTTCAATGATTGAGTATCTGTACTCCACTACATTTGTTACTCGTTACATTGTGATCGTGCGAGGTCAATTTATAGAGCCGGATGCTATACTGGATGCTATTTATGAGCAATATTTGAGTTTGACTGATACCACCCTTTTGTTTTTTATTTATCTATTTTGTTCTGCCATTTTGCAGGATTCAGGTGTTGCATTCGAGTGTTAAACTTTTTTATTCCCCTATTTCCCTATTAAAAAAACAAAAGCTCAAAATTAGAGCCTAAATTATCGATTAAAATACTTAAGTTCTTTTAAAACTTGATACTTTTGCTTAAATCTTCTTGGAATTGGTGACTGGTACCTTGAGTAATTTCTACAGTAAGATATCCGTACTTTAATTCGTGCATTTTTTTTCAGATACTCTTAACACCTCTCGTCTCATTTTAACTATGTAAATGTATTAATGTACTATTTTTACTGTATTGTTTGCACTTACATCCGACCACATAATTAGACTGTGTGTATTTTGGGAACAAAATGTGTCTTGTACGTGAAAAAGAGATTAATAGACGTTTGTTAATGGTGTGTCTTATAATCCTGTGTACCATACAGACCAAAAAAATACAGTACATGGCCTCAGAGCGTTTGGCAAATGACCATACAAATTGGCCTAAAGGTAACTGACATCACCATTTGTTTAAACTTTTATTAAGGACTGATGCATTGTAACCTAGTGAGTATTATATGTTTTCCCGTAATCAGTCTTTCCTCTAAATTTGAGAAAAATGTAGACTTTGGTTTGGTGATGTGCTCAGGAGACGAGAGGTGAGGACAGTATCTCTGGATGCTTGTTTGTCTCCTCTGCGTCCTGGAGTCGAGCCCACACAGGACAGTCTGTGTATAATGTCATTAGCTAGAGTGCTTCCCGCTGACCTAAAGATGATCTCTGGTGTCAGAGCCTGGCCAAGGTCATCTGACATTTTTAACAAGATTTCATTCCCTCAAGCTCTTAATCTGATGTCAGTTTCAAGCTCCAAGGTGTCTGCTGGTGGCCGCAGTAAAAGCCGCCCGCGTCGGTGATAAATGTGGCCACTTAAGGATTTGTTACCTGTCGCTTGAAACGCATAATCACGCCCAGCTGTTAATCTCCGCCCAGAGTTCATGTTTAATTAATGCGGTTAAACTCTCATTTAAATACATTCTTAGGATGCTGTCTGCTTTTTGATATACTCGCTGGACAAAGCACACTAGTCATTCGGGAGGCAATCAACAATCTGAACAGATTAATATTCATACAATATCAAACCAATTCATGCATATTCAAAGAGCAAATTTGTTATGACAATTTGGAAATTACGTTATTGGTACACTTATGTTATTGCCGTAAAGAGTTATTGTATTATCACATATACATTTATGAGATTTAAACTATACCGCAATAGATTTTTGTCACTTATAAAATATTTCTTGGAATTTTAACACATTGTAATTAATACTCATTAAACGAATACATAAAAGTGTATTATGAATTTAAAACTTAATTATATACAGTAAAAATTATTTTAAAACAGTAGGGAAACACTGTAAGTCATTGATACATGTGAAATTACATACATTTATTTAATGAATTTGACTGACTGACAGATTGATTGATTGATTGATTGATTGATTGATTGATCAAGTTGACATTGAACAATTAAAGGTTACATTCATTTCTCATACCAAAAAAGAACAACGTCTTGTAACAGTCTAGTAATAAGTAAACAGTCAAGAATTAATAATTAACAATCAAAACCAATTTAAACTGGTCAACCATAAAAATAGCCATTAGCTATATTATAATAAATAGCTAGTCAAATATGAATATAGCTTTTAAAACAAGAAGTGATGAATTTCTAATCATCTCGAAATTAAATCAGCAAAATATACATACCATAAAACTACACAGCGTGCACTGCTTCTTGCGCTCGTACGGCGTGAGTTTGGGGGCATAGTCTGTGTTGGCATGTCTCCCACTGCTCAGCTCAGCGGCTTTTTCTTTTCTCTGCTCCATCTGCTCCATGTGCCGGCGACTGCTCTCGTCATGCTGAAATCAATGAGTTTCACACACAGAAAACATTCATTTCAAGTGAGCGGTGACGTGCAAAAGAGAAGAAACAAACAAAAAAAAAAACTGTCTATCTGAGACAAACTAACCTTCATCTGTATTTTTTTCTGCAGTTCTTCCATGGCTTCTTGTTTGGCTGCGCTGAGAGCAGCCAGACGCTCCTCTCGATCCCTTATGGGTAGCACAAAACAAACATCTCAGTCCTTTCACCGTCACAGTAAAGCAAAAAAAAAATGTATTTGCTCATCAACATTCTAGTTAGTGATCGTGTCTAGCAACCTTTAATAACCTATTTATTAAAGGTTGTGTAATTAAACCTCGTTCTAGAATGTAAATTCAATTTTGTAAAAATACAGAATACAGCCAAGCCTCAATTATTGTGGGAAGACGCCACCTCATTATGGTTTTGCAACATACTTTATAAATTTGTTTTAATTGAAATATTTCATTTTTGTAAGGAAACAGTGTAGTTTGTTAACTAGATAATCTGATTAAAATAAATATAATGAACTATTTAAAAAGTATCAAATAGTAGTATCCTCTTCAAACAAGAAAATCTGAACTTCATTAGGAAATATTGCTGGAAGAAATTAGGGAAAAATTTCTTGAAAAAGAGCATCAACTGACATAATTTTTATTTGAGTTATTTTATGCTGGAATACGTTTTTTGAACATTTGAGTTTGTTTTTTTAACTGAAATTTCAAATCAAACTAAAAGTTGAACCCTTGATTCCCACAGACGTCTGTCTCTTGGTCCGGATGCTGAGGCTGACCTTGCTTTCTCTCGCGCAGCATCTTCTCTCGCTCGCTCCTTCTCTTGCCGCTGCTGTTCGATCCTGGCTTCTTGTTCACGTCTTTTCATCAAAAGCTCCTCCACACGGGCCTGCCGCTCTGCTTCCAGCGCTCGCCTTCGTTCCTGTTGAGCAACCACAAGTTCCCAAGCATGCGGCCTATAGTTGTCAAGAGACTATAAAGCAAAATAACCAACCAAATCCAACAACCCGTACCTGAACGGCTTCATCTCTGGCCTGTTTTTCTTCCTGTCTGCGCTGACGTTCCTCTTGAAGCTCATTAAGCCTCTGTTCATATTCGTTTAGTTTGGCAAGAACATCATGTCTCTTGTTCTGAGCCTCCAACGTATTAATGAAGGCGATTTCATTGACCTAAAACAATCGCCAACATTAACAAAAAACGGTCTCTCAACAACATCTGGGGTCTAGCACTGCTTTAGTTGTACCTTGGCCTCCTCTTCCTGGGCTTTCTTCACGATGGCCTGAAGTTGAAGCTCTCGCTTGAATTCCGCATGAACCAGCTTTTCCTCCATCATCTTCCTCCTCTGATCCAAAAGCTCCTCTTTCCATTTCCTCACATCCTTCTCCTACAAATCAGACGACAATCAAGACACTTGATAATGAAAAACGGATCCAAACAGTAGAACCGAATTCCGTCAAAGGTGTGAATTACATCTTTCTGCTGGACTTCAAATGTGGTTACAGAAATATGCAATTTTGAACCAAAGCAGGCGAAGGCAGATCATTGAAAAACAACGTTTGACAGCGTGACCAACATTAGATTTCAAACTCAAGGCATGAGGAAATCAGCATAAACATCTAAAATAGAAGGTAAGAGGTTCTTTCAACATCTCAGTGGTTGGAACTATGAAGTGTGACTTTAGCAACTGTACGACATGGAAAAACAAGTGAAACCTACTCGTTCCATGAGTTTCTGCAGCTTGTGCGTCTTCTCTTCTCGAAGTTTGTCTCGGAGCTGCTGGGCCTTCAGCTGCTTCTCTTCATGTTTCTTCTTAGATTCTGCAATGGTTCTGAATCCAAAGAGCAACAATAAAACAAACGCTTCCAAACCAACCAAAAAGGATAATCACATTTCATACATAGTAACATTAGTGTTACAATGAGCAATGATGCTATTGCAATGATGCTAAAACAAAATTCTTGAGATAGTGTTGTGTAATAGATAAACTATCTAAACTATCTAAATATTTCAGTAGTAAATATATTTTATGTTTAAATATATTTTAAATAAAATGTATTTAAATATATGTTTTATATTTAGTTTTTTTCTATATCAACATTCAATTCAACCCACAAATGAAAATGTTTCTACAAAAGAAACAGTTGTTTATTGTATATTATATACAATGAGGGTATATTGCCATGTGTGTCCTATAATTTGTCCATAAAAATTTGTTTTGTTTATCATATGAAATACACTTTTCAAAAATACATTTACTCAACAAATTCACCTATAATACTTGTTGAAATGTTTAGCATAAATGATATTTACTGATAAATCCAGGGATTACTTTATGCACGTCCTTGTTATAAATACGTCCATTAAATATACAAGTTCTATTTAATTACGAAATGTATATACAGCAGTTTTAAATACATGTCATATACAAGTGTGACGCTGTAATAAGGCTGTTACTATTCCCAGTGTAACAAAATGAGTTTTGAATCCAGAAGACTGTGTCTGGATACCGTTTGCGTGAAGGAGAAGAAAGCTTCTCGTGCATGTGGATGCCGTGTCCAGGTGGCCGCGCTGGCTCCTCCTCCACCATGTCTCCCCAGGAAGTGCTCTGACGCCAGGACTCGCGAGCTGGAAACGGGACGTGGCCAATAACAGTATAAAGTTACACAAACAATCACGCCAAATTCAATCCTCTCATTACCTTCATAATCTGCAAGGGTCTCGCTCCAGTTCAGGCAGTAACCTCCACTCCCGATTCTTCCCTTTACCAGATAATAAGTGACAAATGTGATAAATAAGACATCTTAAATTAATGTTAATCCTATTCTACTGTTTTACGTACAGGGAAGTCGCTCTCGTTGTCGTTCTCCAGCTTCTCAGCTTGGATCTCCCGAGTCAGCTGTTCTTCCTCGGCAATGGCGCTTGCTATTGCTTCTTCGTTGGCTTTTTCGAGACGGTCGGCGAGTTCTTCTTTTTTGGCTAAAACTTCAGCCATGGATTCAGGCTGAGAACATATAAATGTTACCGATAAACAACAATGTTCGAAAGAGAACAGCTTAAATGCTGCTAAGCAGTGGTGTAACTGTACTTGAGTAAATGGACTTTACTTGAGTATTTCTGGCTGCTTTGTACTTGTACCGAGTATCAGAAATATAAGCAACTTTTACTCTCTACTTGACTACATTTGTGATTGAGTGTCTGCACTCTTTACTCCACTACATTTTAATAAACACTTACTGTTACATTGTGATTCTGTGCGACAAGTCGGCATGTTTTTCTACAGCGGTTAATTTATTGGGCGGACGAGGTGATATCGCCATCTGCAGGATGCTGAAGGTACCAGGCGCTCAATTTCATTTCTATATTAGTAAATTAAACTAATACATAAAGAGCTTTTTGTTTTTCACAATTTTGTGTTTATGAGCCAAAATGCGGTACTAGTAAAATACTTGGGTACTTTTAAAATCGAATACTTTATGACTTTTACCCAAGTCTTCTTGTATTGAATTGGCGACTTGCAACTTGTTTTAGGTCGTTTTTACAGTAAGGTATCTGTACTTATACTCAAGTATGGTTTTCACATACTTTACACCTCTGCTGCAAAGTGACATAAAAGCTCAAATTGAAATGACATGAACTAAGTTTGCGTCAGAAATTCAAACTTACAGTGAAATCAGATATTTTACATTTGTATTGAATTAAGGCACACCAACTTGACATAAAATCATTACAAAAATGACATAAATAGTCACATATATTACAAATTCAAATGTTAAAAAAATTAAAATACATCAACATAGATATACGCCATAAACAAAATCAACCACAAAAACCACAAATGTGGATGCATCATGCAGCACAAGACCACAGACAGGGCGAGCAGATGAAGAGAAAGGGAAGAATCGTCAGGAAAAATATCGCCAAAGCGAGTAAGAACCTGTGCGCAAACATGGCTTCAAACAAGTGGAAGCTACTAGCACATCAGAAACCAGCGAGATAGTCTTCAAGATTCTAAACCATGAAAATAAAACATTAAGTTACATTAATCTGTGCAATCCGTTTAGTGCCAAAAATATCGAATGTAAATTACCAAGAAACAAACAGAAATGCTTTACTTTTTATTTTTCGCTTACAATCTTCACATTTTACTTTGAAACAATTTTTTTTTTCGGTTCAGATTTTTTTTTCGTACGGTTTAGATTTTTGTGGTTGGTCTTTTGGCACTAACGTTACAGTGGACTGCCCCCAAACGAAGTTCAGAAAAAAATCTGAACCGAAAATAAAAAAGTTTCAAACAAAAATGTGAATATTGCAAGCGAAAAAAAACAAACAGTGTCTTTCAAAAATTGATGTGTGATAGTTTTGGAATGAATCTGATTCCATATGAATCGACTTATCGCAGCTAAAACGAGAGGATTTTGGATGGCGGGAACAAAAGAGCGCTCTGTTGACGGACGCGTCTCCACGCGCATTCCTTCAGCTGGTGCACCTGTGGATCTTCATGACTCGTGATGACTGGTAAATTGCCAAAATATTTTGGAAAAAGTATCTCAGCTCACTGCCATCGGGGGCCACGCCACTTGACCCCTGCTTTCAGAAGCTGACGAGTGAACAGTATGCTGAGTGCCAATTTCAGGAGGGGCGTGGGAGAAGATGGAGGCGCTCGGAGCTCATGCTAACGAGCATAATAAGAGGTGGACTTCTCTCAACAACGCGGCTGTTGGTCTCAGATCTGGAGTCTAAACAGAGCAGGGCTTATCTGACCCACCCAGAGAGGTCCTGTCTGGACCACGGAAGCAACCATTCCCAATTCCGACATGGGACTGTTGTCCCGTCTGAGCTTTTAAATCTCATCCATCTCCAGTTCTGGTGTTGTACTGAGGCCAATGTTGAGTAATGGAAGCCAATGACACGCACAAGGGTCTACAGTTAATTTGGAAAAGTAAAAAATGTGATTTTTTCGAGTGGATTTTCAATGTTTTTTGTAACTTTATCAAGCATTGACATGTCATAAATAAAAGACAAAAGCTTGACATAAACGAGAGCCAAAGTATAAATGCATTACACAAAAGTTTAGGGAAAGAAGTAAAGACTTTAGAGAAAGTATTCTCAATCCATTGAATCAATACTTGAATTAAGATCGTAAGGTCCACATTATTGTAGGATGGATTATTAAATACTATAAGTATTAAACAATATAACGTATATAATAATGATTATAAAAACTATAATTATGAAAACTTCTAATTAGTTCATGAAGATACTAAACCTAGACACGTTTCATTCCTAAAATTATTTATTAGTCATTTAAAAATTAAGGTAAGTTATATAAGGTTAATACTTCTATTATTATTATTGTTGTCACTGCTGTTATTACTGAAATTATTATTACTATGATTAACAATAAGTATATTTCGATAACCATTGTAAACCTACAATAACTTTAAATAACTTGATAAAAGTAATTTCTAACTAGACAAGACAGAAAATGCATTATTTTTATAGACTTTCGGTTTGGTTGCAAGTATAGGATCGAATTAGGACTGAATAGGATTCTAGGATTAAACTAGCCTCTTATAGGAGTATTTTTGAGTAGAAATAGAGAACGAGTGGTCATCTTAAAAAGAAAACGTTAAGGCAGGTCAAAGTTAACGAGTCCACTGGGACAAAGTCAAGCCCACCGACGGCAAGACACACTTGACAAGCCCCAAATTAAAGCCTCGAGCAACTGTGGCAACCCTGTTCCTGTTAATCGCTGGCAGCAGATACCTGCTAAACCCCCCGGCCACCACCAGCCGCCCCTGTAAAAGCACACACAATAAGCGACTTGCTGAGAGAAAGAGGGGAGTGAGGGGATAACGTGGCCTCGCCCAGAGGTTTTTGGGATTGACTTTGTTTAGGCGAGAGTCTTGACCCTGGCCTGTGTCTCTCAGCACTCACGGTGGAAAGTTCTGTGGGGTCCCGCATGCTCTCCAATGTCACCGACAGGGGAACGTAGACCGCCGCTGATGCTGAGGTGACCTTGCGTGGTGACCCTTGCACCGCTTCGGCCTCCCCAGCCCCGAGCTCTTCTATGTGGGGAAGAGTCGTAGAGCCTAGACTACAGGCCGAGTCCGGGCTCTGGGTGGGAGGAGGATGAGGAGGAGGAGAGATGGGGGCTGGCACAGGGTCCGTTATTGGGGTGGGTGGGATGTCCGGGGCACTGAGACTCTGCCCTGGCTCTTCAATGCGTTCTGCGGAAGGCTGCACAATATACACACAGATGCATACACACATATGAACATAAACATGCACGGCAGTCTTTCTTGGTCCGGAAAGACTGATACCATATAGAAAAACAATTTGGAACACGTTCATGCATTTCATGACAAACATTACATTAAAATGGAATGTAATGGATTGAAAAACACGTACAGTCTACTGCGGCTAATCGGGACGCAATCCTTTTCATTCGTCTCTCGTCTACTCTTTTCGTTCGAGTTAAATGTGTGTTTGAGTTGACTAGTGTGAGTCTATGTTCTTGACAACAACGAAAACAACTTCGCAACCTTGTGTGTGTAATAATTAACAATGAGCGCACTACTGCCACCTAGGGCATTTACACTTTATTCTAGTGAAGAAACAGCATGTACTCTGGGGTCTTCACTATTTTTAAACTTTATTTTAAAAAAACGTCATTAACTTAAGTGCCATGTAATTGTGTTAACAATTGTTAAGTGTGAACAGTCATGTAATGCAGCAATGGAATCACTAATGCTGCAAATGTTTTTCTTTAGCAACAATCGCAGAGGCATGCATTTTTATTTGCATTAAATCCAGTTGTCGATTGATACAAACTCTTCAAACTCGATGTGATAATGTTCCACATTTCTGTCATAATTTTTTACTTTTAATCAGCAGTGAAGACAAGCTTCTTATTTTTTTATCTCGTTCATACGCTTCAGTCCCTTTAAGATGAATTCTCGTCCAAATAAGCGAACAATATTGGGCTACGTAAAAAGATTTGTTCAAAAAGGATTTGGTTCAAATTGGTCCCACTAACTGTTGGTCCGATTAACCGGAGTTGACTGTATTACATAATAAAAGTATAAGCATGCAAACAAGTGCAAATTGATTTCGAATACTTCTTGCTCTCTTCCAAAACCATAGGATGAATATAAGAAAAATTAAATTATCACTTACAAACCCTAACATGTCTGTTTGCTACTAGTTACATAATGAAGGTAAAAAAAAAATGTAATGTCTTTAATATGCATGTAAATCTTAAAAAGTCTTGTTTTGGTAAACAATTTAACCAAATAACGGTTAAACAAAAAAAAACTATTTTGGATAACTTGTAAGCAATGCTCAATTATTTTTCCAATGCATCAGTATGTTACCAAATACCAAAGCAAGTATTATTCCATTCATTTCATGAAATCTGATGAACAGGTTCAAAATCAGTGCGTGCAAACCCGACGCTATCTGGACACTGAATCTTGGAACATACTGGTGACCACGAAAAACAGAAGATATTTCACGAGCCGGTTATGTCTGTACCTCAATGACAGAGGGCTTCTCCTTCTCTTGGTCCTGCTCTTGGGATACTGGTTGCTCGTGATGTTTCACCTCCTGGTTTTGGTCGAGGGTTGATATGGAGGCTTGCTGGTTCTCCTTGTCGCTGTCATCTTTGAGGCTTACGTGGACCAGAACAGGGCTTACCTTGGCCACCATGGTGATGGAGCGTGGCCTCATGGACCGTCCACGGTGCACGGTCTCCCAGCCCTCAGCATCTTTCTTTGATCCGGTTTGACGGACATCCAGACCTAATGAATCAACAATCAGATCTATCACATTCTTTCAAGTTTAGAGTCAAATGTTACTACAATAATACTACAATACTTTTCTAAAAAGCACTTATGAAGGCATCAACAAATTAATGGTGAAAATTGTATAACTTTTGAAAAATGTTAAGTGTAATCCACTGTTAATTTCGATTATGAAACATTTTCATCATCGTCTTTGTCTACGACACTTTCTCCCTGACGAAAACTAAACGAGAGCTATAGGGACGAAAACTGTAACTTATATCTATTGACACTTTTGTCAACGGAAAAAAAAAGAAACAAAAGTGCCTTTCGTGATCACAACCAATCATACACAGAGTTTGTGGAGGAAGGCGGGTGCAAACGCAACCAATCAGGACACAGAGCATTTCAGCGGGGCACGAAAAGCACAAAAGCTGGCAGGGATAGAGGCGCTAGCTTCTTCAAAAACGTCTACTCCAGACAGGAAAGCGGTCAGACATATGGATTTATTTCACTTTCAACACGACCTTAAAAAAATTATCTTTACGCCGCATGTAGAGTAACAATCACAACCAAAGTACAACATACACTACGCCATCTGCAGATGGAACTTTTTCTTTCACCGTGCATCCATTTATTACTTACAAACATGCTGCAATTATATTAATTTTATTTTACTGTATTTAATTTCCTCTTTGTTGAAGTTTCATTCATGAGAATACATTTATTTCCATTGAAAGAAAAGTTCATAAAATTAAGTTTTTCCAAATAGGTAAGATCTTTGCATAGATTTTATATGTTCATAGTTAACTACGTATTCAGATTTCTAAGACGTAGCAACTTTAGTAAACATTTAGAATATATAGCACCTATATTTTCATCTTCTTCAATCTATACCATATTGAATATATACTGTTCCTAGGCAGCATGGTGGCGCAGTGGTGAGTGCTGCTGCCTCACAGCAAGATGGTTCCGTTTGACACTTGAGGTGTGAGTTCGAGGCCGTTCGGGGCCGTTCTGTGTGGAGTTTGCATGTTCTCCTTGCGTGGGTTTTCTCCGGTTTCCTCCCACAGTCCAAAAAACATGTGTTTCAGGCTAATTGGAATTGGAAAATTGACCACATAGGTATGAGTGAGTGTGTGAATGTGTTTGTCTGTGTGTCCAGCTCTGCGAATGGTTGGCCACCAATCCAGAGTGTGTATCCTGCCTCCGGCCCTAAGACGCTGAGATAGGCGCCAGCTCCCCGCGACCCTGTAAAGGATGAAGCGGTAGAAGATGACTGACTGACCGACTGTTCCTAGGCAACCAAAGTTATGTGGTATTTAGTCGACTAAAATTAGACTACAACTAAAAAAATTAAGATGACTACCTCGGGATTAAAAAAATATGACTAAAACTAAATTAAAAACCTTTGTCAAAATGAACATGGGTGGAATATGAAAGTGACCTCGTCTGACCATCTCCGCAGCTATTTATTGTGTTTTGGCGCAAATTTGTTGATCCAAAGGCCTTTTTTCCAAATCACTGTCAGAATGGTAGAGAAGTCTTGCATCCAGGAGGTTGCAGATTCAAATCCCGGTCCAGCTTGTTCTACAACTGAGTGTCTTAACAACCCCGACTCTACTGTGTGTGTGTGTGTGTGTGTGTGTGTGTGTGTGTGCGTGTGTGTGTGTGTGTGTGTGGGCGTGCGTGCGTAAGTGTGTTGGACTTCACAAAATGGTCAAATTCAGAGCACAATTTCATTACTGCCCCTAGTGGTATATTAAGAAACTTATCTCACTTTAATTAGCAGATAGATATATTAATTGCTGACCAGCCTACTTATATTTATATGTATTTTTTAGGCAAAAAAAAACTTACCAGGCTTTTCAGCAGTGATATTAACATTGGTATTCGGTCGAGGATGGGACTGTGAATACTTGACCCGGTCGGCCCAGCTTGGTCCAGTGTGTAAAAGACGAGACACTGCCAAAGTGGGAGGAGGACCTCTGCAATCACACAAACACACACACACACACACACACGTTAAAATACTAAACTCTTGTCAAATCTAAGCTAAACAAAAGCAAGAAAGTGAAGAAAGGCCAACTAAACGTGCGCCACGTCCTCAAAAATCTGCATCCGGAGATACTCATTGTGGAGAACTCGAACGGAAACACAGATCAAATCGAGAGCCCTCCATCTTGATCGATATCCATTTCCTGCGGCGCTCAATTACAGCGTAATACAGACATGGAAACCCGTGCTTCAGCAGTCCTTAACCACACTTAGATCCACACACCCATGGTCCCAGACACAGGCCAGAAGAGATCCCGACAGAAATTGCATTAAACAAAGCCTTTGGGTTGCTAGGGATCGATTAGTTCTCTCCTCCCAGACAGGCGTAGTCTTTCCGCTCCGCAAGCCAAGCCGAGATATGTCTCATATCTGCCATTGATTTCTCCATCACAGCATTCAGTGGCATTTTAATCGCATTATCAATCGTCTTCATTTCACACTATCAGTAAAACAGGCCTAATGCAGGCAGCATCGCTTCTTGCTAGTCGAAGAGGAATCACTGCTTACCAACAGTCATCTCTGTCGATGGAGGTGATGGGTTAGAGCTAAGAGCTAAAGCTAAATCTACATGGGGAACAATCTAGCACGATTACGGCTGAAAAAATAAACCGAAACGAAAATCATTTGTTCTAAAAACATGGTTTTTGTGTCACCTCAAAGACCACCCCCAATATGTCTGGTTTTTATGGTTTAAGCCATTAATCATCCTCTGAGGGAAAAACTGAGCCAACTTGCAATATAACAAAAACCATGAAAAAAGTGAAAAGTTACATCACAAAAATAGATCTGGAATTTTTCTTTTGTTCTTAATAAATAAAGGGATAATTATGAATATCAATGACTTAATGTTTTATATAATAATAATAATACATTGTATGGATGGATGGATGGATTGATGGATGGTTAGAGTTAGAGAGATAGAAAAATGGATGGACAAATGGATGTATAGGTGGAGAAATGGACAGACAGACAGACAGACAGACAGATAATCCTTTATATGTCGCACAAATGAGAAATTTACATGTTACAGCAGCAACCACAAAAGCGAGTAAAATAATATTAAACAATAAATAAATTAATGAATTTATTAAAAATGAGGTAATGAACAAAAAAAATACAAGTTGCTAGTGGCTATGAATAATTTGGGCCCAGAGGCGGGGAACTGCCTTGAACTGATGGGCAGCCAATCACAGAGAAAGACAACATACCTCTATCCAATCACTCCACAGAAAGCCTTGATTCTAGTATCGAACTTCAAATCAATATTGTCCATCAGACACTAAACTGTGTCACAAAAACCCTGTACCAGTCAAACCACTAAACCCATTAGAAAAAGGCTTTCAACTGGATTTAGATCATTTGTGTGTGGCGAGTGAACTAGATTGACCTACCCAAAGTTGAGGGCTCGACGCACGCTAGGTGATGGAACAATGCGATCGGAGGATGGACTGGACATCACATGTCGTCCTGGAGACATCTTCCTCAGTTGCCAAGTCAAAAAAGTAGGTCTGGTATGCGTAAAAATAACATATAAATAAAAAAATAAATAAAACATGTAGCATAACCTTATCATATACATACTACTGTCCAATCCTACAGTCTAGATTCGCTAACATGCAGCAAACATTTCAAAAGCTTGCGGATGTTGAGCCGGCCTGCGCATCGGTATGTGTCTGTGCGTGAACGCTATCACCTGTTCTGAGCGTCTGTTTTTTCCAGTTTCTCCTGCAGCTGGATCAAGTTGATAAGAGATCTGAAGTCTTGGATGTAATTATCCAGAATCATCATCACTTCCTGCAGGTAGAGCACGTCACTTGCACTTTTTGAAATCATCAAAGAATCTAGATAAGCCACCGATGCAAAATAGCACACCACACTGAAATATTTGAAAAACATACACAATTTATCATGTTGATAATTATACACATTTATATAGACAGTACATATATATTTGTACATTTATACATACAAACCACTGCGAAACAGAACACCACAATGCAATTTTACATTCATAATGTGTGTGTATCTATATAATATGTAAATGTTGTATATTCGTTCATATGTGTAAGTGTTTGTATACACATGCACAAGCACTGTATAGGTACATAAAATGTTTATGTTAAAATTATTAACATGTATATTTTTCTCTCCGTATATTTATGCAGATTTATATAAATTTTAAGTTGTATGTGTTTGTAGATTACTGTTATATATGTCTATATATAGAAAGTATCAATAATTTTGGTATAATGTTGTTGTTATATTGAATACTATTTTAAATTTTTTACTTATTATATAAATTGTTATTATATTGAAAATGTAATAACAAACGCACACGAGTTATTTCATCTTTATTTATTATGAGTAATTCCTCTCCTCTTTCTGCCTTCATGTGAAGCACCTTGGTCCACCTGTACATTTGCTGGTGGTTTTTAAATGTGATATAGAAATAAATTTAGATTTGATTTGAAGAGTTATTTACTTGCCATCTTGATTTAATAACAATTCTGCGAATACCTCTACACTCTAAAATGATTTTATCCAAAGGAAGCACTGTGAACGTTCAGCAAAACTGCAACAAAGTCCCCAAATGGTGGCAAAGTAATACTATCATATCATCTCCCCTACTTCCCCTTCTCAGCGCGGCTCGGACCGGCACAGTGGTCTTTATCTCACTGATAAGGCCGTGACCCTGGAGGCCACTCCCACCCGAGCCACTCTTTTGTCTCTGCAGACGAGAGCCAGTCACGGGGACGAGGAATCCCGAAACAAGTCCCCGATTCTTGTTCACACTGAAGTGCCGCTGTAAACCAACACCTTGTTGTGGCGAGCGAGGACGAGTGGGCACTGAAGCGCGTCTCACACACCTCCCACCCGCCAGAGAAGCCCATTCACAAACGCCAGGACGGGACAAAAAGAAAAGGATGAGGACTGGAGGAAAAAGAGCACTGCCGCTGTTTCCCGCCTCAGTGGTCTTCCACAAGAGGTGCGGCTGGAATTACCAATTAGCTTTTCAAAAGGGGGCTGGCAAATCTGATTGGGGCTGTAATCATTTCTAGTTACTGGCGAAGAGTGCGCGGCGGATGACGAAACGCTCATTGTCTGTCTGATATTTGATCGGGGAGTGCCTGTGGGGACTCTGGGGATTCCCTCGGCTCCAACAAAGACCCCCGGACCCCCGCTAGTGAGCACTACAAAGACCTGCCACAACACAGATTACAACAGACCCACCACAGGCTCGCCCACGCCAACAACACCAATGTTCCTGTTGGTTTCCATTTGCGCAAGTGTGGAATGGCATTACGATGATGTCTTTGATACAGTAAACACGATTTAAAAATGTCGGCACAAAGTGGGGGAAATGATCAAGTTAGTGTGGTGACATCTTCTAGTACAGATTATTCATTTTTTGAGAGGTAGTTTATTTATTATAATTTTTTTTTAATTACATTTTTATTTTCCAGCCGTTTTATTTATTACTGCTTTCTTCGTCAAATGTGATATTATTTTTACATACAAACAACTCTTTAAAATAATAAATAAATAAATAACAATCTGCTTACATGTGTAATTTCCTCTATATCGAGCCAAAAGAGATTGATATAGAATTTACATAATATATACAGCATTGACTGTGCTTAATTGGGCCGTTTAAATGGAGTAGCCACTTTTTTGGCAGAGAAATAGTGATGTCCAACTGACGTCTCCTAATGCAAATTTGTGTCACAAAAAAAAAGTGTGAAACAAAAAAAGCTAGGTTTTTGGGTATAAAATGTGAGGAAGAAAAAGATGTGAAATCTGTGAAAACAAAGGTACACGCACTTGATTCTGTGACTGCGCGTCCGTCTCCGCTGTAACTAGAAACCCTGCATTATATTTTAGTTGGCCAGGCGAGGAGAAGCCGTGTGAACAGTAAAGTACACGCCCACCAGCCTCTCTTTCACCCGAAAGCTGTTGATGAATTACTTTTACTTTCTCGTCATAATGTTTTTCGACCGGAGCCTATCAATCTCATTTAGTTTCTAAAATATGATCCATAGACCATATATTTCTATTTAAACATCGAAAGATTTTGTAATAAAATTTCGAAACCATATTCGAATCCAAATTTTGTGACATATTGAACATGAAAGACAGTTTAGGTGATTGGGTTTTTACAATCTGCTGACTGGCCTCATCATTATTAGTCGGCATTGAATCCCAACTCTGGGACGGAAGGGAGAATGAACAAGTTTGCAAAGGAAAGAATGTTTAGGTAAAAATGTCTGTTTGTGATCCGACTCTTGAATTGTGGCCTTGCCTTGAATTAGGATCAGATCTAAACATGACTAAACTGACAAACTAAGACGTTTCGAACTGACAACCTGAAAATGTAACCAAGAAAATAAGAAAAACAGTAAAGTTCAAATGAGTAAAATCCAATTACTGTATTTAATGTGCAAAATTTTCCTGAAAAACTCAATTCGTACATGTTTCTGTTTTGTGAATCATGTGTGAAGTCTTTAGTGTTTTTATCTTTTTTTCTAGTTCGTTTCTAGTTCTAGATTTGATCAAATATAGTTTTTAGATATTTTCTTCTCATTTTCTTCTAATCTGTCTTTTTTTCTGTTGTAACACTCACATTTTAGGAAATTGTGAGATTCATCCATCCACCGACCAATCCATTCACCCATCTGTCCACCCATCCATATATCCATCAATTCATCCAATCAAGCCACTTGCACATCCATCCACCCTTCCATCCAATCATCCATCCAATCAACCCCCTTGCCCATCCTACCATTCATCCACCCTTCCATCCACCCATCCAATAAACCCACTTGCCCATCCATGCACCCACCCACGCATCCATCTATCAATTCAATCAACTCACTTGCCCATCCATCAATCCATCCTTTCATCCATCCAATAAACTCACTCACCCATCCATTCGTTGTTCTAAATTATTTACTAAAAGTAATAAAACTGGACAGAGGCAAATGACCCAAGTAAAAAGAAAAACATAATAAAAAGCATCTAAAACGTAAAAAAACCCAACAAAAAATATGTCTCATAGGTCAATTCAAAGATTCTATGATGATTCCGCTGAAATAAACGTACGCCTGAGCGCCATTGCTTGTCTCCATATGCATGTAAACCAAGGAGATGAAAACAACATTGCTTCTTCATACACTCTATAAACTCCATAGGTTCAGGAGATGTTATATCGCCAAGATATTATTGCCAAGTCTTTTAAATCAATCATGGAGCACGATGCATGGCACGGTTTACCACATGACACCCAGCATTCCTGTTCAGCAAGACACAGTCCAGGTGCGTTCAGATCAGAATCAGCCCGTGTGTGTGTGTGTGTGTGTGTGTGACTGATGCTTCGGATTAGGCTGTGGAAAGGGGAGGGCAGCGTCGTGAAGCAGGAGTGTGTGTGTGATTGATGGCCGGTAATGGGGAAGTGGCAATCGTGAGGAGAGCTCGGCGGTGCTTTTAGTTAATAGAGGAGTCAGGCTCGGTGAAAGATGTGTCCAACAACAGGCCTGTTGATTAGAGCTGGTTAACAGGATGATACTGGACCATAATGCCTCAGCCCAGCGAGGACGCCGCAGTGGAAGAGCGACTTAACAAATGAAACTTCAGATCTACTGAACGTTCGCTCCGACGGGGATGACCGAGTGCGAGTCGTGTGTCATAAGCGACATAAATCAGCCGTGAGATGAGAGAGAGTTAGATAAGAACTAATTAGTTCTCAGGGCCGTAGGTTAAAGATGTGGGTGTTGCATGAATATGAGGATAAATCAAAGCGCCGACCTGCAAGCGCGGAGGGAGGATAAAAGGTCGGGAAAAACGTATGATGGAAGTAAACATGCTTTTTTTTAAATATTTGATTAAAAGAAGATGATTTAGATGACTTAAGAATGAACCGGTTCGTTCTGAGCCACTTGATGCATTTGATTTGTGCAGTTTGCGAAATGAAGCGTTTCCACGCGAACGAGAGAAAGTTATTATTCTGCTGTAAACGTTGGAGTTATACAAAGAAACATCTTAAGAACCTACATATAACATATTTTACTTATCAAAAAGCTATTTATTTGCCTTTTATATTCCATTGACTTTTTACAATAAAATATTTATTTAAATGTATTTTATAAATGTATTATTCATTATAAATATCATTTATCAATAATATAATACGGTAATAAATAACATAAATAATATTATTTATTAAAATTTACTTTTATAAAACACATTTTCGGTATATATTTACATTATATTTAAATCAAATTTACCGTATTTTCTGGACTATAAGCCGCTACTTTTTTCATAGGTTTTGAACCACGCGGCTTATACAAAGGTATATTTCTGAGTACTATTCTGCAGATTTTTTTTCCACCGCTAGGCCCGCTCTAAAGAATTAGAATCTAACGCTTAGAATCTAAACTAAAACAAAATAAATGCAAAGAAGACTACACTACTTCCTCTTTAGCAGATATCATTTTTATACGGTTTAATCAGCAAAGTTGCTGCCGTGTTAAAATACAGGTTAGGAAAAGATCTATTTAGTTACATACATGTACATTTACAATTCAAAATTGTTCTGTTCTTGTAGTAAATATCGAATCCTAAAACATAGGAACATAGGAATAGTTCAGAAAATACGGTAATCTAAATATTATATTTAGATTTTATTTAAAGTTTACATTTTTATTTAATGTTTTAATTATATTCGAAGGATTATTTTTTAAGGTTGAAATTGACGAAAAATGTATATCTATCAACACGGTTGAACACATACATGCATACAGTATATATACACTTTAAAATGTGTAGGTGTGTATGTGTGTGTGTGTGTGTGTGTGTGTGTGTGTGTGTGTGTGTGTGTTTGTGCACAGATGTAGATACCTGCAGAAAAATAAATACAGACATACACAAATATACAACCCGATTATACACTTTTATCAATCTGTGCGTGTGTGTATATGTGTGTGTGTGTGTACAGACACGTAAGACATATAGACTTTTGAGGTTTACACCTAATGGGTTTAGACCTTTTAAATGGACTCTTGTATTGCAGGCGTATACGGAGAGCTCGATACGTCACGTGGAAGTAAACTAAAGATGTCAAGCATGACACAACAGATAAACTGGGGTGTAATTGCCCGTGAGTGCGACCGTAGCCCATCTCGAGAGAACTTGGCGGACGTATGGCTCTCACACTTTTGCTCGGGGAACCTGTCAACAGAATGACCACAAGGGTATCTGCTCGCTGCTCGGCATAATTCTTGATTACACGGCAATCAGTAAATCACAGAAAGCAGTGTAAAGCAAGGACGATGGTCCGGCGCCGTACCTGCCAGGGTAAACACAGAGAGAGCCCGGCGCTGGGCGCTGCCAACTAAAGCTAACATACTTCAAAAGCCCGTTTGCTGACACGGGTCCCGAGGCCAAATCCGGACACAAAAACACTCCAGACGAATCGCCAGGGCCAGTCGCGTGCTGAGGAGGCATTGGTCATAGTGCGGCTTGTGTTGTACAATTGGACTTTTTTTTTTTTTTTGCTTCGGCTGAAACTAAACAAATAGGGTGGAAAGTGTTCTGGGACGTCACCTAGACCTCATACCCACATCTCGCAAGTGCGCGCACACACACGACGTGGTGAAGTAGGGGGGCTTTGTTTACACATGTCATCCATCTCAACTCCCTCCTGAAAGGCCCTGGAGAGGTGCAGTGATAATTCTCTCACCAAAGCTCCTTCTGACACAAACCAGAAAACAAAAGGAATGCAGGGAGGCGGAGGTAGAGATCGGCATTCATAGCTGCTCTTAACGCCCTCTAGTGGCCAGATGGAATAACAGTCTCAACCTCAGGTGAGGGCTCATTATGGGGATTAGGGATCATTACAGTCCTAGAAATTAAAACCTGACATTTCATAAAGTATAGAATTGTATTAAATTGTATATATTATCAACTAAAGTGCATGAATTGGAGCATTTAATTAACCTGCGGATTTTGTGTAAGTGATACACATTTAATACAATAAAAATGTGTGCATGAGTGTGGATGTGAGTGTGTATTTATACGTACATACATATGTCACAATCATCATTCAAGACCAAAACTTCAACTGACTGAAACTGTTATTCTTACCCTGCACTCCACCACACTCTGGTCTGTTTCGCAGGTCCCGTAGATCTCGCCCACTGCCCTCCCTAGGTTATCAAACAGAAAGGCCCAGTATCGCGCTCGGACGTCCACTTTCCGCGGCTGTCTGGACTTTGAGGGACTTTTATCTGCTCCCTTGTCTAATATCGGGCCCAGTCCACTTTTACAATCCATTGTTGCGTTCTGTTAAAAAAAAAAAAAAAAACAAAAAAAAGAATCCTTTGAGATCTTTTTTGTTTACTCATTTAAGTGAACATTATTGCAAAACTAGCTTTTAAACAATTGTAAACAAATAAAATAACAATTTAAATGTATTATTAATCAAAACATTTGGTTATTATTTGTATATCACAGGATCAGGAAAGAAATTAAATGGAAACATAAACTTTGAAAAAAAAAAAGGAAAGACTGCAGTTTCTTTTATTAAATTTTAGATACATATGTATTTATAATAATATCGTTTTAGGTCAAAGATGAACAGGCCTGTTTGACTATTTTCGAACAAGTGAACAGTTTGAATCGGCCAAAATCCATCCACACAAAAGCCTTTGGCGCCATCTGCTGAAATGTGTCGACCAATTTTACATAAATGTTGCAAAATAAAAACTCTTTAAACTATTTTGCTTTGTATTACATTCAATTATTTATTATTATTGTGCAGCCAAAACAAAAACACATGTTTCTTAATCCATAATCAAATCATAGTACTGCCATTGATTTTATATTATTATTTCAAATTTTATAGACATGTCCGAATATCAATACAATTTCTATTCAATGTCAAAGCACAGGTAAAAATGTAATTCACAATGTTAAAATAAAACTGGTTAAACAGCATAGCAACAAAATCACATGCAACCAAGATTAATTAAATTACGTTTTGTTAGAATAAACGAAAAAACAAAATAGACAAAGTAAAAGTGAATGAAAAACAGAAGTTAAAATCTTACTTTTCACTACTATGCATATGTATCTAGGAAACTACATTACAAATTATTCATCATGTGATGCCATTTATTCCATTCCCTTTGACTCCGCCCACTCTAGCCAGTTTCCTGTTTTTCCATTTCCCTGCTTTTATATTGTCACAATTCAACTATTTAAATGTTAATTGTGGGGGCACTAATTTTGTTCTTGTGAGCAGAATATCATTAATGGGGAGAGGTGTAAAGAGTACTTGAAAACCATACTTGAGTAAAAGTAAGGATACTTCACTGTAAAAATTACTCCAAAACAAGTTAAAAGTCACTAATTCCAAGAAGACCAATTTCAAGAAGAAAAGTCGTAAAAATAACCAATTTTAAAAGAAAGTGTTTTACTCATACTGCATTTAGGCTCAAAAACAACAAGAAATCTGAAAAATAAGAATGTCTTCTTTTTGAGGTTATATTTCCTAATCAATGTTTCAAAATGGCAGAAAAAAATAGACTAAAAAATAATAAAGAAAAATATACCACGGTAGATAAAAGATGCCAACTTGTGCACACTCACAATGTAACGAGTAACAGTAGGTGTCCATTGAAATGTAGTGAAGCAAAGAGTACAGATACTCAATCACAAATGTAGTCAAGTAGAAAGTAAATGTTGCTTATATTGTACAAGTAATACAATATATGTTCGATGCTAAGTACAAGTAGTCAAGTCAGGTCATCTTTAGTTGTAAAGCACTTTAAACGACAGAAGACTGACACAGTGCTTAACACAAAAAATAAAACAGTATTTTTACATTGTACTAATTTTACAAAATGTACTTTTTTTTTTTTTTACAAAATGTACTAACTCAAGTACTTTACACGACTATAAAAGAGAAAGGCTTAACTCCTATACTACATAGATCCTTGAAGACGCAGGTCGGATTCCCTTTGGCTCTCAGAACTTCCTTCTCTGTCCTTGTTAATAAAGTCTGACCAATGGAGACCAAGTCAGGAGCTTCCTACGCAACATTCCGTCTCCACATGACTATTCTACAAATCATATGTGATAAATGGTACATTATACGCAATATCAATGTTATACATTCAATATATTTTTACCTTATTTTTAAATTGTATTGTACTAGTACTTTGATCATGCTCTTTTTATATAGCTGTACTGCTGTTGATAAGCGGAAATTTCCCCATTGTGGGACGAATAATGACCTCTTATCTTATCTTAAGACTCAAAACAACAGTTTTCCAGTCATCTATTGTCCAACGGGTGTAAACTGAACAATCCGTTTCCTGTTGTTATCAGACAGGAGCAGCACCCGGTGTGGTCTTCTGCTGCTGTGGTCTATCTGCTTAAGAGTTGGCTGCATTTTTGTGGAGGACTCTCCTTGGTTATTGGACTGTTGCTATCTCTACTCCATTCTTCTCTGAACTCTGACGTCATAAAGACATTTTGTCCATGAATACCCAATAAATAATTTTGAATAGTTGGTCCACTTACCTTAGTCTGTGTTTTAGATGGTTTTAAACCACTGCTTTCAAACCACGTTTCAACCCATTATTTGTTACTATGCAGGTAAAAGTCGAATCATCTTGCCACTACCTTCAGATTACATTTTGCAGAGTCTAAAACTACAGAAGTTTTATGACGATTTTTCTTCAACCAATCAAAAGACAAAAGCGTCTTTGTATTCAGACTTGTTGAGGGGATAAGGAAGGTTCCACTTTCAGCATTAGTTATAATGATAGACACAATAGAAAGAGACTTTGTGAAGAAACTAAAGAGCTTGTTGACTTGACAATTGATGCTAGTGTGCGGTTGCTTATAAATGCTGCACATTTATACAGAGAGTGCTTTCTGAAAAGTCTATATATTTATGAAAATTTAATCATTTGTCATTTATTGATCATTCTGATCAATATATTAAGTTTCTGAGCGTGTGTGATGACAATTATGAACGGAAATGTTTAACTATACGTATGTATACAGTATATAAGTGTGTGTGTGTGTGTGTGTGTGTGTGTGTGTATGTGTGTGTGTGGGTGTGTGTTCTGACCAGCTTTTTGTTCCTGTGGGCATTGATCCGTTGGGGTCTTGCATTGTTGCTGTTTACTTGATTCTTTGATTTACCTACATAAACAGAAAGAAGAGACTTAAACAAGACTAACTAAATCTCCTGTCTTGACCCGTCTGGGCACATTTGCACACACACACAGAACAATTTCACACAATGAGATAAAGACAATTCTGCAACTTTAGATAAAGAGAAAATGACGGCTAAATTCATCCCTTAATTTTCCACATTTACATGAAACAGAATTTGACCATTATGACAGAGATGACTCACTATTAATAACGAGCTTCTACGTAAGACACTTTAAGAGTTTATGTAAAATGTTTTGTGCTGGCAAGAGCGTGTTGGTGAGGTGGCCACCTGGTGGCGCTACGGGTGGTCAGGTTATTCTTCTATTATTATTTTAATTGTTTTTATTTGTATTATTGTTTATTGCTGTCTCCTTGATTACATTAATTTCTATGTTTGCATTATTATTTGATGTATATTAATTTGATGTTGGGTTATTGGTTGTTTGGGGCGTAATCGGACCTTCGCATGCCGTATAAAGGTCACTTCCGGGTTCACATCTGGCGTGGTTGTGGATCGGACTCGAATGATAATCGAGGACAAACTATGGCTTAAAGTGATTTACTTTCTCTGTGACGAGCAGGCAAAGCGGTGAATCTGTTTGTTTCTTTCTTTATTTGTTTGATAAATATTGTTTATTTACATGTAACCTTTGTTTCAGTTCTACGGTGTTGAATGGTGTTGAAGATGTTATTGATGTTTTCAACCCAATAAACATCAGTGCAAACGCGTCCGTTTTAGACGAAGTTACACGTTTTTCTCACTACAATTCAAACATGTAATCCTAGTTCAGAAGTATCTGCAGTAAAAAAAAAAAAATCACAAAATGTTGGTGTATAAAAAATAATAACACAAAAATAATAAAAAATTATGTATTCCTGGTTTAGTTTGGCATTGATGCAAGCTTTTTAATATTTTAATATAAATAAGGCTATATTATGTCTATTTTTTAATTTACGTTCCTTTAAAAAAAAATACATAGTAAATAAAACACAATTATTGTTTTATGAAATAGTGAAAGAACAAATATACATGAATAATAAATTCCATGCATCCATTTTCTAAACCATTTTTCTATTTCTGGGCCAGAGGTTTTCAAACTCCAGTTCTGTTATTATGTTATTGGACTGAGGGAAGAAACTGGAGACCTAGAGGAAACCTACGCAAACACAGCGAAAAACTACATACTAGTTGACACAATCAAAGTGCAATTTTTTTAAAACATTCTCCATTTCTTAAATTGCACACACACTATTGTTAATAGGTCAAATTTGAAGCAATTATGAATTTTGAGTGTTTATTATTGAGTGTTTACTAATTGTTTTGTTTGTTTTGTTGTGAAACCACAGTAAATTGACTGTTGCTGCATTATGGGATGTTTCTAAAAAGTGCATCAAAAATAAAGTTTATAATAATAATAATAAAAAGTTAATAAAAAACAGCAACAAAACAATAATAATTATAATAATATATGATTATTATTATTTATTTGTTTATTTATTTATTATAAGTGTAGATTTGTAGTGTATGGAAAAGATCAGACCCTCTTCCTCCTTGCTCTCCACCGGGACGCTCCATGCGATGAGATTCCGCGCTGCCCGGCCTTCTTCCGCCACAATTTTCCTCACCTTGTCGTGGCTGTTGGAACGCTGGAAAGAGGCCTGCAAGGACAGTAAACATAAAATAAATAAAAGCTATGCAATTTGTATCTCTGTCGGAATACAGCACAGGTCTTTCTGCAATTTATTGTTGTAGACGAGGAAAACACCTGCCGAGCGAGTGAAAAAGCTTTTCTTGTTTGCTAGCATTTCTTTACCAGTCGTGTACTGGGATTGTGAGAACGATGTGTGGATGATGTGGATGTGTGTCGTCTCCTGTGAGCGGAAGGTAGCAGATTCGAATGTCCGAAAAACATCGACAAAACACTGAATTAGATTTGTAAGCACCATCGCAAGACGACCCACTGCTCCAGGTGTGTGTGTGTGTGTCTGTGTGACCATGGCCCAAACACAGTGGCGGTTCTACACTGTATGGCGCCCTGGGCGAGACTCCTCCTTGGCGCCCCCATACCCCCTCACGCCCCCCCCCCCTCCATCAAATAAAATAAAATATATATATAATTAATTTTTTAATAGTATATTTAAACTATGAAGCTATAAAAAACTATACATTTTAACTATAAAGAATAACACAAATAAAATATAGAATAAATATGTTAAATATCTTGAATCAAACGACAGAACCAGAAAAAAAAAAAACCCTCAAATCGGACTTTTCTGGTCTTCCTTGATTAAGTTCTCGTACAAAATATGTTCCATGAATACTGTAAAATTTAGAGACATTGCATAACTTTATCTTTTGCTCGTTTTTCCTCATCTTCTTTTCACTTTTTCCTATGTTGTGAACCGGACAGCTTTTGTGTTTTTTTCTCCATCTCTCACGAATCCCAATCGTTGTGTTTGTTTTGCTAATTGGGGATCAAGTCATCGGATTTATCTCACATCCCTTCCACCAACACTGTTACTCAAGACCTGAAGTCAAGAGTGTAAACCAATACACCTGGAATGTTTTGTATTACCTATGTTTTTAGGCATTTGACACAATTTAGATAAAAAAAAAAACATGTTTGCTTATTAGGAGTGTGACGATTAATGCTGTAATTGACGTGTACATCATTAATAAATGCGTGATGCGTTGAAGGCGGGGCTGCTCCCTTCTCGAGAGAGACACACTCACTCACACTGACACACGTGTGTTGCCTTTTGCGCTCTTCTTCTCAGTCCTGTTTCACTTTTTTTCGTTATCTGTGCACGAGACACAAACGGGTCGGCGATCACAAACGTATGATACTTTACAAAAAACAACGTATCGTAACAACGTAACATATCAAATAATTGCAAAAAAAGACGTTTTTTTCCGGACTACAAGGTACACTTAAAATTAGGGATGTACCAAATATTCGGCCACCGAAAATTTGCGGCCGTAAATGGCCAAAAAGTGCATTTTCGGTTTTCAGCCGAAACACTTTTATCGTAAGCAGAGACCGCGAGCAGTGGCAGCATATAGCGCCACGCAGATCACGAGCTCCCCGCGACAATCACTTCACACCAGTGGACTCTCTCTCTTCTTACTCCGTTTGAGCAGCAAACTAAAGAAAACAGCTCATCTGATGCATCTCTAGCGGACATTATTACTTTTATCGCAGCCCTAAAGTGCCTAAAGGTAAATACCGCCACTTTTTACCGCCGATCACAATCTTTGAGAAAGATTTGAGACTGTATTTAAATAAGGCCAGTGGATAAAAAATATACATCTTGCAGAAGTATACAATCTGTCACATATAAAGTAGCCTAAAACAAAATAGCCTACGTATTAGTATTATTAGAGGTATTTCACTGAACAGACAACGATGGTGCAAAGTGCAAATCCTTCATCTGATGCGTAGAGATGAGTCTGTTTTCTGCTCTGCTCCGTCTGCGTCTTCGCGCCATTTCTCGCGCGCTGCTTTAACTTCTCATCTAAATACTGCTCTGTATAACGCAGATCAAGTACAGTCGCGATGAAGTGCAGAGGATTCGAACATATTTCTACAGATCGTGCGCTGACACACTCCAAGCGCGGAATTTTCATAGCTTTTTATGTGCGAGACAAGGAATAACGTCCGCTACAGATGCATCAGATGAGCTGATCTCTTTAGTTTGCTGCTCAAACGGAGTAAGAAGAGAGAGAATGTTCTCTATTAAGAGTCACTGGGTCGCAGGGAGCTCGTGATGTCATGCAGCCAATGTTCGCGTGCAGCGCTCGCGGTCTCTGCTTACGTCATCACCTTTCGGCCGTGTTGTTTCGGTGATAAAAGTGTTTCGGCCGAAAACCTAAAATGCACTTTTGGGCCATTTTAGGCCGAACATTTTCGGTGGCCGATTATTTGGTACATTCCTAATTAATACCTTAGCCCTATAAATAATAAAACCATTGATTATTCTGTCCACAATCAATTTGCAGAGATCTATGCATATATAGTTAATACATAAATCCATACTAAACAAACACCTTACAAGAATCTTTATTAAATAAACATTTCATCAATCAAACATTAAAAAAGTAAAAAAAAAGATATAAAAATATGTATAATAAATTTACAATGCTGTATAGAATAAAAAGTTACAGCATCCTACTTCCGGAACCACTGACGGGCCACGCAGAGGTGTTAATTTCATTGACTAAACATTTTCGTCATCGTCTTCATCAACCACACTTTTCTCCCTGATGAAAACAAAACGAGAACTACCGTATTTTCCGGACTATAAGCCGCTACTTTTTTCATAGGTTTTGAACCATGCGGCTTAAACAAAGGTGCGGCTATTCTGCAGATTTTTTTTCCACCGCTAGGGCCGCTCTAAGCAGATATGACTTTTATAAGTTTTAATCAGCGAAGTTGCTGCCGTGTTAAAATACAGGTTAGGAAAGGATCAATTTAGCTACATACATGCACATTTACAATTCAAAATTGTTCTGTTCCTGTAGTAAGCACAGTGAAACCTGGTTTATCGCGGTAGATACGTTCCAAGACGGACCGCGATATGTGAAAATCCGCTAAGTAATGGCACAATTTAGTATTTAATTAACACTTATTCTGACTTTTAAAACACTTTTTTTCACGTAGTATTCTTTATTAAAGTAATTTTAACAAACATCTCAGTACAAAAAAAAAAAAAAAAAAAAAAAAAAAAAAAAAAAAAAAAAAAAAAAAAAAAAAAAAAAAAAAAAAAAAAAAAAAAAAAAAAAAAAAAAAAAAAAAAAATCACAGGAACAGAAGTCAAGTAATAAAACAATAAAGTGTACAACATAAAAAAAGGAAAGATTGTTAAGCAGTATGTACTAAAAATGTGAAGGTATTTTAGATACATACAACGGAATACAACTGAACGAATGTCAAGCAATAAAATTGTTTTATGCACCACGTAAAAAACGAATAATTATCATGCTACCACAAGACTGTATGCAAAGAAGAAAAATGCAAGCAATAATTGGAACACGCAAAAACAAAAATTGTTATGCGTACAGTAACGAAACGAAATATTCATTAATAATATACCTAGCACGCCTCGCCAATTTTCAAAATGTTCGGTTTCCCATGGCAACACTGGCTGCGGGTAACAGCTCAAGAATGACATCAGCAGATTGTGAAACTGCGACACCCCGTGGCGGAGAAAGGCAAGGCAGGTCAAGTTGTTAGACACAAATAAAGTGTTCTAGTGCAAGCAACCATTGTGCTATTTTGCAACAACATTACAGAGGGAAGACGTTCATAACCGTCTGTGCCGTTTCATTGCGTTTACACCCAAAAGTACAACCCGAGTGAAACCCTCGGCTAACATCTTGGTTCCCAGGTTATGTCAGGGTGTGTGCCATAGTTATTGCGAGATTCGAGCAGGTAAATGTAACAAGTCTTTTTACAGTTATTACGATATTTTATTATATTCTAAAAACTTTTTATTGGACGAACCAGACTTAGCCATTTCATGAAATTTCCATTTTACAAAACTGCTGTCGGCACAAATTCATTGCGTAAAGAGAGGTACCACTGTAAAAATATACGTGTAATTTTTCTTACATTTTCACTATTGTTGTTTTATGTTTAGTTTTTTTTTTTTTGAGTTTTAGTAAAACAATAGATGTTATAATTTGGCCAAAACCCTTCATCTCAGACAGTCCACGTAGCTAACTTCTCTTTCCGTGTCGGAGAGCTGAACCAATGCATTATTTAATGGCCTTAATTTAATATGGCGATCCATAAAACATCAAGATGCGGTATGAAGCCAATTTCTCAGTCGCTCGCTGGCCACATCACAGTATTACGCAAACACAAAGCTGCTCTGTCTGAGAGAACACTTCACAAGGCTCGCTGGGTTTTACACATGCATAAGCAGCAGACTGTCCTCCCGTGCCACTTTTCCACGTCCCCGGGGTTAAAAAAAACCCAAATGACCTACTTAGCCAAACGACAGCAACCTTTGCTACCACGCCACCCTGTGTTTGGCAAGCATCTGTATCCCAGCATCCGACAGGTCATGTGGTCAAAATCCAACACGCATGTAAAAAACAACCCATGTTTGAGAGAACAACTTTAAATTTCCGCGTGCCAACTCCAGACCGGAAAGTTGGCGAAGGCAGAAGACAGAATGAATGGTCAGATCTCACGCTTGCCCGACAACCATTGACCATCTCACAGATGCCCTCGCTTGCAGATCAAGATCCGCTATTTCAGTCCGCGGAAGTTATGGTAGAGTTTCATTACTGGACGCAGAAGCATGCTGATGGACGGAGGGTGGGAAAAAGCGACAGAACGGTACATACGGAGTAGAAGAAGAGTCTGTAAGCAGGTTCCTCGTCCATATCCAGTGCTGATCTATCCACCTGTTCGCCACATCAACGCCCGGTGTGTGCCAGACTGGTCATCGTCACCTGACCGCTGGATCAAAAATAGCTCCAAAAACTGTGGAACGGCTTCGGCGCGGTAAGATCACGCGGCGGCTTGTCTGCAGTCAAGTTGTTGCGTAGTCACTCGCCGCATCTTGACCGAGCATGGCAGGACGCCCACTCCACCGAGATGCGCTGGAGGCTGCGTGTCAAGCCGGAGACCCCACGTCCAATCGCAGCCTGGTGATGCGTGACACGCAGTGAGGATGGAGATGTGAATAGAGATGTGGAACAGAAGGAGCCGCGAGGATGACAGCAAGCGGAGGGAACGCCGTTTGGAGAGCTCCGAAACAACGGGAAATGTAGGTCAGTCGGTGGTTTGACGCTTTCATTATTTACACAATGTTTAGATGCTTTGTTGATTTTTTTTTTGTGTGTATGTTGTTATGGTTAAAATATGTCACATTGTCTGGACTGAAATTGTTCTGATTTGACTGCGCTGTCCCTTATGTGAAAACATATTAGATGTTATAAGACGTTTATTAATGGGGCGGCTTAGGGTCTGTAAAATACGAAAGTATGTTATATTGATTTACATTAGTGGGAAACAATGAGTATTAGATTGACGCGATTAGCGGGATGAGTCATTGATTTCACGTGTCAAATTTACATACTGCGAGGAAACGCAATTTTAGGTCATTCCAATCGTTTAAGCTCAGAATTTGTCATGATCTTATTCTGTTATCCAATGCAAATTAAGCCGACTATTAAATATGGAACAACTAATAAATATTCTAAGATACGATGCTTAGATTAAAAAAAATGAACAACTATTAAATATGTTAAGATACAATGTTTAGATGATTCGAAACAACCATAACGGAAGCCAAACGACATAATGACCATGTGGAACATGCAATAATAAAAATGTTATATAAAATATATTCTTTTAAAATTAAATATTAAAAATACATGTTCTATACTACAAAACATTTACCATTGTTTAAGACGATTGTTTCCATTGTTTCTCTTTCCTTTAGTTTCTGTTTCACATTCTGTGTGTCTTGATGCCAGAAATAACTTTTTGAGATGTAAAATTAAGTATATAAATAAGAGATAGCTACGAGCCTGCGATGAATGAAAGTTTGATGAAGATTAAAAAAAAAAGATTTAGTTCGACTATGTCCTTTTAAAGAGTGAACTAATAAAAAGACTGTTGCTAAATTTAGCATGCTACAAATGTTTAATATTTTAAAATAATATTGTAATACTATTTATATAATTACAGTATTTTAAAGCATATCTTAACCATTTTCAACAATAACCTAAAATACTGATGACATATCAATCACGAATCATCAAAGTTTTCTCGCTCTACTACTGCAGCCACAGGTGGAAATAACTGGAATGTGTTTTACATGCCTCTGTCGCTATGCTGAACAGAATAAACTGCTGCAAATGTATGAGAATACCAATATTGGTTGAGAATACCGGAGTGAAACGTACATCGGAATCAGTCCGTGCGGAAACACTCGGCTACAGACGAAGGTGAACGTTCACACGTTTCAACATCACGCAACGTTTCACCAAGACACTTGAAAATATACTTGAAAAATAACAAATGTTGACGAAATACGTAATTCTCTTAGGAAAATTATTTTTTCAATAGTGCCCATTGTCATTATTGTAATATTTCTGCCGTAAACTTAACGTTATCATGTTGCAGTAGCTGATGTTAAAGTAGCTTGATATTAAAATAATATCATTAAACGGACCATAATTTTTACAATATTGCCAACCCCTACATCTTTGTTATCAATACATTGATTATTAAATCTGCTATATGATCTAGTGAAGTGAAATTCAGTTACTCACTAGTCTACACTCACCAGCCACTTTATTAGGTACATCTTACTATTACCAGTTTGGTAACAGTATTTAACCAAATTCTAACCGGACCATCTCAATGCCACAGGGGAAATCGAGACTCCTCAAACCAGGCAACAATTTTCAAATCTTCTTTGTCCAATTTTGTTGAGCCTATGTAAATTGTAGCCTCAGTTTGCTGCTCTTATAGGTGACAGTGGTGGCACCCTGTGTGATCTTCTGCTGCCGTAGCCAATCAGCCTCAAGGTTTGATGCGTTCTTTAGAGAAGCTCTTCGGCTTTCACAGGGACTCAATAAGTAGAGCGCTGGAGTTAATGATAATGGGCTCGGTTCCCAGGAAAAGCAGGAAGTTGTTGATATTTATAAATCATAATGACATAAAAGTCATCATCATTTGGATAAAAGCGTCTGCTAAATGACTGTAAAGTACAGTCCTCTGCAAACCTTAAATCACCATTGTGATGCTGTTCGGTTTGAAAAGTATTTTTTGCTGCCTTGTGATTGGCTGATTAGAAATATGTTTTGCCTAGAAAGATTAAAGCACGATTCTTTCTTTCGGATATTTTTTTATTTTAAATATTTAACTCTGAAAATCAGGTTGTCAAACAGCAGTATAATAACACCTGTTACTTATAATACTAAATTTAAATAAAGTGAAATGCAACATAATGTAGCGTAAAAGTAATGCTGTAAAGGAAAAAAAAACATTAAACTTAAAAATAAACATTCAGTATTATGTAGAATTGAGGACAAAATTATTAGCTCTGTTTAAAAGCACTTTTGAAATACTTATCAAACAATGATTATTTTGTAGCGGGTCTAATCATTTTGTCTGTAGATGTTTGCTGTAGTAATGCATGATCATCTTTCCTTTAGAATACGGTATTTAAATGTCTAACAGAAACCGCTGGTCGTATATCAGAGTCTGGCAGTATCGTAAAAATGCTGAATTAAGATCATGAATGGGTAGAATCGAAATCGCAATCTTTTAACGATTAATCGTGCAGCTCTAGTACATAGCAAAAAATAAAAGTAGTCTAACTAATAAAACTAATAAACAGTGCAAAGTTAACAACAAGAACAATAAAGCACACACCAATTACAAAACTCCAAATACAAAACATCTAGCCACTGCATTTTAGGACCATCACAATGCAAATGTGCTTCTTGAATCCAGTGTGTAGTCACAACAACTCGGGGGAAAAAACAAGTACAGTACAGTATAGTAGAGCATACCTCATCTATTATACATATGCTCGCAGCCCAATGTTTAACAATGTGAGACACTTGCGGGAGATTGGGACACTCACTTGGTATTCTCATAACGTTCTCCTTCCTCTTCCTCACAACAACACTTTAGTGTGAAGCAACGGTCTTGCTGGTGCCTCACAAATAAAAACTTCCAAACTCCTTCTTTCAGCTTGCAAGTCAAAATAGTATTTATTCTTTCACTCAACCAGATAATTGTATTATTGTTATCATCATCATTTTTATTATTATTAGTATTATTATTATTATATTTTAAATCTTATTATGTATTGCTTTATTTCATTATTGTGCACTTGGGTAGTGACGTTCCAATCCTTTTTGCTTATAAAAAAAAAACCTTAAAATAAATTGTACAAAACTGTTTGATTATTTGTGTCTGTGTGTGTATGTGTATGTGTGTGTGTGTGTGTGTGTGTGTGTGTAAACAGCTCAGATTGGGAACCCAAAAAAACGCTCCATCACTAACTTTAAGCCAAATTGACCAACTCATCAGCATTAAAATGAGAGAGAATGAGAAAACGCAGAAACATCCGAATAAAACTCTTGATCTTAGTACACAAAACCAACAGAACATTCCTAAAGTACCAGTTTAAATAAAAAAACCTCATGTTGACGTCATGTGTAGTTAAATCTACTGGCATACAACATCAGAACATGTTTATCACACGTATTACGACCACAATCAGCAAAAATGAACAAAAAACAACCGTGAGCCCAGAAAAACAAAGCACCTGTTCTTCGTAATAACCATCACTGTAGTAACCACGTGTCATTTCACATGTATTTTCCTCAAGTTACCATGGTAACTTACGTCACGTCAAAGACCCTCAACGCCGTTTGTCTCCTCACTTTCGAGGTGAAGACGCCCGGTCTCTCAGTGATTCGTTACGAACCCGAAATACCGAGCAAAGCATCTCTGGAGGTGTTTTTTAATAATTGGAGAATTGTGAAGAAGGTACCTTGAGGGCCATGTTGATGGGCGTATGTCTGCCTTTCCCACCTCCATGAGACGAACCCGAGCTGTTACTGGCTGATCTGTCTCTGCCGTCCCCGTTCGGCGCGGATCTCATGACCAGCCGGTGCTGCTGAGCCGCGCCACGCCGCCGCCCGTCGTGCCGACCGTCTTTCGACATGACACCCGGGTCCAACGAACGACTTAAGCGGACAAAAACTTCACAATCAAAGGGCAAGAAATTGAACAGGCCCCCTGATTCTTTCACGCTGGCGCAAACGGAAGACACGGAGTCAAGGAAACGCTTTATCGCCATCTAAAGGACTGGAGAAGCTTTGAAAAGCCGGTAATGTATTTGAAATAGTCTATCTATCTAATCTAATCTAATCTTCACGTGTACAGCTACGGTTTTTATTTTTTACGGTTTTATGTATTTTTTTATTTTTAAGGTTTCATTAAGACTTTGTCTTAATTTACCAATAATATATAAAAAGCATCTATTTTTTGTTTAAATTCAAAAAATATATTTGACATTAATTGCTTAAACATCCCTAAATAATAGATTTTTGAAATTGAAGTTTTTTTTAAGTGTTATTTCATATTATGGTTTATATTGATTATCATTTTTTTTTTATTCCCCTCAAATTTATGGTTAATGGATTACACACTTAAAAAGGTGCCGGAAAGTCAAAGTGAGCAGATTACCAAACATCAACTGTGCAAAAAGTGATTTAATATTTCTTAAACCGGTTCAGCATGCGCTTCCCAGCGATCAACCTTTTTACGCTTAATCAAAGCTACAATTTAGCAATGCAGAACCCAATCAGTCCGTGTCACCAACACTAGAAAACAAACATACACACGTCAAAAACTTGTGCATAATTGGAAAAGCTCTCAACGTAGAAACGTGGCTTCATCACAGGTGCGGTGAAAAGCGCGGCTGAAATACATTCACGGCTTGTTCCTCATCCACAAAGAGCACCCACTCGTACGCTTGAGTATTTTCCTTGGTTTTATCGGAATATTACAACTTTACAACCAGAGCTGCCACGTCTGACTCAGAAACATCACATGTGAAGAAGAGGGAGTCCACTGCCTGTTCAGAATTTTTTTTTTTTTTTTAAAAGCCTGCCGGTAAAAGATCACCCCGTTTCTCCTAAAGAATAAAATGCATAGGGAGCAACTAGAACAAATATTAAAACAGAAAATTGAACTGAACCGTCAGAGTCAGAGAAAAACATAATTACAGGCAAGGCAACACGTGAGCCGTCAGTCCCAAAGAAAAATCACATTGCAATTTGTCTGGTAGATTAAATCATGTATTAATGTCCATAGAAAAAAAAAAAAAAAAACATCAAGATAACACTGAATGAAACAGAAGGTCGGACCTTCAGAGGTACATGAGAATTCTTAAAATGCTTTTCAAAGCAGAAACGTTGCAGTAGAAAACCGAATATTGCAGCTAAGCGCGAGTCTGGTGCTACCATTACGGGACATTTCTGAAAAGACAAAGCGCTATCATTTCCCCCCACAGAAAAGCATTTCAAAGCACATACAGTATCTTACATTATAGCTATAATCGTATATAAAACTCCAAAGTTACAATCCCCAACTTCAGACCGACAAGAACAGATGCGGTTTAAAATCAGTAACTAAACGCCACAGACAGTTCACGCTTTGAGATTTACAAATAAGCCGTTCTATTGGCCGGTTCTTACTTCGCCGGGTTACACGAGAAAAGCTGAAGCGGAACAGATACACCATTAAATATACATAAAATCTAGAGTACAAAAAAAAAAAAAAAAAAGTAATAAAATGCCATCTTGTCAATGGAAAGAAGCTTAAACAAGGAGTGGAATGATGAATAAGCAACGATTCGTTTTACAAACCGGACAGGAAAAATATACATGTACAAAATGTTTTATACATATACACACCGTTGAATGTATATGGTAATGTTTTATACTGTGGATTCGTCCAGTCACTCCAGCGGAAGGACAGAGGGTCTCTTCCAGCACCAAATGGAGGGGCACAGCGCTTTATTACAGCAAGTTTACATTAAACGCCTCTGTTACAGAGCCAGATGAATAACCGATCAAAATGATCACCTTGTCCACGCTTTCAGTTCCGTAAAGGTGTGTGTAGAAAACGTATGCTGGAGTTGTGTTTTTTTTTTCTGTCCAGAGACCCTCACCCTAGATAAAAGAAAACGTAGGCAAGTCTGTAGTTGAAATCGTTATGGCAAAGAGTTTGTGGCAAATTTCCATTTCCCCGTGATGCTAATTTTCCACTGCTTAAAAACAGTCCCATTGGCAAGAGAGGCTGACGCTTTGCCCGACAAACATTCAGTCTGGAGGAAGGAGGTCGTGCAGACGAAACCGTTCTCTTATATGCGGCCGAACATCTTCATTCTGTGGAAAAGGAGGAAAAAAACAAGTTCAGCTTTGATCGTGGTGCATTTAATGACTGCGATTCCTTTTGCTTTTCCATCAACGTGGAAACCATTGCAAAGCCTAAATCGAGGAATATATTTGAACGCACAATTCCGCAGACATTGTCGATGTTTAGAGACAATAATGATTATAGATTTTCAAAACTGGGACTACTTGGGACCTCCATGCCTCAAAACCGTATTTCATGGGTGTCAAACTCTAGGCCCGCGGGCCAAACCCAGCTCACTGTACAGTTATAATCGCACAGTGAGATTGCTTGCAATTTACCGGAAAACCTCTGAAAGAAGCCAATGGCGTTCCATTTTTCAACTCTTCCATTATGGTGGCCTTCTATTAGAGATGTATTTATGTTATAAATGGCCAACCAATAGCTGATGACAAACAAACTACAGCTCCCACAATGCACTGCTTCCGCAAGAATAGTGACAGTTGTGTCCACCGGTAGGAAATTTGACCCGTCACCCAGGCGTTACAACTTGAGCAAGACATTGTCCCTCACATAGAGCTGCACGATTCTGGATAAAAATGAGAATCACGATTTTTTTTGCTTAGGATAAAGATCACGATTCTTTCTGGATATTTTATTATTTTAAATACTTAACCCTGAAAATCAGGTTGCAAACTAATAATACAAATTACTCTTTGCTTCAAATTTAAATGTAAAAGTAATGTTGTTAAAAATAAAAAACACCATTAAACGTAATAAAAACAAACATTCCAAGGTACAGTATTACGTACAGCTGAGGACAAAATTATTAGCCGTTTAAAAGCACGTTTTAAATACTTATCAAACATTTTGTAGGGTGGCTAGTAATTGTGACCTTAACTATATGTTTGCTGTATGTGACTGCAGTAAACACACACACTTCAGAATAAAATCCTTTTTCAGGTGCTAAAGCGGCCGAGCTGATAGCAGACTTACCCTTACCGTTGTTTATTTACTGCTTTTTTTTCCAACTCAACTGGCACAGTTAATAAGCACTTTGGCGTGTGTCCGGCGTCATCACGCCCACTAGGACTATGCAGCATTTCTACCTTTAAATCAGGGTAGCGCCGTACTTGCACCACAAGTATGGTGATAATAACCCGAAATGCAAATCAGAATAGATCATGTCGTCAAAAGTTATATTAACGCACAACTTATCACTGCATGCAAAAATTGAATGGTAATCTAGATCTAGATAGGTATAAATAATTTTTAATTCAACATTTTAATTGGGTGCTACAATAAATCTATATTTTTTATTTACAATTTTTACTACAGTATAACTATTTTCCTAAATCCGTTTTCTTGTCTCATCAATTACACGTTTTTTCCCCCTTCAAAGCAGCTGCAAGCAAAACAATGAGTTTAACATGTCAATTTTATTAAATGGGATTAACAAAGTTCTTGTAAGTTTAAATTTGTGAAGCACAAAGAATTAAGATTCAGTCACACACGACAAGTTACAAGGAAGCAGGAAGAATGTTTTAAAGCAGGAAGTTTCCGTTTGCGTAGTTCAAGCTTGTTGAAGCTCATCCCTAACAGTTATTCATCGAGGATTGAATGAATCTTTAACAGGAAATTGAAAAATATGGCAGAAACTAAACATTGGTACATCTAGTTTCCTTGAACAATGCATGTTGTGTGCAAATGTAATTTATAGAAGAAAATTTCTATTTTATTTGTGTCTATAAAAGTATATAGTATACTTATAAAAAAATATATAAAAAATAAGACTGGAAAAAAAAAAAAAGTTGTACATACCAGTTGTACAAGCTTCTCCAAAAACGGCACCAGCTTGAGAAGCTCATTGTCATTCCGGTCCACAAACCAACTCTCAATGGGAATCCCGTTGGAAAGCTGCAATGAGAAGCACTTCCTGAGCTTTACATACTAATAACTCCACACAGGAAGTTAAACCAAAGAGGGATGTACTGACCTGGTAGGCGAATGCTTGAGGCGAGTTGTCTATGATCACCGTCTTGGAGAGATCTCTCCCAAGGATGTTAAGATCTTTGATGTAGTTACCTTGGACACATACGCAGTGCTCACGAAACAACCTGTGCCTGAAAGAAGATTCACTTGCTTTTACACATTTGTAATTAACACAGCTGGTCAGTGAAATAAAAAAAATTAAAACATTTCTAACATTTAATTTAAAAGGCAAAACAAACCTACCTAACCAACTGTTTTTTAGGATCCAAAATGTTGAGCAGCTTGTCAGCATAAACCTTCTTGGAAGCAGTAAAAAGAATTATCTGAGGATAAAAAGAAAAGTTTACGTAATTTAGTTTGTCAAGAAAAATAAATGATTTAGATGGTTCTAAAAATGATTCTTATAATGGTTAAAGTCACTGCAGTTGTGTTTGCAATAGTTTTAGACTTCGAGAGTCACATTCAGCTCAGCAAGTGAGTTGTGATTGGATATTTATAATACATTAAAATATAGTTTTGTGTTAAATTGCAACATTGTGTTATATTACAAAACAATATTTGACAAAATGCTCCAAATGTTGTTAAATACTCAGTCCTACTTTGTTGCTTTAATTATAAATACACTAAAAACCTACCTCATATATCTGAGACATGCGTTCCAAGAATTCTCTAAAAAACGGCCTTAAACGGACGTAGACCTGTAGACAAGACACAAATCGATATTATTGTTTTTTTATGTAAAAAAAAAAAGTTTTCAAAGTTTTTAAATGTACCTGATAAATAACATCTTGGAAAAGGACCGGGAAGGTTAAGGCTGCATCCTCCAATTCATTTAGGCTGCAGTGAACCAAAGTTTCATCCTGGAGAAAAAAAGGAAAAGAAATACAAAATATAAATATACATTATTATTGTAATGTAACATTGCATTGTATAACATAACATTGATTGTGAGATCACCTCTGAAAAATGTTGAGTCCTAAAAACATAAACCAGAACCTTTGAAGCGACATGGGTTTAAGGAGGTAATATACACAATTGGTACAAAATTTGGAATTAACAAATGTTTAGATTTGCTTAATTTTAAATTGTCTGTTACAGTATCTAATAAAAATCTGAGACAAGAGTTAAAAGTTTAATGATTTAAAATCAATGAAATAAAATAAATGTTTTTCCTAACCAAGTCAACAAAAAGGTAAATACAAAATGTCCAAAGCGACAAATGACCACAAAAGCTCTGATAGGACACAATGAAAAGTTCTGGACAAATGAACAATTTTATTTTAAAATTAGATTTTATTTTCATGCTTTTACTGACTAGGTCGTGTGTAACTCGTGTTAATGGACTACAATTTGAAAAGTAACGCTTGCAACACATTTTAAACAAGTTAAACTCTTTTAAACTCTTATTTTCAAGTTTTTATTATAAAATGTACTGAAAAATGTTAAAATTTAATTTTAAAATGTACAGATCTTACACATTTATCAGGGTGCACAAGTAACACAAAGGATCAATTATTTTGACATCAAATCCGTCTTGTAAACATTTTTAGTTCAAAACGTTCTAACGCTTTTCGTTAGCATAGCACCGCTACAAACAACAATTTTCTGCCGACTTACAAGATCCAGCACGAGGGAAAATTCAGGTGTACTTCTGGTTTTTAAAGGAAGTGCAGGTTTCCGTGTAAGTTGCTCTTCGGTCAACGGTGGCACATGTTTGATGAAGAAATATCTAAAAAAAGTCGGAATAAAAAGAAATAAACGCAAATTAGCTGGGCATAATTGTGAGGCGAGCAAATGTAAAGTTGTGTCGATAACTTACGGATCAAAAACCTCCCAGTCTTCTTCATATGTTGTTTCCGCAGGAGGTGATGTTGGGACATCCGGGTAGTTGCTGTTAGATCCAACAGCTAAATCAAATAAAAGGAGACTGGTAAAGATCATGTTTGTGCAACATTGCCCGTTTAAATCGTTGAACTTTCTTTTTACTGGTTTGACTTTGAGTTTCACATGAAGCTTAACTGCTTTATTTCACCAAATCTTGTGGAACGCCGTAAATCTTGCCACTAATTCCCATCAGTGTCACTTTGTCTTTTCTAACAGATGCTTCGACAAGATTTTGGCAGCCTGACGAAGTGTCTTGGCTGTTTACACACATCTCCTTCCAACCTTTCAATCACGTTTAAAGGGTGTGAGAGGATGATTTACGGCTTACAAATTTTTTTTTTTAAAGACTGTGATTGAAATATATATAATGCGAAAAATGTTTGAAAGTTTTTAGAAGATTTTAAATCACAATGACAGCCAAGATACTCACAGGTTAAAGGTGGCAAATCAACTTCGGTGACAATTTCTCCTTCCTCTACAACGGTGTCTGCGAGGGGAAGTTGTCTGGGAGTTAGTGCGGGGTCAAAGGTCACGTCTCTGCCATCGGTAGTAGTGCTAGTAGGTGTTTCCTCCAGCTGCTCCATGTCAAGCTGCTTCACAATCTCCTCGGCTTCCACAGCCTGGCCTGGGGAATCAGAGCCAGCAGTAGCTGGATGACAAGAGAGATTGAGATTAACCATGAAACAATCCGGATTGGCTGGAAAACCATTGTGCAGACACGTTTGTGCGCTTTGACAAGAAACTGTGAAAAGCACCTTACAAATGCTTAGAACTTGAACATTTATACAAAGCGAACCAATTGCAACACAGAACCCGCCCATCATGACAGGTCCTAATACCAAAATCACTGAAAAGAATTTGCAGATTTAAAAAAAGATGATCAAAGATGTTTTCTTTAAATCATTACTTTTACATTACACCACATTACTTTTCATTAGATTCATTAACATTTAAAGCCAACATTAAGATGCGTCATTCTATGGATGCACAATTTGATGTTGAGTGTTAAATATTTAAATAAATAAAAAAAGTCCCAGAATCATGAAAGAATTGTGAATTATAAGCAAAAAAAAATGTTTTCTCCCATTTTATCCAGAACTGTGCAACTTTAATAGCATACAGTATGGCACTTTTGGTTTTGTTATTATAAAAATAAATATACAGTGATGAAGTCACTGTATAGTAGACTGTGTATATGAAGACTGTGTTCACAACGAAAGCATTGGCACCACAATATTTAGAAGTCGTAAAAATAGTGCAGCCTATGAAGCGCAAGCATAACAGAACATGGCGGAGTTCACACAACAGATGCTAAAGCGTTTCTTACCATTTTTGGTGGCAGGTGAGAAAAAGCTAAAAACGGGCGAAAATATGGTTCCCAGGAGGGTGGTGCGTGGAGGACTGCTCGGCGTGTCCGTCTCCACCTCCAGCTTGCCGTTGGGCTTCACCGGTTTATTCTGACTTGTCGTTGTGTCTGAGCAAAAGAAAAAAAAAAAGAAGGTTGAGTTGATCTGAATGTTGAATCTAAATCTGAATGTGTGTTCACTGTGTAGGTATATGTGCACTTCACTGGAGGGGTGAAATGCAGATCACAATTTTGATATGGTTCGCCATATTGATTCAGAATTTATATGTCACGTACACATTACATGCAGTGAAATGTTTTTTCACATTTCATTGACAATCTCACTTTAAAAAAAAAAAAAAAAAAAAATCCAGAATTGTGGAACAGAAACTTTTTTTCATTTTGTCCGGAATTGTGCGACTTTAATTATAGCATACATTATGGCACTTTTAGTTTCGCTATATTAAAACTAAATATATAGTGATACCTCAGTTTCTCGCTTATTGGGTGACTTAACTCTGGTCTTAATCAGTCTAGAACAGGCATGGGCAAACTACGGCCCGCGGGCCACATGCGGCCCGTGAAACGTTTTAATCCGGCCCGTGGAGCTTGTAAAAAACTAAATTAAAATCATATATTTTTTTCAAAATTCCATAACGAAGTTTTTTTTTCTTTCTTTATGAACACATTTCAAAAAGCAGAACCATATACACAAATGTACTTTATTTAAATGTACTAGCATATTTATAACATTTATTTTTACACTGTCAGTCACAAAACAATAGGTTTGCGCACGTGTATGCGCGCTCGCCTCCGGCAGGTCTCTGTCCCGCTCCCTCCACCCACCGGCGCTTTCGCTGAGATCAGTAGGACGCCACGATATTACAATAGTTTTTTTTTTTCATTCGCTCAATGGTTATTTTATTTTAAATCCTTGCTCTCGCGTTTGTTATTTCTGCACGTTTCATTCATTGCATTCGTTTTCGCGCAGTCTGCTTTACGGTATGTAATCGCTCAAATGGCTTGATTTTGGGGCAAAACGATCATTGAAAGTCTCGAATCGCAGGACAGTCCCATTGTCCCCAATCCCAATCCCCAGTGACCAGCGCTGCTCAGTGAATTAAACGTTACTGGGCCGCACAAGTTTAGTAAAACAAATCAGATTAGTGCCAGTGAACGTCAAGCGCAAACAAATGTATTTTAAAAAAACGATACGGAAATGATTTAGGTTTTCGTTTTGCTTTTTAATTATTGTATTCGTTCGCAATCTTCACATTATCGTTTGCGAGGCGGTTAAAGGCACCTTTTCGTTCCAAATCGGACTTATCTTTAAAAGATTGAAGTGGCTCAGCGCATTATTGCTGGCACATTGAGTGCCGTAATAACATGACTAGAAGCGCAACAAAAACGTGTCTCTTTTTCTCACGCGCTGCTATTCAGCAGATTTTACTGTTAATGTTTCTTGTGATGCTGAAGAACTGAAGAAGAGATGGTTCAGAGTTTAAAAATGATTATTGCAATAATCATGCCTTTTTCATCTTCTAAGCAGTAGAACTTTATTCTTATAAACGAGGAAGTATAATTTTGTCATTTTAAAAAGTTGTTTAATAAGGATTAAAAAAAAACAAATTGATAATATGTAATTGAATATTTGGATATTAAAAGAAAATTCTAATATCATAATGGGACCTTCCCTGGTGAGTTAAAATGCTAAATCACTTTATTTGTATTTTAGTATTAGATCTGTTTTTTAGTTTGTTTGTTTTTTTTTTTAATCTTGAATGCATTTTAAAATACAAATAAACACTATTTAAAGTTAAATACTAAATTAAATACAAAAAACTTTATATCCTAAAATGTGTATTTTTCCCCCGAGCCCGGTCCGGCCCCTTTGTCAAATGTTAGAACCCAATGTGGCCCGCGAGTCAAAAAGTTTGCCCACCCCTGGTCTAGAACCAAAATACATGATCAGAAGTTTGGAGATAAATACAATTATATGTCATTTTAATTAACTGTAATTAATGCAAAGCATAAAACAAAGGCCACACTCAATGTTTTTACAGTTGCACTTAACTTTCCGTCCGCTTCTCCACTTTAAACACTAAACATTATTTCGACAGAGATGCAATTTTATATTTGATTTTCTCCCCAGAAGACAGACGACTTGTGAATTATTGTCAAAAAATATTGGAACCAAGTCCGTGCTCTGCAATACCACAAGTCTTTCAAAATGCCTTAAAGCACAATGCCCGAGGCTGGATCAGGACACTCCTATGTAAAACTTTGACCTGTCAAAAAAGTGATGACAAAAGCACAGCCTACCTCCATTGACGGGACCTTTCCTGCGAGTCCTGGGATTGGCTCTACTGGGCAGATTTCCACTGGCTGGAGTAGATGTGATCAGATTACTGTCCGAATCACAGTCCATACGACTCCTTTTAGCAGGAGTGCACTGCTCCACCTGACAACAACACACACGCTGATGTTAAACACTCCAGACACAAAAGCACACAGACATCCAGCTGTCAGCATCCTGACCTTGACAGCATTGCCTCTTATGAACCGCTTGATCGTGGAGAAAATGCCCGTGTCGCGCTTCTGCATCTTGCCGTCTTGCTTGGACAGAGTGTGTTCCACCTCGGAGTGCTTTCTCTTGGTCTTGGCAATCCGGGTGGGTGGTTTGCTGCTCCGCTGCTGAGATGCCTTACGCACTCTCAGCCTCATTGTCCCGAAAGTCACATGTAAAGCTGAGAAAGTCAACAGTTACACCTCACTATGACATCAAAAATAAAATAAAATAAAAAATAAAATGATCATTGAAATAAAATATTAAAATAATGACCCGTTTTAATTACTATGACTTTTGAAAAACTTAATTTCATGGCAAACCAAAATCTGAATGAAACAACCAGGGATGATCCGTCCCCTTTTGGCAATCCAGGTGCTTTGATTGGCCAGACAATGTTCGAGTTGGCCAATCTATCATTGGCCAAATCATGTATATTTATTTATAGTGTGTGTGAAGTGTTATTTATGCTCACTTGTGCATGTTTATTTTACTTGCAGTTATTTTTTTTATATTGACGTGTTTATATATAAATCTCTTATATTCTGTCTGCTGTTGTGACCTGCAATTTCCCCGCTGTGGGACAAATTAAAGGCGTTTAATTTCATATTTACACAAAGCATGTTTATTTTCACCAATTTAAATGTATTGACTGAAAATATTGCACAGACATATTACAACTTTATAAAAACATTGAACATACATCTAAACTATAACATCTGATGTTCTCATGTCAAATTCTCATGGTCTTGTTTATTACACGCTTGAAATACGATGATAATAATTACAGTCGACGCCTGTTAATTGGGACATGTTAATTTTCGCTCAATAAAGCGACACATATGTGCGTTATGAGATATAATTTGGACTTTAAAACGTGTACCAATGAAGCGGCTGTCTCTTTTAACAAGCAGCCAAAATAAGCATTTACACTTTTTGTGTTTTAATAAGCATTTCAATAGAACTTCGTGTAAAAAAATGTAACACGACGTAAAGACTGATTTGTTTGAGATTGCCAAACGAAGTTGAAACGCATTGGCATGTGTGATAGCGGCAGGCGAAATCGAAGTGAAGTGGGCGGGGTGAAACATGCCTCTCAAACCCCATTTTGCTTTTTAAATTCAAACTATGGTTGCTCGCTATCTATTCCGCAAAGCCCATCTTCGAATCGTTTTATTAAAGTCAGCGCTGCCAAATTGTCCACAATAAAACCACGAGAGCAGTGTTTGTTGTCAGTTCGCGCCTCCGAGTTGATATTAGCTCAAAAACGTAGGCGCGCGCGCGAGTTAGCAAAGCAAATCGCTCAAGTCGTTTTACCATAAAAACAAAAATAGGGGAAACCCGCCGTGAGATCTTGATTTTGGCGCCATTGTCACAAACAAGGCGCACTAGGAGAATCTGTGCAGCAACACGTCCCGCTTTAAACTGACTATCCGACAGCGTTTAGACGTCTGCGGCTAAAGCTAACAGATGACTTGTTGGGTGTCTCTGCGTCTGGCTCGTGCGCGATCTACTTTATTCTCGAGCGCGAAGTAGTAACGCAAAAAAGCGACGTCGATTTGAACAATTCGGCCACGTTTGTTTACCGAACCTAATTTGTGACCAGGCGTCATGAAGAACAAATGCAAGAAGAACATGTTCTCATTTGCGGAGGGGGGCGAGACGTGAAGACGCGAGATTTCAAAGCAATGCGACCGTGGCGTAGGGTTAAATGTACATTTTACATGCACGGCTTAAACACTTACATGGCAGAGGTCACAACGACGCAATCCGGAGATGGTTGTGGACGTGTCCACGGCTGTTGAAACGACCGGCGCGAGAGTCTCTCGGTCACTTCTTGAGCGGAGTGTGAGTCACAGAACGACAGATAGATCGGCTACAGCTGCTTGGGACGCCATTTCCCGCCTCCTCTCAGAGGGATTCTTACCAAGAACCCGGATGGTGAACTTGCGCATGCGCGAAGAAAAGTGGAGGGAACCGAAGGTAGTGTTGTTGATGATGATGATGATGATGATGATGACGATGAAGACTATCTCCCAACTGTTCTACCCTATGTTAGTAAAGAATCTGTTAGTGGATGGAGTGTCAAAAAACGCAAATAATTAAGGCTTTATTGTCTTACAAGACATGAACACACTTGCAAAAATGTGGAAAATCCAAAAAAGAAACACAAAGCACTTTTAGGCTTAATCAGTGGTACTCAACCCACATTATCTGTGAACAAACTTTTTCGTTTATAATCAGAAAAAAACAAAAAGCATTACAGACAAATATCATCACATAATTGTGACATTCTGAAATTGATTTCTGAAAAACAACGACACACATTAATAAAATGAGCATCGGATGTTGAATACACCAAGTACTGAATTTCTTTTCACAAGTTTATGCAACTAGTCTAATTTTTGTAAGCACTGTGGATTGTGAAGTTTGACTCCCATAATGTGAACGGTTGGGCACCACTGAAATAAATTTGTACAGTAATACATGGATTATGATTAAATGTTTATCTATAAATCATAAAAATAGAAAATCAACGTAATTTAGACTAACAACTTAAAAACTGTAAAAACGGGTCATGAAAAATCAAGATCCTTGGTAAACACATAAAAATGTTAAGCATGGCATATAAACAACATTTACTGCTTTAACGCACGTTATGACAATAGTTGGTTTATTTCATGCCCAGGTGCATGATGGTCCGGTACGGTCCCGGGCCGCCCCAGAGTCCCCTTTAAAAAGCAAGAAGGAGAGGTTTAGGTACCGAACTGCTTCTGTGGAGGACAGTGGAAGCTCGAATTGGCCGTGACTCACTTGAGAAGCCCGTGCCAGTACAGGTGAGGCATGAGGTCAGCTTTCATGTGGTACATCACCCTGCTTTCTTTACTTTGGTCGATGGGAAAGGTCTCCAGCGGCTGCCCGTCGTAGTCAAATTCTGCCAGGATGACCGTGTTGAAGCTTGTGACCAGCGGGCAGGAGGTGTATCCGTTATACTACAAAATAAAGTCCCAGTTACAAATATGGCTTGCTTTATTGGAAATTGAACACAGTTTGAAAAGAATATTTACTAGGGCTGCTTTAAAACTAGTCACGGCGCTTATGCTATTTATATAACTGGCACAGCGGAAACCTCTCGTGACCTTTCCAAATGTTCACTAGTGAACGCGGAGTGAAGTTGGAACAGTGAACTGACTATTACGTTCCAAAAGCCACAAATTCATAAGAGGATTTGTTCACCATATACGAATAAGTTTGTTTAATACCACAGTGAGGAAATTATTGTGAATAAAGCATGAAATTACAGACAAAATACAGGAAAGACTGGATTTAATACAAAAAACTCATGCATACGCATGTATAAACAGTACGTATAAGATAACATAAATACAAAATAAATACAGTTTATGTAAAAAAAATGTGCAACAGAATTGTGAAGTTATATATCCTTGATATATCCTTGATATATAACGCAGATTCTCTGACCTATAAATATGTTTATTTGAGCATTTACAACTTTCCCCTTGTTTATAGTTAAACACTTACGGATTTATCCGGTGTCTTTTTCTCCAGTATTCTGCTGACAGATCGGTCAAGTACTGCGGATTGTGCGGCTTTAATGATAGAAAAAGTACAAATTAGATCTTCCGGACCATTGGTTATCTCAAATCCTAGCAAGAACAATGGCAGGTAGCTCAGAATCAGATTATCTTTCATTTCTCGTAGAGACTAATTAAGGAAAGTGGCTAAACTAAGATCCAAGTCTCTGAAGATTTACAGGTCATTGTGCAGAAGACGTTTAATGAGCCGAGACTTAACAGCGTTATCTGGTGGTCTTCTCCCAGATGGTCAAGTTCTCACCTACTGCCGCTGCTGTTTTTGAAGTGGGTAAGTTGGTGCAGTCCCCAATGCCGAACACATTTGCATACTTCTTGTGCTGAAGGGTGGTCTTATTGACATCCAGCCATCCGCCAGCATCGTCCAGGAGGGAGTTCTTCAGCACGGCTGGTGGGCCCATCGGAGGAGTGACGTGAAGCATCGCATACTAGAGGAAACATGATGAGCGAGACAATTCTGTGTACTCATTTTTGTTGTATTAATGGTTTTCGGTGATCCTGAAGGTGGCTTTGTTACATATCTACCTTGAAAACCTCGGTTTCTCCGGGTTTGTCTAGATTCTCAAAAACAGCTTCCTGCTCATCCGGCCTGACCTCGATGAGATTGTGCCTGAGATTTACAGTAAGGTCGCGATCCTTCACGACCTTCCACAGGGCATCGGCATACTTTTTGACTCCGAACAGAACGGGTAAGGATGTGTTGAAAATAATGTTGGCATTAGATCGTTTTCCTGTCTTGGAAAAAAAGGCATGTGTTTAGTATATTTAAAAAAAAGGTGACATAAGAACACAGCACAAGCAGTGTTTGTGTTCAAAACATGATACGTACTGCCGAGTTGTGTCCTGACATTGTGCGCTTAAATACTGACAAAAATGCAAGTAAAACTAAAAAACTAAAATGTTGTTACAATATGAACAAATGTACAGTAAATCACAGTTTTAAAATATTATTGTGTAAAATATATGAGCCTTCTCTCAGTATCCATATAAAAATAACCCTGGACTTCATTTCCCATCAACCACCATTCTCTGACTCAACTGCTCCTATTACCAGTTAGCTGAATACAAACATTTATTAATAGTATCTAGTATGTACATTGAACATATACATTGTTTTAGCCTTAATAGCCCCTCAAACAAACAGACAGTAAAAGTTATTAATTTTAGTTTTTTCAATGTGATTTTCTTTTATAATCTAGGGTTAAGGAAGAGGTGATAGTAAGAATCAGTGAAACAGAGCGGATTTAACCTAATAAATACAAAACAGTTCTGTCATGTTTCTTGAGGATTTTCTGTTGTAATTATTACAATTATTAATATACTGTGTATTCCATCGTTTGTTTGTGATGTTCTTATGCCTGTGTGCTCTGTTATTGCTTTATTACTACCCCTGCACATGGATTACCGCTGTCTCTGTGTTGCTTTGTTGAATGAATAAAATCCACAGTTGATTATAATATAGATCCAATACCTTTCGGAGGAAGGCATCCGAAAGATACATGATTTTTTGAGGAGCTCCGGCACATTTGATTGGAGTATTAGGGAAGGTAAACAAAGCATTTCCTTCCTTGAAATTCTTCAGGGCATTCCATGTCTTTTCCACGGTCTGCAGTGAGTAGTTTGAACCAATCTGGGGATGTTCAAATCCTTCTGGAAGGCCCTTGATCTGGAAAACGAATGCAAAATCAATTAGAAGTGGCTTTAAATCTCGTAAAGTATTTTTTTGTGCAGTACACACACATTCACACTAACACCGATAGTCAATTTCCAATGCCAAAGTTTTTGGACTGTGGGAGAAAAGCGGAGACCTGGAGGAAATCCACAAAATCAGTGCTCACCTGTGTATCACTAGTGAAAATCTTAAAATGAGATTTTATAGCAAAAATTATCGACGTTACAGATTTTTTGTAGTGATATATGTTTGCTATAGTGCCTGATGTGTCACCAATTGTTAAAGCTTTGGACACAGGTTATTAAATGCATAATAATTTGAACTGTAAATGACAGCTAAGACAAGAATAAAAACAATTCTTTGGGCTGATGTAGCAAAATAACACTGGTTTTACATACTACAAATGGATTGTCCTCAGATTATTTTATAAAGGAACGGAATACTCAAATTGTGTTCATAAGGCAGGAAAAACAAATGTACCTTTAAAGGTAAACCCTAATATTACACACTACAGATTATTCGTCCTCAATAGCATCTCCTCAGATTATTTTTTAATGAAATGGAATTCTCAAATTGTGTAGATACAAAAATGTACCTTTTCATAGTGCAGCTCCAGGCCGAGAGCTACGATCAGATAATCATAAGAAATCTGAAATATAAAGTAAATATTATTAATTGCATACAAATATGTAGATTTGGTGTAAATTGCGATCTATTTTCAAATATACTTAACAATTTAGAAGATGAACTATAACAGTCTCGTGCTAAGGTATTATGTTTACCTGTCGTGGCAAGAGAATGTGCAGCGTCATGTTGTGCAATGTCATATTGCACAAACGTCTTTGCTTATCTTTAAAAAATATTTTAAATATTTTGTCCCTTTAAAAGGGTAATTTAACAAAGTATTGAGAGAATGTGAGATTGTTCAAAAATCTTCTTCGAGCCTAAAAACATTGCTTGCCTTTTTTCCAGAGTCTATACGGACATTGTTGTTCTCTGGGTCAAATTGTGCTACTTTAGATCTGACCCATGTGACCCCTGAAGGCATGACACTCGCTGTCGGCCGCCCGGAGGAAGCCAGATCTTTAGCACCGGCACCAACTAAAGTCCATATGGGCTGATAGTAATGCATCTGAAACAGAAAATGAAATGTCATTATTTCAATGTTGATCTGAACTGCGTAATTTTTTATTGACCTGATATTGACCTGCAAGTCCACCGAGCGAAGACACGACACAGAAACTTGTTAAACCGGAAAGGTTTTATATGATGAGCTGAAGCCTGAACTAAGATCTCTTAAAGCGACAGCGCAAACTAAATCTAAAACTAGTCATCCTTATGTAGCATTCCGTGTGAATATCTAGTCTGAGCAATAATGACTATGTAATTACATTTTTATAGATATGACAAGGTTGCTAAAAAGGCACACATTATTGTAAATTCCTGATCTTATTAGCAAAGATGTAAAGAGTACCTAAAAACCATGCTTGAGTAAAAGTACGGATACCTTACTGTAAAAATTACTTCATTAATTCATTACTTCATTACTTGAAATTAAATACATGTTACAAGTCACTGATTCCATGAAGACTTTTTTTTTCTTCCTAATTTAATTTTTGATGTCTTCAATGTTGTCATTAAATTTTTTTCCTGTGGTTTTCAATGTTGTTATAACTGCTGTTTTGTTTTTGTGGCATGAAACAACATGAAAATGTCCCCTAGTAGGATTAATAAAGTCAATCTTTTTTTATCCTAAGACTTGTAAAGTATACAATTTTAAAATAACTTGAGTATTTTACTTGTACTGAATTTAGGTTTCCTTATATAGAAATGAAATTTAACACCTCAATATTTCAAAATGGCAGAACAAAATAGATAAAAAAGAACAAAGTTAGTATCAGTCAAATGACTGAAATGAACTCAAATGTGCAAAAAAGTGCAGCTGATAATTGACGTTCACAAGATTTAGCTCATAAATAGCATCCAGTACCTTCAGCATCCTGCAGAATGCGACATCGCTTTATAATGAGTAACGATAAGTGTCCATTCAAATGTAGTGGAGTATAGAGTACATATACTCAATCACAAATGTAGTCAAGTAGAGAGTAAAAGTTGCTTATATTTTTGAAACTCAGTACAAGTACAAAGTAGCCACAAATACTTAAGTAAAATAGCAAAGTCCATTAATTCAAGTACTTTACAGAACTGCTTTTAAGAAACTGTACCTTGCTGGGCTCCACAACAGCCACGTGTTCCGCGCCAACCTTCCTTTTCAAACGTGCGGCCATCGTTATGCCACCACTCCCACCGCCAAGCACTAGAACTTTGTAGTGGTCTTTAGTGGCCAGTCCACAGCTGGTGTGAATTTTTGACTGGGTTGCAGAAAAGACTTTGCCGTACTGCCTTAACAAAAGCAGCTGAGGGTGGAGAGTCACCGCCATGGTTGGGACGATGCTGTGTGAAAACCAAGAAGAAATATGTAAACAAGTCACAGCAATAAACTACAGCCATTTATTAAAAATAATCTCAAGATTAAAGAGTTTGTCGATATGGCCACTAGGGACTGTATCCAAAATTGTGCTCCGCATTTAATCATCCAGTGAAGATACACACACATACAGTGAAGTGACACACACACCAGTGAAGATACACACACATACAGTGAAGTGACACACACAAACTCGGAGCAGTGGGCAGCGCTAAAGGACACTCAAGGACACTCAGTTGTAGAACCAGCTGGACTAGGATTCGAACCTGCAACATCTGGGTGGCAGGTCCAACTCCCCACCACTGGACCACAACTGCCTTTTCTTTTAAGACAAATAATTCAAACTACAATTAATTAGAAAAATCAGATATCTTGTATTGTAAAAACAATTAAACACAAACAGATTAAAAAACATATTAGTTGATAATACTCAAAGGTTGAAATAGTAAACTGTGGAGCAAATAGACAATTTGAAATCTGAAAATACGATACAAAACACAAACACATAGTATTCTTGCATTTTTTGAGTTACATTTTGTCGAAGAACTGTTAACAAATGTAATAAAGCTAGGATTTTTAAAATGTTTAGTCTTTACTACCTGCGTGTGTCTGCTTGCCCTTTCCCTTCAGAGGTATTCAGCAGAGAGAGACTTATCGTGTCTGTTTAGTGGATCATAGTGAGACACTGAGGCATGTCGCTCTGCTCAAAACCGAATCCAACACAACGCTGAGTCATGATACCTGGCAAAACGAGGGGAACACCCGCATCCACTTATGATAAGGATGTCAAACTGACTTTATACAGATTTTAAGCCTGGAGTCGTTCAGTACAAACATTTTAAAAGCACTAAAACTAATTTTAGTGTTTAGAGTAACACGAAAATGGGCCAGACAAGAATATGAATCCAGGATGAACCAACCTAAACTTTAAATAAATGTTGTCCTCTATAAAAATAAATCCTTTCAAAACCATTACTTGTAAAATTATAAATACAAACACACTTTGAAATCATGAAATAATACAAAAAATTGCTTTCAAGCCATTGTTACATATTACAATTAATTGATATAAGGCAAGTGCAATTAAGTTATTTAAGGAAAGGCAGGTAAAGCGCTGCATTATGGGATCTGTAGTTTGTGTGTTATCAGCGCTTTATGATGTCATAAATGACCTCACAAGCTGGGTTTATTTGAATGTGGGCAGCATTTTTTGTTTTTTTAGAACATATGTAAGAAACACCAAAACAAGTTTTATTACAAATCTAGTAAGGACATCATGCAATGTATACTGTCCTCTGTTTTCAAGTTCTATAATTTTAATGGAGTCTATTTTTGCAGGAAAGTATCTTTGCCCGAAAAGTCACGTGCTTGTTCATAACCAGGTGTTTGTTTATATTACGTTTTGACTTATGTTAGTGAGGGCTTTGTTTCCTAGTTAGCACCCTATGTAGGCAGCTAAGTTTAACGGTCATGTTTAATAACGTTATTAATAAACAGCTCGGAATTATCAACAGGATACCGGATATGTGTTTATAACTAAACATGTGCATAATATCCACGCATAACAGGTTTTCCTAAAAGTACAAATAGCCTTGTCCACACATTAGTACAGAACTGAATTATAATTACAGAAAAATAAACCCTTACGACGGTAGCGTCGCTGTCCTCGATCGACTGGTAGTTGGGTTTAACGGTGCGACACAAATTGTAGTTCCGCGGTTTGTTTTCCTGTTCCAGCGCAAAAAGACTGTCCGACGTTACGTAATGACGTAAAATCAGTTCTCGTTTTTTAATCGAATTGTCGTGTCAGATCTTGCCGTGTCTTGTTGTCAATGCATCGATGCATGTCCTGTCAACGACGGACGTTGTGTGTTCGAGTCTCTCACGAACTTTGCACTCTTGCGGCGCCACATGACACTTCTAGTGCCAATTTAGTCCAGAAGGTGTCGCTATTGATCTGCTGACGAAGCTTACCGCAGTAAAAGAAAATTACAAATAATTGACACTTATGTACAATTGAATATAAAACAATGCTGTAAAGTTCATATGCTAGAGTAAAATACATTTAGTAATTTCGAATAGATAATGATTTTGGTATATTACACTGAAACGTTTCCAGGCCAGGGCCAGGGAGTCAATTGCATTAGGGCACAACATTTATTTCCACACTTGGCACACATTTTTAATTCTGCCAAAACTTTAGAGTACATAAAGGAAAAAAAATTAATCAGTCTCCCCGTTTACATTTATTTTGGGTAAAATGTATTAATTTTAATATAATTGTGGTAAATAAAATCACTCTTCTATGAGAATGCATTCACAGTTCACAAAAAACATCCTAGTATCATTGTTCGCATTAATGACAGGTTTTTTTCAGGTCAACATAACACATTCTAAAATCTCAGCAAATTTGTATTGTGATGATCAATATCAACACGTTTTATACATGCTTTTTCATTCTCTGTACACTTCAAATCAGTCTTTTTAAAGTATTATACAAAAAAAAATTCAAGAAATAGTACACTTTTACTCAATATAATGTAAATTCAGGTTTGGCCTGAACATCTTCCCTCACCAAATCTGTTCTTTTTGACTAAACTTGAACAAAAACAAATTTTGTTTGGACACTAAAACAAAGAACCTTTCTCAGCATTAGGTATAACGCGGTAGAACAACTGAAACCCAGGAGATACAGACTTTCCACCTTTAAAGCTTTAAAAAGATATAAGAGAGTTTATTGGAGTTTTAGGTCTCTTAAAGGTGCGCCGAATTCGTAGTGACGTAAGAAGAGGCGTGGTCGGGGAGGTGGAGCCTGGTCCGATTGTTTATACGTTAGGTTTACACAAGGTCACTTTTTTCTCGCAAGAGTATATGATCAAGCGATCATAAACCTAATTAAAGTGTGAAGATTAAGCGAGGAAAAAATGGTCTGTGCTATTGAACTGATTTAACAGCTTCTCATCATAGACGACCTTTTGTCATTTGCCTGTCGATTTGTTTAGTTTCCCTTTACATGAAACATATTGATGTACATGTCCGTGCTGTTATCCGTGTTCTGTGCTGACAACAAAGCAAAAACTGTAAGAAAATATTTGGGAAACGAGAAGTGTAAAGACATTTTGCCAAGTAAACAGTTATGCCAGTGAATCGTGATTTAGTGTTTTATATAACAGCGGTGAAAACATTTTGTTGAAAAATGAATCCACGATCTTAAATCCATATGATGTACAGATCGTGTGTATTATTTACACCATGTGCAGGCAGGATTAATAAAAACGCGCTGTAAATGTAAATTTACTGGGGATAAAAACGTCAAAATTTGTGCATGTTTAGTAATTATGTCTCTAAAAAATACACGAGTCATTAATTGGGCTGTGTTTGTGTTTTTGTTTTAGATGCAGTAGAGCTCGCTTTCCCTTCCCGCGCGTGCATGCGGACAGACACTCCTGCGGTCTAGCGCGTTAGAGCAGGAAAGAGAAGAAGTGCGAGTGTCTTCTAGGTGAATCCGCCTGGTAAATGTTCCGCTATTCGGTAAACACGGCGAGGACGTGTCGCTCCTCCCGGTCCCTGGACCAGTAGCTGGAAACGAACGGATGGAGCATGTTGTCGGTAAGAGGCACGTTTGTTTTGTTGTGCAGAATAATCCAGAAGGTGGAAGGTGAACTGATACAGAAGCCACGCGTAACGTCTTCGTCTTTACTTAAGTGGACGTTGGATGTTGTGGAGTAAACTGCGTTTGCGTTTTTATTTATGAATTGTGTTTTTTCTTTGTGTCTCGTGAACTGATGGTTGCCAGTTTGTATGGAATCGAGATTAATGCTGCTTGTACATATTGTACTTACATGTTCATGTAACGAGTAACATAACTCCACGAGCTGTATTTTATGTGGAAAATCTATATTTTACAATTACTATATCCTAATTGTTTGGTCCCAAAATGTTATTATGAAATATGTAGATTTCATATGGGAAATATGGAGCTAGAATGCTTAAATTATAAATATGCATATTTCATAATAACTTTATGGGATCAAACAACTATGGATATAGTAACCATTTGTCCCAACCTTGTTACAACATGACATAATGACATTATTAAGTGTAACCCATACTGCAAACTGTGCTTTTAACTGATCTTCATCAGGATCTTCTGAGCAACTATGATCCTCAAGCTAAAATCCAAACCACATTAGTCTAGATTCAGCGTATTCCACTGCTGCCTCATATAATTCTGCATAGCCTCCATATGGCCGGATGCTTGACAGCTCTTGTGGGATGTTTACTGCGCGCTAACCCAGTAACCTCAGCAGCCCTGTGGTGAGGTGTGCTTCTCCCAGACCTGATGGCTCTCCAGCGACTGCAGCTCTGTTGGGTTCTCATTAGGACGATGCGTCAGACCGTAGAATAGACACAAGCGATGGAAGACAATTCTCGGAACTCTGCGACACGTATTTGATCATTTAAATGGTAATTCCACTGCAGGGAAACGAGCATTTGTTATTACATGTTGTTATTATGGTTGTATACTGAGTTATAATTTGAGTAATTCTATTCTAATTTGGAATTTATGTTGTAATTTCTCCTAACTTTGATGCCTATTTATGTCTTTGCTACAGAAAAACCCTTGTTTTGTGTGGGAGATGCTATAATGTGTTGGAGATGCCGTGATGTTATGGAAGTTTGGAAGGATACCTGCTTTGGTCAGTACGGTTGCTATATTGTAACCAGGAAAATGGACTCTGGTTATTCCTTGGTTCTAAAATGAATGGTGAGTAAAAAGACATCTACGTTTTGGATTTCAAGTCATCTTTGAAACGTTTTAAGTATAAGCGCCATGAATGGCAGTAACATTTACAATTTGTTTTCCAATTTTATCTAGTTTGATACGATGCTGCAATCTTAAATATAATTTTAATACATTTCTGTAGTGCCTTCACTTTATAATAGCAAGCTATTGTGTAATAGGGAGAAAAATGTGTGCGTTTGTTTATAACTTTGATTCCATGTAAGATCATGCAATGCATGAAAAGCCATTTAAATTTAAATTGAAGCTAATTGTGTGTAGTTTCATAACTGGCCGTGTCCTGCAGGGCAAAAGATTTCTTCCAAGTGTTCATCTTGACCATTAATTGAAGCCGAGGTCTTCTGTTCCGCTCCGGTCTGTGTTGCCTAGAAACCTTGGTGACAAAAAAGCCTCCATGACAAATAAATAAAACTTGTTTTAATTGGTTGTGATAGTTACGGTCATTTTCAAACAATGGACAGTCGTGCGGTGACACTTCCCCTTCATTTTCGGATGTGCTGGTCCACAGAGATAAAGCTGACGCGTTTGCTGCTTTGTGGATTCTGATGTTTGAACTGTGATAGGGGAAAATGGCGAGATGTCCTCCAGTGAAGCAAGGCCCTTGACTTTGAGCAGACCACAAATTGGTGCGTTACCTGACTTTGCTACTTGAACTCGAAAACAGCTACTTGAACTCTTGAAATTTCAGAGTCCAAATTTCGTTTTTGGTGTGTGTGCACCTTGTGTTCATTTGGGTTTCTGTACATGCACATTAGAGCAATTTATGAAGCCCATAAAGTTCTTCTGAAGTACCGTATGTGAAAATAATTCTAAATAATTGACCCTCAGAGACATAGACGGCAACTAAAATGTATTGAATATCCATTTTTGGTGACTTTCGTCTGTAGCACACTTCCGCGGTTTCTGTTGCTTAACAGATTTCACACATTTTAAATGGAATTCTGTTGTAATTTTTAAAGGGGAAGCTGTTTGGCCAGTGTTGTAAGAAGGTTCTTGGTTGAATAGCGATTGTAGTGGCGGTTTTAGGTTAGTGTGCAAGTGCTCAAGTGCACAAACAAGAATACAAACGCCTCCATGTGTTAGTCACCGGGGTCGTGTGAACACATGGATGTTCAGGATATTGTGATACGCTTGTACCGTCACTGCCAATGTTGGAGTGTTTGTGGTGAGAATTCTTGTTTGGAAGCTTCATTTTTTGATCAAGTGTTTAGTAAAGTAACTTGAGGTGGTGTTTTGCTGTTACGCTTGGTGATTGGAAGAGTTAATGATGAAGTGTAAACTCATCCACTGTAATCTAGGTGTGGACAGTATTCAATAATTTATAACCTGGAATGTTGGAACTAGTAAACGTGAAACTTATTAAGAGACGTTTCTCACTTTTAATAATTAATATGTTCTGTGGCTCCTTCACCAAACCTAGAAAAAAATATATGAATTATGATGATTTATAATGCAGAAGTGTTGTTTTTTTTATTATTCAAAATATACATTTTTTATGTTTGATTAAGAAGCATTTCTAATTTCTGTGAATAAACTTGAAAGGATGTGGTGCTACATTATGATGGTCTCGAAAGGTGCCATGTATTATTATCATCATCATCATCATCATCATCATGTTTTGTCTTTATAAGTGTTGTTTTAGTCCCTCTAATGGCACATTTTTTATATTTTTTTCACATTTATATTTTGTTTCCTCACACTTATATCAGGTGAAAACGATTTGTTAGATGGAAAACCTCCTAACGGGCTTCAACATTTAGAATGACACAAACTATTTCTACAGCAAACACTTTCCGGCGTTCAAAGACATTTGCTGAGTCATAGGTTGCTGTTTCTCGTCTCTGGTTACTTCTCCGGTGCGACGAGACTCGTGTAGTGATATTTGCGTAGGACTACACTCTATTGAGACCACCGTGCAATACAATTAGCAGATCTTTTTTGAATCATACTTTTATTAAGTATTGACATTTAATGGTCTTCACCTAAGTGAAAGCCCAGAAACCCAATTACAGTCAAATTAGGTTTTTTGTGAAGGTCATTCACACCTCCACCTGTAGTACAGCTCCACCTATAGAATTCGTCAGTGATTCCTTTTTAAACATAGTTCAGGAATGTTCTTGAGTAGGAACAACTACTCTGAACAAATCAGAATACATTGATATTATTTCATTTAACTTTATTTTATTTTGTAGACAGACAGACAAACAAACAAACAGATAGATAATAGGTAGATAGAACCTTTATTTGTCCCTCAATATGGGGAAATTGCAATTAAAAAATATTTCAATAAAAGTAGCAAGTTTTTTTTCTAGAAAGGACCTATTCCAGACTCAAGCTCCAGTCTTTCTATGTAGTTTGTATCACCCTGTGCTTGTCCATTGTACATCTGTGTTCAAAAATTAGGAAAAAGAGTCAGTAAAAAACAAAAACAGATAAAATCTTGATAAATTTAGGCTCCAGATGCCAATCTAGACAAAAGCAGGAGAAAATTCCAGTAACCCTTAAACCTTCCAGTGAATTAGTTACCTGAATACAAGAAAAAAATATATTTAGAAAACTTAATACAACTCTGTTTTATTTAGATGTTTTTGAAATTGATAGTTTTAGCTTTGGTAGTGTTTTTATTTTACTGAAAACAAGTACATTTGAATAACTGATTTTTTTCAGTGTATAAACATTTGCTGAATGATTCAAATATTTCATTAGTTATTACAAGAGCTAGAAATGGTTGTATTATTTCATGCATAATTGTTGCCATCAGTTTCATTTTCCAGTAATAAGACTAAAGACACTTCTCAGTCTCTCGGCTATTGAGAAAGAAGTCTGGGCAGGATTAACCACATTTATGCACATAATTCTCTGGATGTCTGGAAAGCAGCATTTCAAGAATGATTTAATTGTGAATGAATGTTTTTGACGCTTAAATAAATGCTAGTTTGTTTTATTCCAAGAATGACATTGCAAACAGGCAATGGCTCAACGATGGCTGTGGATGTTAATGCCATGGAGAGGAAGTTGGAATCTACGCTCAAGTCCACCCAGACAAGGTAAAGCCACGAAATGTGGAGGAATCACGTGTGGACATGTTTTTCTGAAGACATTTGTTATCCAATAATCGAACCATCTAATAATCATCTTAATTTTTCTGTAACTAAATGCTTTTAAGTCTTTTTTATTCTATTTCTGTTCTCAAGAATATTGTCAAGCCATTATTGAACCATTTATTCGTCCTCACTTGCCCTTGGCCGAAGCAAAGTGAGATCACATTCTTGGACGCATCGTTTTACATTCCAGATTCCACTCCAGGAATTCCGAGCATGATGGAATTTTATATATAGCGGATCATGAAATTCAATATAACTCGGGACTTTTTCAGAAATACAGGTCTATGTAGAGACACTGTTTCTAGAATGATTCTAACCAACGTTCTGCTTTCTAGAAGAAGAAAGGCATGTTCGAGCTAATGACCGGGAATATAATGACAAGTTGAGTTACGCTGTAAGTCTGTAATTATCATGTTGTTGCACTTCAGTCTGTTGCGTTGTATAAAGCATACAATGTGAAGAACAAAAAAACGACAATACATTAAAAATGTAAATGTATATTTTTTTTCTTTTCACTTCAGGACAATTGCATCAAGACAGCGAAATACAACATGGTCACCTTCCTGCCCATCAACTTGTTCGAGCAGTTTCAACGTTTTGCAAATGCCTACTTCCTAGTTCTGCTGATACTGCAGGTGTGAACAACGTGTCATGAGAAAAATCTGGTTTTGTTGTTTTTGTTACGTTCCATAGCAGGAGCCACTCCTGAGGTTGTGATCCAGTGGTCGGGAATTGAACTTGTGTCCGAAAGGTTGCAGGTTTGAATCCTGCTCCGACTGGTTCTACAACCCCTTCACAGCTTAACGCTGCCCACTGCTCCGGGTTTGTGTGTCATTTCACTGTGTGTAACTTCACTGAATAGATAAATGAAGAGCTCAATTTCTATACATATTGACAAATGCATACAGTTTTTGAGAAAACCTCCTAAACACCAGGAGGCAGTTAAGAAATGAGTTTGGAAAAGCTCTTTATAATGGCTCTTCTTTTAAAGCTCTTCTTTTAATGAATAGAAAACACATTGTATAGAATAGAATATGAAATTCCTCTATCAGTAATTGCACATTGTATTGAGGCTGCTTTAGATAATGGGTCAAAATCTTCTCAATCTATTTTTTTTTTCTTTGTTTTCTTCTTTGCAAAAACTAAATGATGCATTTTGTTTTTTTCTCTAGTTGATTCCAGAAATTTCCTCTCTTTCATGGTTCACCACAATAGTGCCTTTGGTGTTGGTGCTGACAATCACAGCCGTAAAAGATGCTACTGATGACTATGTGAGATTCTTGTCTCATTCTCATCGTCTTTTCCGACAATAATGAATACAGTTGACTCCGGTTAATTGGGACACGACCATTTTGCCCAAATAAGCCGAGTTGTATTGAATTTAAAGGCAGAAAACTGTTTGCTGTGGAGGAGTCGTTGTAAGGACGTATGGGATGATTTGTCTTTTTTGGTTTCAATCTCGTTTCAGTTCCGCCATAAAAGTGATCAACAGGTCAACAACCGGCAGACTCAGGTACTCACCAAAGGGAAGTAAGTGCTTTTGTGCTTCCTGTTTTACACCTTATTGTTGCGTCTATTATAATCCAGTTGAATGTGAACTACATATGAGATGTAACACTTGTTCATGTCTGTTTAGGTTGCAGAAGGAAAAGTGGATGAATATAAAAGTGGGCGACATCGTCAGGCTCGAGAACAATCAGTTTGTTGCTGTAAGTCTGACTAGAGACCTGTGTAAGAAACTAGAATAAAAGCGCATTTGAAACGCCCGGGCAGTTTAGAATTAACAAGTGTAAAGAGTACCTGAAAACAATACTTGAGTAAAAGTACAGATACCTAAGTGTAAAAATGACTCCATTACAAAGTCACCAATTGCAAGATGATTTGAGTAAAAGTGGTAAAGTACCCTATTTTAAGTTATTTTAAGTAATTTACTCATGAAGAATCAAGGCTCAAAAAAGACAAAGAAACATGAGAACCAAAAAACTTTTAAAATTAGTTTAATATCCTAATACAGAAATCAAATCATTTAACACCTCAATGTTTAAAAATAGCAGAACAAAACAGATTACAAAAAGTCAGTCTGAGTCAAACTCAAAATTGTAACCACTAAATCACGTAATTTAGCTCATAAATATCATCCAGTACCTTTAGCATCCTGCAGATGGCGATATCGCCTTGTCCGCCTAAAAAATGAATCGCGGTAGAAATGATGCCAACTTGTCGCACACTATCATAAAGTAACAAGTAACTGTACGTGTCCATTTAAGCGTAGTGGAGTAAAGAGTACAGATACTCAATCACAAATGTAGTCAAGAGAGTAAAAAGAGTTGCATATACAATATTTTTGACACTCAGTACATGTACAAAGTAGCCCAAAACATACTTAAGTAGAGTAACAGGTACTCAGGTATGTTCAGGTAATCTTTACACCTCTGGAAGTAATGGACTTGGACGGTGTAGTAAATGGCCGTGTTCTCCTCCTACAGGCTGACCTTCTGCTCATTTCCAGCAGTGAACCCTATGGCCTGTGCTATATTGAGACGGCGGAACTGGACGGGTGAGATGTTTGTTCTTTAAAGTGTGTTGGATTGCATTGATTATTAGTGCCTGGCTGGTTTTAGTCTTGTTTAACTTCCAGAACAATCGTCTCTCATTTGAATTTGTGACCAAATGGAACGGTGTGAGGAACTAGTTATTGACTCTTTCCAACAGTGAGACCAACCTGAAAGTGCGCCAGGCCTTGACCGTAACCTCAGACCTCGGAGATGATGATGCTAAGCTTGCAGATTTTAACGGTAAAGCTTTTAAAGTCACAAATAGTGCACTGTTTGAGCAGAGATGGCTTTCCAGTGAGTAAAGTAAGGGAAATATAATTTAGTATGGCTCGTGCTATTGATTAGATTGATCCTTCTCTTGTGCTTACACATCTTTTAAAGGTGTCAATGAGCATTTATAATGAGATTTGTAGGGGTTTTATTCAAATTGCCGCTAATCTCCAGGTGTAGAGACAGAATTTATGCGTCATAGAATTCGAAAAGCCTAAAACGTTGTCTCATGATTTTAATCAAAGGAGAGAGCAATTTCTTGAGGTGTTACATGAATTGTGCGGTGTATTAGATGAATGAACTGTTTATTTATAGACACAGATTAGTGACAACAATATCAAATGTAAATTTATCATTTCTCTATCTTTCGCATGTGATATTCACCTTTTCATTCAAAACTTGGTCGCTCAAAACTGAAAAGCACAAAAAAAATCTAAAAAAAAAAAACGTTTTGAACGAAAAAGTGAAGATTACAAGCGAAAAATAAAAAAACAAAACAAAACTGTGCCGCTTTTGTTTCTTAGAACTGTACATTTAATAGTTTTGGCAATAATCTGATTCCATATTTATTGAGAATTGCATTTAAGATCACAGCAGGCATATACGTAGAGTGTTAGATTGGGATTAGGAAATGACAATGTATGATTAGGAGACTAGCCCTACCAAACAACGCTGATATACTGTATTTGTGTGAATAAGCACCCCGCGAATATAAGCACCCCCCTGATTTTTCAGGCACAAAAATAAATAAAATAAGATATTTTATTATCCCCTATGCAGCGACCAAGCGTTTTGATTGTGTCTGATTCTTAGATTTGTTTAACTTCTTTCCCGAGTTCTTAATTTTCGACTTGTTTGTTATGCTAAGCTAACCGGGTTGTGGTTTGTACTCTCTGTTGTAAAATTAATAATTTTACTGTATTCCGTTTAATCGTACTTCTTCCAGTGTTATTTTGTCACTGTTAAGTGGCGCAGCGTGTCTAATGTTTCTTTTGTTGTTGAGCCAATAAAAAGCTTATACTGTAGTCGTATACTGTAGTAACGGATCATTGTTTAACATTATAGGTATAGACGCACACGCGCACCTGTGCATAAAGACGACGTGTTTCCGTTTATTTGTGATTGTTTCTGACTTGAAATACGGAAAAATTGCCGCTTATATTTACACGCATATTTGAAATCGCGATTATAAGCACCCCCCCCCTCAAGTGTCGGAAAAAAAAGTGCTTATATTAGCGTAAATATGGTAATCTTTGCGTTTCATTATCTCAAGTCTTGTGTGTGACGATTGGCTGTAAATGTGATTTTCAGGCGAAGTCGTCTGTGAGCCTCCCAACAACAAACTGGACAGATTCACAGGCACATTGTACTGGAAAGATAACAAATATCCACTGGACAACGAGAATATGCTTCTGAGGGGATGCGTGCTTCGCAACACAGAGTGGTGCTTCGGCTTGGTTATCTTTGCGGGTATGTTCTGTTTTGTAAAGGCTTAATCTGTCCTGAAGATCAATGGATGACATTTCGTTTCCTCGGTTTTATCAACCAGACAGTTCAGTGACCATTTTAAGATCGTTTTTGTGCTGGTTGTGTAAATCCTGTGGGTTTTCTGTTCACTCCAGGACTCCAGACTAAGCTCATGCAAAACTGTGGTGGCATGAAGTTTAAAAGAACCAGCATTGATAAACTGATGAATACCTTGGTTCTATGGGTGAGTGTGTTTTGTTCTCGTGTGTGTTTTGTTCTTATTCATGTTGAAAAGCCAGTTTGCTGTTTGTTGTGTTGTATATGATTACATTTTTGGTTACTAATCTAAACCAGATTTATCAGAAAATTATAGCGGCAATTGTGGGGTTTTAGCCTTTTTATGATACTTATTGGTTTTTTTTTTACATGTAATTTATTACCTTTACCTGTACATCACTTAATTAGCTCAAACTAATTGTTTTAACAAACAAAGTCACTTTTACTTTTATCACGTCCTAGATAGAGTTGGGATATCACTACTCAACTTACCACTTCTAAAATGAAAGCCAGTTGAGCAAATTATTATTAGATTATTGGATAAATATAGATTATTTTTTAGCTCTAATAGATGCTAAACAACGCTAGTTATAGCCATTTTAAAATGTTCAATAACATCTTCTTGTAAGTACAGTATTACTATGCAAGTAAAGTGAAAGTGAGTGAGTTTATCCAATGATATTTGGTTGATTAACACTTGACTGTAAAACATTTTTTTTTACTTCAAAACTCACCTCCAGTCAAGTAATAAAAAAATGATGCAATGGAATTCCTAATAATTATTCATTCATACTTATAACACAATGCTGTTGATTATAATGGAACCTTTCATATAGTATAGTTTTAATTAATTAGTTTATGTTTAAAGCTGAAAATGTACAAGCTACTTTCACACTTGACTCAAGCCAATCAAGCCAACCATCTTGGTACTGATAAAATTACGCTTTGCAGATTAAGAGCCAGATCTTTTTCTCTCTCTCAGATCTTTGGATTTCTTCTCTGTATGGGAATCATCTTGGCCATTGGGAACACAATTTGGGAGCAAAGGGTTGGTGGAAACTTCTGGAATTATCTTCAATGGAGCGAACTCACAAGCAATGCGGTGCTCTCCGGCTTTCTGGCCTTCTGGTCGTACATAATCATACTAAACACTGTTGTGCCCATTTCTCTTTATGTTAGGTAGGTCTTACATGGATAGTAAACTGTTCAATGGCTGCTCTTCTTTTGGGCTGATGTGGACTGGTATTCTGACAGTACCTAAGCCACATTTCACTTTTAACTTATCACATCTCGCGTTGTCAAACATACTATATATATATTTATTTACGTTACCTGCCACCTTTATGTTCTATCCAGCTGTGTTTCAATTTGTGTATTGTCAGCAAGTGCTATGCTAAATTAGCTTGGTGAGCTAGTAGCTCTGTGTTCTTGTAAAGTTCATGTCATTTGGTTTTTGTACCATTTTAGTTATTTACTCGGTTTACTCCACAGATTAGAACAGGGAAACAAAACTTGGCCACATGTCCGAATACGTGTCTTCGTCAGCCCAAAATAAGAGATATTGACTGGATCCTGACATCTACATTGTTTACTGTAATACACATTATAAATGACTAAACATCATATTGTTGTATTGCAGCGTAGAGGTTTTGCGGCTGGGTCATAGTTACTTTATTAACTGGGACAAGCGAATGTACTACAGCCGTAAGGACGCTCCAGCCGAGGCGCGGACCACCACCCTTACCGAGGAGCTGGGGCAGGTGGAGTTTATCTTTTCAGATAAAACAGGGACCCTCACCCAGAACATCATGGTTTTTGACAAGTGTTCCATCAACGGCAAAACCTATGGTACTTTATTTAATTTCTTTAAACACAGACGCGCACCATAATAATTTTAGATTTTAAGCACAAATCGCCTTTCGAGACCCCCAAGGTCGCTGTACGATAAATAACTGTTCTTTGTTTTGTCTGTCTAGGCTACATATACGATGAATTTGGACATAAATTGGATATTTCTGAGGTGGGAAAAAAATGTGGAACTTGGAGGGATGGATGGATAAAGATTTGCATTTACTTGTTGACTTGCAGAAAACGCCATGTGTGGATTTCTCCTTCAACCCACTGTCAGACCGGAAATTCCGTTTCTATGACAGCAGACTGGTAGAAGCCATTGAGCTGGAGGAGCCACTGGTGGAGGAATTCTTCCGTCTGTTAGCACTCTGCCACACCGTCATGCCAGAAGAGAGAAACGAGGGTAGGTGGAGGTGCTGTGATGTGCACGAATAGAGTGGATCGGTATTAAAATGGCTCTGAATGATTCCAGGTGAGTTGGTGTATCAGGCACAATCTCCAGACGAAGGAGCGCTGGTCACTGCAGCACGCAACTTTGGCTTTGTATTCCGCTCCCGAACACCAGAAACCATCACTGTATATGAGATGGGTCAGCCAGTCACCTACCAGCTTCTAGCCATTTTGGACTTCAACAACGTCCGCAAGAGAATGAGCGTCATTGGTACATGATTCTTTTATCTTCTCTTTTCTCTGGGAAAATTGGATGGTGCTAGTGGCAAAATGACTGAGCTTGAATTTGGGTCGCGGCACCTTTCTGTATTGAGTTTTTTTCAGCTCTTATTTATTCCACTGTTAGGACTTGGGATCTGGTAAAAATGGTTTTAAAAACATATTTTTGTGAGGGAGTGTACTTTTGTCCAAGTGAGGGAGTGTACTTTTGTCACTGGTCACAGAAAGGCTGGGATTGCTTCAGCAATCATGCCGTTCTTTTGATGCTCAACCATATTGTAAATACTGTGTTTACGCAAATAAAAGCACAAAATAAAAATTCCATTAATAGGTGAACATAAGCACATTTTCTTGGTGTTCTAACTTTCCAGAAACCAAAAACTCTCTTAATAATGGCTAAAAACATATCTTAACAATACGTTTACATCTCTTATCAAACCTATCTTGTGACTCTTTACTTGAATAACGGACAAAAAATAGTAACGTTAGTAGAGTATATCTCCATCAGAATGTGCAGACTGCGAGTTTCACATATTATTGTATTTTATTCATTTTAATTTCTCAGTGTTATTTAGCCACTGCTAAGTGTGTCCGCTTAAAAGACGTTAATTATTTCTGTAATTTAGGTAAATTGGTTATTTATATACATATTTTAAATTTCACGATTCCGAGTACTTAATAAAAACATGATTTAAATTTACAGGGTACAGCTTTAGTCATATAATTAAAAGAGGGTGTTAGTTTGGAATAAGAATATTTATTTAAAATGAAAAGCATGTTGTATGCAACATATTACAGAATAAATAATTTTAGAAAATGTAAACGGTGACAGCGCAACTCGAGTTTTTATTTTCACTTTGTTGTAAACTGTATTGAGGACAGCACAAGGAGCATTGCTAAACATATTGGCTATTTAGTGCACAATATTTGAATGAACTAACCTGTTTCTCTCTCTTTGCTTCAGCGTGAGTTGTGTTACGTTAAATTACTTGCGTTATACGCGCTACATTTTGAGCTTCTTTTGAGCCAATTTTCTTCCTTTTGCGTACTCTGTATCGGTGCATCCCTAGTAAAAGTTGTTGTTTTTGAGCCCCCCATGTTTTTGAACTTCAAAAATTTGGAAAAAGGGGTGCTTATATTTGCGTAAATATGGAAGTTGTGTGGATTGTTTAGATGTAATGGATCTAATGAGTCATCACAGACACAAGTTTATGAGCTTATTGTACATCCTTCTGAAGAAAGGAATCAATACCCATCCAGTCGATTGAATCTCTTACTCTACAAGGTTTTCAAAAGTAGTCGTTTCCTGTCTGTTGTGCAGTGAGGAACCCGGCGGGGCAAGTGAAGCTCTACTCTAAAGGAGCTGACACCATACTCTTCAACAGGCTGGACCCGTCTAACGCAGAACTCATGTTTACTACCTCAGAGCACCTTAATGTAAGTGCCTGTATCCTCTCCAAACAAAAGCCACGCCTACAAAGATTTATCGTGTTATTTGCAGTTTAATGAGGTTTCAGGTTCGAATCCCACTCCAGCTGGTTACATTTCTTAACCAGTTAGAGTGGAAAAGACTTAATTCCTAGATTCCTAAATTCTAAATTCCAAGACTGCCCACTGCTCCGGGTTTGTGTGTGTAACTTCACTGGATTATGCAAAGCACAATTTTAATGCTTCAACCACGATTAATTGCATTCTTATACTGTACGTAACGTCATACGCAGAAATGTATTGCAGATAAGCAACCTGTCAAGTTCCCCATCATCATGTTTGTGTGTACATCCCCCACTCCATTTTTTGCATGGCTTTTCCATTTCTGGTTCACGGGGAGCTATAGCCAGTCCCATCTACTGGGCCTAAAGGCAGGGACACACCCTGGATTAGTGGCTAACCAATCACTGAGCAGGATTCATACACACACCCATGAACAATTTTCCAGACTCTAATTCTTCTGAGCACATGGTTTTTGACCGCGGGATGAAACTGGAAACCTGGAGGAAATTTTATTAAATCAAAGTTGTGATTATTTGAATCAATCAATGTCGAATCATATTTTATTATATTTAATGTCCATGTGTTTTCTTTGCATATCTCATTCTCTTCCGGGCTCTTTCATGTATTTTATTCCATTTAAATCAGGTCCATTAATCTTTGTGTAAACTGGAATGCACTTTCCAGGTTAAAGAAGTGCCATTTTCTCAGTGCATCTGAACACATGAATGCATTTAGAAACAAATGGCTTTTTAAACGACACACAAGCGTACATCAGAACCCAGATGATAGCGACACAATCATCGGAGCGATTTCAAGGACTGTGGTGAAGACGGCGCAGACATTATTATCAGAATCTGTCCATCAGTCATGTTTCATTTCGTCTTTTCTGTGCCTTTGAGATAAAAATGGCCTGCTTTCATAAGCTACAGATAATGACAGCACGGTAGAAGAAGATGCTTTCCCTGGTCAGTTCAAAGAAGAGTGTGTAAACATATTATTCAAGAGTGTTTGTTTGTGCAGGAGTTTGCTGGAGAAGGTTTAAGGACATTAGCGTTGGCATACAAAGACCTAGACGAGAACGTGTTTGACGAATGGATGAAGAAGCTCTTGTTTGCCAGCACAGCAATGGACAACAGAGAAGAAAAACTCGGAGCTTTGTATGAAGAAATCGAACAGAACTTGATGGTAAATCCATTCAAGATGCAATTATTTTCGTCACTGACCATCTGAAAGAAGCTGTATAGAACCAGTAAAACCACCTGATCATACACTGAAATGTGTTATTTTGATGACATCATGACTATGGATAAAAGCTAAGAAAATAGCTAGGATTATTTTAAAAAAGCAACAAAAAAACAACAACAAAAAAGATATAAATTCCCACCTCATTCTGCCAATACAATTTTAGCGCAGCAGCACATTTCTATAAAAAAAAATTGTCCAGTCCAATTTTTTATTATAATGAGCAAAATTTCCATAAGCTTTCACAAGAATGATTTATGGTTTGCATTCACCCCTAATACACTTTGTTGAGCCCTTTTAAAATACACAAGAGTTGAAACTAAGTGTTTTACAGATAAAACACAAGAATTGTCATTTAAAACAAGATAAGAGACTTTAAAAATAACACTTAAATCACAGTTTGTGTACACGTTATTAAATAAAGCAGTGAATGTCAAGGTGTACATTCGCTGAACTAGTCTCACACTTCCTGGTCAAGCAGCTGTCATTCACATTCTCACCATCCAATCAGAGAAGGGCCACCCCCACATCTAAATCCAAACGCAAAAAAATAAAAAAAAGCAAACGAAAAACCTGAAGCGAAAAGTTTCAAACGAAAACGTGAAGCGAAAAAAAACAAACAAATGTAATGGCAAGCGAAAAATAAAAAACCCATATTGTCCCTATTTCTTACAAATTTACGTTTGATATTTTTGACACTTCTTCCAGTGCTATTTTGTCTCTGTTAAGTGTTGCTGCATGTCTAATGTTTCTTTATTTCTGTTATTGAGCAAATAAAAGCTGTAGCACGTCTGCCTACGCATGATTTAAAGACGCTCACACGCGCCGCTACATAAAGACGACGTGTTTCCGTTTATTTGTGATTGCTTCTGACCTGAAATACGAAAAATGGGCGCGTATAATTATGAGCATATTTGAAATTGACAATTATAAGCACACCCCAAGTTTTTGAGCGTTGAAAATTGGGTGAAATTTTCGATAAAAGGGGTGCTACTATTCGTGTAAATGTGGTATTATTCAGTGTCCAAACTGTTATTTAAATTTAGCATTTTGAATTTGATGGTTTTTGAAAGCTTTGCTTAGTCTCTTTTTTGTAAAAAATGTATTTTGTTTTCTTCCAAAGCTACTAGGAGCTACAGCCATAGAGGACAAACTGCAGGAAGGGGTTCCAGAAACGATATCTTGCCTGACTCTGGCCAACATTAAAATCTGGGTTCTCACTGGTGATAAATTAGGTATATCAGGTAGCTCTAAGCTAAATGAAGTATTAACATTAATCGAGACACTCTCTATGCGTCGTGTGATGATTGCAGAGACGGCGATGAACATCGGCTACTCCTGTAACATGCTCAGAGACGACATGAGCGAGGTCTTCATCATCTCAGGTCACACCAAGCACGAGGTTCAGCGGGAGCTGAGGTGATGATTCTCTCCACACCTTCAATTAATAATAATAATAATAATTGACACGCCATTCAAACTGGTAGTTCCTGATTTAGTGTTTAATGGGTAACAACACAGCAATTAAGATGAAGAAAAATCAAGCTTTAGCTCGGATTGTTTACATGGTCAGAGACTGTTCCAAAGCAACTGTACGAAACGGTCAAATGCAGTACAGACATGTAAAGATGCTAAGTAGTCGTTTTTAGTGAAGGAATCTTTGCATGCCTAGAACATGTACGTGTAAAACGCCTGAAGCATGTGCACGTGTGTGTTGTGCTGTGTTCCTGCTGTTCAGAATACAAATGAGCTGAGAAAAAAACGATTGATTGTGGGGGGAAAGAATCATTATCTGTTTGCTTTGTGCTCAGGACCACTAAAGAAAGAATCATCGGGCCATGTAAAGATAAATTCAGCAACAGCCTTGACAAGGAGAAGATGGATTCATACTCAAGAGACTCGGTCTTTGAGGAGACTATTATCCCTGAGTACGCTTTAATCATCAACGGACACAGTCTGGTGAGCGATTCAGTTTGTCTACCAGGTCGTTTATTGATTTATTCAACAGGATTTGTTTGATTGTGTGTACACGTCTATAGATTAACTCACTGGAAATTTGACACGTTTAATTATGATTTGATGAAACAAGTAAGGCGATTATGAACTAATTTCCCCATCATGGCTACTGTTTCTCAGATCCATGGTGTTAAACGGTTAAGCAAACGATTAATGGTGAGCTATAGTGAGAACCAGCTTATTGGTTCCAGTCTATTCTAAACCTCATTTACATTTTAAGAGCACATTTACATATAATTATTGCCCAGTTGATTGTGCTAACTTTCACATCTACTTCACCAATACTAACACTGGACTTGTATTAGTTTGAATGAATTGCTGAGATTTGTACGTTATTTGTTAAACGCCTTTCTTAAACATGTAATGTATAGATGTTTTGTGACATTTTTCAAATACATTAATAATGTAATACAGTAATACTGTAACTGTACAGAAATACAATAAAATTAAGATATAGAACAGAAATACAAAAAATACAGCAGATATAAAGATAAAAATATGAATAATGAATAAAAATACAAAGTTATCAAGATAAAAATACTATCAAATATCGCAAAAAAGTAAAAATACAAAAAGTAAAAAATATACAAATTTAAACAATTAAAAAAAATAAGTGACTCAGTGATCCAGAAGGTGTCTATAAAGTGACTCAGTGCACCAGAAAGTGTTAAAGTGTCCAGTTTAAGGTGTCTAAAAAGTGACTCAGTGCACCAGAAAGTGTTAAAGTGTCCAGTTTAAGGTGTCTAAAAAGTGACTCAGTGCACCAGAAAGTGTTAAAGCGTACAGTTTAAGGTGTCTAAAAAGTGACTCAGTGCACCAGAAAGTGTTAAAGTGTCCAGTTTAAGGTGTCTAAAAAGTGACCCAGTGCACCAGAAAGTGTTAAAGTGTCCAGTTTGAGGTGTCTAAAAAGTGACCCAGTGCACCAGAAAGTGTTAAAGCGTACAGTTTAAGGTGTCTAAAAAGTGACACAGTGCACCAGAAAGTGTTAAAGTGTCCAGTTTAAGGTGTCTAAAAAGTGACTCGGTGCACCAGAAAGTGTTTTGTTAAAGTGTCCAGTTAAACGTGTTCAGTAGCCGGATAAAAAGTGACCAGCTGTGAACAGTGCAGTGATGATTTATATCTTTAAAATGCAAAAACACTTTATTTACTGATGATACATTGAGTAGTGGCTGTGCTTGTACTATATTTATTAAATCCAAATGTCAAGTATTTTTCCTTGTACCTATAGGCTCACGCCCTGGATTACGACCTGGAGCAGATCCTGGTGGACGTGGCGTGCCTGTGCAAGACCGTGATTTGCTGCCGGGTCACTCCGCTTCAGAAAGCTCTAGTAGTGGAGCTCATCAAGACGCACAAGAGAGCCGTCACTCTCGCCATCGGTGATGGAGCCAATGACGTCAGTATGATCAGGAGTAAGGCTGCACTTCACTTTACCTTGGATACTTTTTTGTTATTTATACACCTGTCATTTTAAAACTTTACTTTACAGTCATTTAGCAGACGCTTTTATCCAAAGCAACTTACATTTCATTACAACTTTTTACAATTCAACAAATTCCTGCTTTCCCTGGGAATCAAACCCATGATCCAGTGTTTCAAAGACATTATTTCTCTGAATTAAGTTAGTACATTTAGGTCAGATTAAATTCTAAGTGAAATGGAAAGAAACTGTATAAATAACCATGGTAAATGGGTTTAGAAATAATAAAAAAAGACATTAGAAATAATAAATGGATAAATTAAAACACAAACTTGACGAGAAGAGAGCAGTAGTGCGCTACAAAAACTGCGATCTGGACACTGTGAGAATACCAGTACTGTCCGATACGGGCGGGCGAGAAACACAGAGACATTACTAATCGAACGCAGAAGGCGTTGTAATTAATCGTGAGGCGCGATCGTGAGGCGCGAGCAGCTTCGATGTCTGTGTAGTGTCTTTAAGAACGGCTCTACTAAGAAAAAGAACCGTAAAGGCGTGCGTTTCTGCTTCATTTTTGCTTATAAGTAAATCTTGTAAACGTTTGTTTCACCCAACGTTCGGATTCAGACTCACGATCCGTCACATTTTTTTGTTAAAAAAAATCTGCCAAAAAAATCCCAAAAATCTGTGAAGTTTAAACTCTTTTTCATCATGTATCTGTTAATTTACTCTTGTGGTGAAACTCGTTGAGCAGATGAATCCACAAACGAGTAGATGGATACGTAAATTTTTGTTTCTGATTTGATGGATCTACATGTAACATTGCACATTTAGTACATTTAATGGCAATTAAATGTGGTCTAATCTATATGGTCTCCTGTGATTCCCAGCGGCTCACATTGGGGTGGGCATCAGTGGTCAGGAGGGCATGCAGGCAGTGTTGGCATCCGACTACTCCTTTGCCCAGTTCCGTTATCTGCAGCGCCTTTTACTCGTGCACGGCCGTTGGTCTTACCACCGCATGTGCAATTTCCTCTGCTACTTCATTTACAAAAACTTTGCATTCACGCTGGTTCATTTCTGGTATGGATTTCTCTGTGGATTTTCCGCCCAGGTAAGTGCACGCGTGCTTTTTGCACTTATACATACTGTAACGTTTGAACATGTTGTGTTTAATTCCACAGACAGTTTATGATCAGTGGTTTATCACGCTTTTCAACATAGTCTACACCTCACTTCCTGTGCTGGCTATGGGCTTGTTTGATCAGGTAAGCCATAGACACTCAGTTAATCTGGACACATTCACAATTTTAGATAATTTAGTCTCAATTAAGAGGCTATACCAGTTTACTAGTTTTCCAATTTAATGATTTTACCAAATTAACCCTTTACTGCTGGCTGCAGACGGTAAACTTTAAACATTTTTTTTCGATTTAAAGTAATATTTCTAATAAAAAAATAAAAAATGTATTATAACTTACCACATATAAATTTACCACGCCACATTCAAGCAACCGACCAGACAACCCTCCTCTTAGAAATTTGAGCAAAAAAGTTACTGTTCTCCCCCCTAGACCACCAAAACTAGTTTTTTCGAAAAATCGGAAAAAATCAATTTTTCCAAATTTGGAGCGGCTCCCCTAGTGGTCACTGCTGTGGAAAAGCAATGGAGCAGATAATTGCTGCCACCTGGTTCAAATTATGTATTACAAGTGTATTTTTGAATTGATCAAGTTTTTTGAAAAATAATTTTAATTTAAGGCCCTGTATTCTGACAATAAACAAAGCGTATCAAATTTGATACAGAACGCAGTAAAAGGTTTAGCAGCTTTCCCAATTAAGTAGCTATCCCAATTAGTCATTTTTCCAAATTAAGCAGCTTTCCCTAATAACCAGTTCTCCCAATTAAGCGTCCTTCCCAATTCCTAGCTTTCTTATATAAGTGCCTTTCCCAATTGAACAGACTTTAAACAATCGTCTAACGCAGTGAATGATAGAGACTGATAGAGAATGAATGCTAGAGAATTTTTGGCCGAAACCGAAAGGCAGGCCGAAAATCAGCAAATCATTTTTGCCCAAAAGCCAAAGCTTATAACCGAAGCTAAAAAATGTTGTACCAACCCATAAAATGTAACCACTTCTGCAAATTCAAAAGAACACGTGTCATTCTCTTTGTAATCCAACAGCCATGACTGCTGTGAGAAACCAAAGACGAAATTCTCTCAGTCTCTAGTGAAGGAATCTTAAAAATGACAGAGTAACATAAAAAAGAGAAAAACAAGTCAGTCCGGAGAATGATTCGTTCATTTGTGTTCAAAATGCCCGTCGTTGTAAGAGATGGAAACTGTTGTTCTGATGAAATGTCGTTGATGTGGAGTCGTTTCTTATTCTCGATTGTACATTGTCCCAATTAACCAGAATTTTGTCTCAAATATGTAATCAAAATTTGACTTAAAATGAAATAGAAATTTTGTCCAATACGGTCCCTAGTGGCTATAAGAAGAAACTCACTTACTTTCTTTAGTTTCTCGATTTGTCCCAATTAAGTGGCTGTCCCAATTTAGCCGAAATCGGCACTGCTCGTCTATTCTGATTTATTTAAAATTATCATCGATTCCAGACAGAATCTCTAACAAGGGACTTGTTTGTGCAGGACGTGAATGAGCAGAACAGTTTACGCTACCCGAATCTGTACAGACCGGGGCAGCTTAACCAGCTTTTCAACAAGAGAACGTTCTTCATCTGTACGCTGCATGGAGTCTACACATCCTTCATCCTATTCTTCATCCCGTTTGGAGCCTTCCAGTCTACTGTGCATGTTGACAGTGTCCAGGTCTCGGATCAGCAGTCATTTGCTGTCACCATAGCAACCTCGCTGGTCATCGTGGTCAGTGTCCAGGTGAGGACTGATGGTCAGGTCATTCCAGGACAATACAAGAGGCATCTTGAGTGGAGAGCAACGAGTGCAGAGTAATGCATGACCATCTTCTGTCACCACGAGTCCACCTTTACAGTGAGACAGGATTCATTCACTGGGACTCTGATTCAGTCACAACATCCACACCTTTATTGGACATGATAACTAAAAGTTCTGACAAATAGTTCTAATAGTTCTAATAGTTCTAGTCCCTGTAAATAGTTCTATGACTAAATAATAGTTTTTGATCACAGAAAAGTATGTATTATGTAACGTCTAATTAGTGCAAAAGAAGAATTTGTTTTACAATCAAATACAGTATTTTACCTGCATTATATACACTTTATATGTGTGTGTGTGTGTGTGTGTGTGTGTATACAGTACACACACACACACACACACACAATGCAAATTACCTCGCTGTGGGACTAATAAAGGCTTTTTCAATTCAATTCAATTTAAATGTATACAGTATATAATTTTTATTTGTATGCTTTTTATGTACGTATGTGAGTTGGATTCTTCACACTCGTAACTGTAAATTGTATTTAAAGGTTTTTTTTTTTCCAGATTGGACTTGACACAAACTACTGGACAGCTGTCAACCACTTCTTCGTGTGGGGAAGTCTCACCATTTACTTTGCAATACTTTTTACAATGACAAGTGATGGCATTTTTATTTTATTTCCAAACCAGTTTACTTTCATTGGTAAGTTTGTACCATTTAATTTTATTGAAATAACCAATATTAGCATTGACTTTCCTTGAAACTAGATGAATTTGTGCAGAATTGCAAATAAGTTAATGGTGTCACAAAACCTAAAAACAAAAGTAAAGCTAAATAAAAAAAAGTTACTATTCAATAAGCAACCCGGAATGGGGTTGTGCTTTGTGAAATATTGGTGTTTTTATGATGTATGTGACATTTTATATCGTATTGGTAGTCACACTATTTATACGCAATACATAATACTGAACATATTATTACATTAACCATTCACAGACCTAAAGTTTTCTATTAATTATATGTATATGTAAAAAATGATTTAAAAAAAAAAGGAACTTCAAAACCTAAATTTGTTTAAAATGGATTAAACAATGCACTGTACTGTATGAATGACAACAGATATAAAACAAACGCAAATTAATGGATAATGACTGATTTCATAATGGATAATGAATGTTTTTATTTCTTATCAATGGTTCCTCAAACATTCCTTAAATTCACTATAATGAAAAAAACAAACGTCAGCCCTTTAATGCATGTCGCATCCATTTTCGTTTCATCTAGAGTGGAGCGACTACTTAGAAATGGATGGTTTTCAAAAATTCCTGAAACGTTTTTGAAAGCTACCAAGTGTTTTACAATGATGTAATGTGTGTACAAAATGATCTGAATTGGGTTCCTCGTTCAAAAACCGTACATCATGCTTCATCAATATTGTGTTTGGTGTTCAGGTACAGCACGCAACACCCTAAACCACAACATCGTGTGGTTGGTCATCCTGCTCACCACCATTGCGTGTATAATGCCCACCGTGGCTGTTCGCTTCATGAAGTCCGACCTCAGTCCCACACAGACCGACAAGGTAAGGTTTAACAGCGTTAACGGTGTAGCTCAAGCCCTGGTGACGTGACAGAACGAGCCGCTGTGTCGTCCCACAGGTGCGTTTACTTCAACAGGCCACTAGGAGGCAGAGTCCTCAAGAGGAGTACTTCAAAAGACCTCATCGCACAAGCTCGAGGCGCTCGGCCTACGCTTTCTCCCACCAGCAGGGATTCGGAGAGCTCATCACCTCGGGGAAGAACATGAAGTTTGCCACCTCTTCCACTTCCACACATCCCTTCTCTTCACCTTCTAAAGGCCCAGCCGGCAGCAGCTGGATCGGAGGCTTGATGAAGAACAAAGCCACCATTGAACCCGCCAGAGTGGAGGAATCCACCGAGATGCCCATGTCTACAGAATGTCTACAGACTCCAGCCTTTACTGTGGAGGACTTGGAAGCCAGATAAAAAAAGAAGAAAAAAAAAAAAAAACGTATGGAACATCGAGCTGGAAAGACGTTGGAGATTTTTCTTCACTAAAACGGGGACTAAGTGCCTGTCCCGATTGTTATTACATGCAGAAAATGCAAATGTATTCTGAGGAGAAGTGCGATCGGGGGTCTCGACGTGCACCGCGAGCACAGATAACACTAATTACCTTCTGATTATTTCCACTCGTCTTCTGGTCCTGCCAGCCATTCCTTTGTTTTTAAAACGAACTTGAAAATTAACTTGGCTTTCACTTCCTGTCCTTTTTTCTGCCACGCATTCCAAAGATGCGGTTTTTATTTCAAAAACCACCTCACAACTACAAAATGTATGCAAAATTGTATAAAATTATAAAATTAGCAGGTGGATATTTCAAACAAGCACCTAAATAGTCAATTTGCTCAGTTCGTCTGCAAAACACAAGCACGTGGACATAGCAAGTGGGATAATAGCACCCCCTACTGGAGATATACTCTATTACATTAAAATTTTATTTTTAACGTTTCTATTTTTTACTTTTTATTCAAGTTAGAGTCACAAATTAGGTTTGTGAAAAGTATTGTTTAGAAAAATATTTTTAGGTTTCTGCAAAGTCAGAACTCAGGAGGTCAGGAGGTGCGTATGTTTGCATATGAGTGTAATTTTTATTTTGTGCCTGAAAAATCATGGGGGGTGCTTATATTCTTGTAAACACTGCATTTCTCATTCCATTTATTTTGTGCACCTTTATTAGAAGGTTTTCTTGTTTTTACCTCCATATAAATATGGTAATATTACCATATATCACCATACCTTTTCCTCAATTGCTTAAAGAAAACCAAATAAATTAACGATTCGTGTTTTTTATTTATTGATTAATACATGTATTGCTGCTAAATTAGGAGTTGTGGAGTGGCAAAATGCATACCCTTCATTCATTCATTATAAATGAACACAATAAGCAGTGAGTTGGTTTTATAAAAGGCAGAACAGAAAATGTCAAATTCATGTTTCTGGTTTTTGGTCCATAATAAACATTTTAAACACCTAGATATAGAGCTTTGCATGCAGAAGAAACATCGCAAACAGTTTTATGACTCATTACAGGATGCGTAGTTGTGCCTTCCATCATATGAAATTGAGTATATGAAAAACTACGACTCCATGTTTATCATAAAAAAGAACAAAAACATGGGCATTTGTTTACTTTATGCGATGAGTTTTGTGCCTTTTTTTTTTATTTTACTGTAAGTGATGTAAGCCATTTCTTCTGTTGAGTGGAATCTTACAAACAGGGCTGATTATTTTTTTTAAATAAACATAGAACATATAGTAGAAGAATGTAAAAATGTTTTGCCGACGACAACAACCATGCAGATTATTTGTTTTTATTTTAATGCATGGGTTTTTATACACGTCATTGACATTTTTATAATAAAAAAAGATTATAGAGTGTTACGCTTCTTACAAATCTCTGTATTAGCACTCAGAGCAAAGAAGCTTTGGAGCTAAAGTCACGACGTGTCTCTAGCAGTAAATGACATTGGGAAACACAGAGACAGTCTATTAAACTTTACCGTTCCTTTTCAGAAGGCATAGAAAATGTTTTAAGAGGTTTTCAATGATTAAAACATGTATGAAAACATTCATGTGTTGTGCTTGGATTACTGGATGGTGAGACGTGAAATGGTTGAGCGGTTTAAAAAATTAGATTAAAATATGAAATCTACATTGCCCGCGGACATTCTAAATTTTGACTTCTCTTTCATCATATTTTCCATTATCCGTATTGCTACGTACTTCTGAAGACGCTCATGCCTCTGTGAAGATGGCCGCCCCTCCTCCTGGCCTTGTCACGAATAAGCTCTGCTTCTCCAGGGAACGTCGTCGGGCGTCAGGTGCATAATAGCGTTCCCTCACTGTCTCAAGGAAGGAATCCATCCTTTCACTCGGTACCATGGAAACCACGCAACCTCCCCATCCTGCTCCGGTTAACCTCGAGCCCACAGCGCCTGCCTGTCTGTGGAACACAAAAAGATAAATTGTCAAAATTTTCGTTCGTTTTTTTTTTTTTTTTTTTTTTACATCAGAGACTGAGCTCGGTAAAGTGACTATCAGTATTATATTTTTGTCACGGTCTCCCAATAAGGAAGAAAACTTGTCAACCTGCCCCTCCCAAACATTCCCATGATTGGTATAGGCTTTCTATATTAAATAAAACAAACAAATACATTAGAAAAATTGTTATTAATCTATAGATTTGTCATAAGTAAACTAAACATCGAGTCATCATTGATGCTGAAAATTTCGATCAGCTCTAAACAAAAATTGACTTCTTTTGATTCAGTAGTCACAAAATACACCAAAAAAACACCAAATAGGCTTTGTCAAACGTTCAGTTGCCCTTCACTTTGTCTCTCTGTGCTTTTCTTCGGTGTTAAATTTTTATTTATTATTTATTTATATTTTTATAATAGAGAAAATAACCTCATAGCTCAGGGGTTCTAACATTTGACAAAATGGCGGACAGGGCTCCAGAATAAAAAAAATACTTATTTTGGATACTATTTATTTTAGTATCATCTAACATATAATAGTATTTGTTTTTCATTTAAACATGCATTTAAAATAAAACAAAACAGATATACCAAAATATAAATTAAAGTGATTTAACATTTGATCTCACTGGAACCATGAAGGTCCCACTTAATGATATTAGAATTGTATTTTTATGTCAAATATCAAAAATTTCAATAACATTATCAAATTATATTTGTTTTTTTTATTCTTTATAAAAACCTTTTTAACCTTTTTTAAGTGATACTTGATTATATTTCCTTGTTTATACTAAGAATAAAGAAAGTTCTACTGCTTACAAAACAAAAAAGGCAACATTTATTTTTCTAAAGCATCTCTTGTTCTGTTCACAGCATTACAGGAAACATTAGAAACATTAACATTAACAAGAAAAATTAGAAAATGTTTACTCAATGGCTGAATATCCGCGTGTTTTTCGTTGTGCTTCTGATTATGTTATTGCGACACTCACCGTGCCAGCAATGTATAATGTGCCACTTCACTCTTTTACTGGTTCATAATAAAGAATTTCAAATATATCCAGGACTATACTAAGTTTGCTTTCATACTTAGAGAAATTAGAAATGACTTAGAATTAGAGAAAGTAAGCGCTGGGTGGTGTGAAAAACCACCCACAAGTGCTGGGTAGAGTGGGAGAGAGATAAAAACGTATATGCGCAAACCTTTATGGTGTAAAAATAAATGTTAAAAATATGCTAGTACAATTCTTTTACGTACATTTTGTGTATATGGTTCTGCTTTTTAAAATGTGTTTATAAAGAAAGTCAAAGAAACCTTCATAATGGATTAACATTGAAAAAAAATATATATGTTTGTAAAAATATATTTACGATAAGTAAAATGTAAAATATGTAAAATATTTGAATGTTTATATGTAGGCCAGATTAAAACGTTGAACGGGCCACAGTTTGCCCATGCCTGTCTTAGCTCCTACACTGATGTTCAGTACTCTTACAACTACTCGCTACTGCCACCTAGTGTGTTTACACTTTATTCTAGTGGCACAAAAGCACGTTTACGACCCACTGGCTTGGTTTGAACAGGGTCGCGTCCCACAGGTTGACAAGCTACTCGCTCCCCTTATTTGTGTTCATAAGCATTGGGATGATATGTGCAAGCGGATTCTTCACTTTTACTCACAGACATATGTCAACCAGCTGGTCCAGCTCCGGGCAGCTGCACTCATACAAGTCCCTGCAGCTTGCGTGGCTCCGGTTCATTAAATCCCCCAGCTGATCCACGGCGCCCGCTGCTGGAGAGTCACACACGGACTTGAACTGCAGCACACGGGCGGCCTCGCCATACACGTGCCTGGCGCGCTGGTATGGCTTGAAATGCATTGCTGGAATAGGAAGGAGAAAGCAGTACGTTAATTAAGAATCGGGACTTGTTGGGCAGTTGTGATGCCGGAATGTTCTTTAAATGTAACAGTTCTCTGCTTTCGGAATCATGCCATATCCAAACCCTTGTTTTGGACTTCTTGTAATAGAGGGTTTTAGTCTCTCAAACAGATTGGTGTTGAATAAAGTTATAATAAAATAAATATTATAAGAAATAAAAATGGTATAATAAATGAAAAGACTGACAGCGCCAAAGTAACGTTTAGGAATTTGATTTCACTATTACATTAAGACACGTGTGTTTGTTACTCTGTAATTGCACTCAAGCAAATATGTTGTTTGCAATATTGACAATACATGTTCTAAATACCGTATTTACGAGTATAAGCACCTGCATAATTTTTCAGGAACAAAAAAAAATTGCAAAAAAAAAAAAAAAAACCTAAAATATCTAGCTTAATAATACTTCTCCTTTTATTTAGCCACTCCCAAGTGTCCCTTAGTGGCTAATATTTCTTTGGTTCTGTTATTGAGCCAAAACGGTAATATATGAGCACCCATCCCGTTTTTATGCGTCTAAAATGGGAAAAAAGGGGCTGCTTTTATGTGCGTAAATACAGTATCGTTTTGCAAATGGCCCATTCATTTTTTTTAATTACTTTTAATTACTTTAATTACTAATCATTTTTTGGTCATGGGGACCTGGAGCCATATCTCATCGTATTCATACTTATGGGCCCAGAATCCATCCAGGATTTAACAAGGTTTTGTTTTTAGTGTTTTGTGATGACCTTGTTGTAGTGTAGATGCAGGTGTTTTTTTCTAGACATTGAATGCCAGATATCTGGACAACGCTGGTTCCACTGTTTGGTTTGATGGGGGACGTTAACTTACGCTTAAATGACAGTCAATTGTAGACTTCTTATTGTGATGCAGCACTTTGTTACACGGGCTACAAAACAATTCACCCCCTCTCAAGTTAAATACATTTCACTAGAAGGGTACTGGACGTTTCAGATGTGTTGCTGACTTTACTCTCACCATGCTGTGTGTTGGCACTGAGGATGTCTTCACGCAGCTGTTCCGAGCTGATGCCCAGGGTCTTGCAGATTTCCTCTTTGCTGTACGGCTCGGGGTGAAGTACTTCTTCCAGCATTTCCAGCATCTCCTCCAGGCCCATCTGAAGCTCCTTTTGCAGATCCCCAAGTTTCATCAGCCGACTCCATTCCAGACCTCGAGCCTTGGCCAGCAACTGCAAACGTGAACAGATCAAGGAAAAGATTCCATAATGATCACAGTGTTCAAACCCTGATGAAGAGTGGGGATGTGTTCTTCTCTAGTGGACTACAGTGAGTAGAAATACATAGACAGTACTGTAGTAGGCACAAGAATGACCAATCAGACAACAGAAATCAAATCATCAGCACAAAATAAACAGATACTGAGAGAAGTCAAACTGTTTTCTCTCTAGATTTTGTTCTCTTTTTTTAATATGCAACATTTCTAGAGTCCTGGAATGTTTTTGTGTTTCGGAATTATTTGTGTTTCGCATGTCAAAGTTATTTGCTTCAGCTCGGAAAGATTTTTCTCATCAATCTCTTCACTTGGTAAGAATTATTCACTGAATCATTAATGATATGTTTAAAAGTCAATTTAACCCTATTAACACACTGAACTGGGGAGAAGTTGTACGTCAGTTCATGGCCAGAATCAAATTTGGAAACTGAAGCTCCATTTCAATAGTTTAATTTTAAAACCAGCAATATAGCTATCTGAGATCACTATACTTATATTAACCCTAAAACAAATGGGGTTGTGGCGCCATCTTCTGTAAATAATTTGTATTTCTAAATCTTTTGTTTGTAAATATAAATTATACGTTTAGGTTTTGACCTTGGTGGCAATGCGGCATTCCACCACCCTCATGTTGAAGTGAGAAGAAGCTGCTTTGTTCATCTCTACGCAACAGTTAGCGATCACAAACACAGCTCCTTCAGGCAGCTTCACGTCTGTGGCCCGTAGTGGATGAAACTCAATCAGCTTTGCCTGGAAAAGAATCCAAAAGACAGTTTACACTGTGTCAAAACTGCCACAGCTTCCTAAATTGCTTTACTTTTCCTTCTTCTGCTAAAAATGAAATGGACTGGTCCATTCCTCCGCCTTCGGTGCCAATGTAGCGTTCACACTTTGCACACGTCTCTGCAAGTGTCACCTGAAATCCCAATGAAAGCGCATCAAAGGTTGGAACGTTATGCTAATTACTTAGACGCACCTTAGACAGAGACTTCTGATTGGCTTCCATGGTGACTAAACCAGCACAGCACACTAAAGCGCTTGAACTAGAAAGTCCAGAGCTGGCTGGTATGGTTCCTTCCACCATACAACACATTCCTGCCAGAGATGACAAGTTTAAGTTTTCCTGTGAAGACAATGAGAAAGTTTAATACTTCAATGTGTTAACAAAACAAATTAATAAATGACAAATTTACCTAAATAACAGAAATAAAACGCAGAAATGCTTCGCAGTGGCTAAATAACACTGGAAGAAATTAAAACAAACTAAATACAATAACAAATAGGGCACCGGCTGTCAGCGTGAAACCCCCAAAAAAGCACATATATTGACATAGCAAGTGGAATCAAATCCCTACTGGAGATATACTATACTACATTTAGAAATAATATCTACCGATACAATTTTAGATCTATTATTCAAGTAAATTTACATCAAAGAGAAATACAAGTCACACGTTAGGTTTGCTAAAAGAAGCAAAATAAGTATTTTTAAGAGAAGTATTTTGTTAGAATATTTTTTTGAAAAGCCAGAACACGAAAAAGTAAAGAGGTACTTATGTTCGCCTCTTAAGGGCATTTTTATTTTGTGCCTGAAAAATAGGGGGACGCTTATATTCTCGTAAACAATACGGTGCCATCTAAAAAAAGTTTTTAAAAATATACCTGGATTCCTCGTACCCCACACAAGAAGTAATAATACCACTGGGGATTCTCTTTATCAATCAAGATGTTTTCCACAGAAAGACTGAAATCCCTGCCACAAATGATAGTTTTGTGAGATTTTTAAGATCAATAAGTGACAAACAGAACTGCTTATTCAGTAATCAAATCGGTTGGATTAAATCTCACTTGTATTTTGGATCCCTGTTGGCCAGCTGGATGGTTTGGGATTCATTCACAGAAACTGCAGCCAGAATATCCTGCTCTATGGCCATTGGGAGGACAGCGTATCCACAATAATCAATATGCTCTCCTAAAAAATCGATATTGGTATTGAATGATAAAATTAAGTAGCAGAAAATAAAAAAAATGTACAGTCGATACCACCTACCAATCAGATTGACCCTGCCTGGAGCGCGTGCGCAGAAGCGAGGTGTGTGACGGTATTTCTCATAAAAAGCTTCTTTTAAGTTCTGCAACCTGTTCGTATATATGTGGGTGGAAAATCTTAGTCAAAAAGCAATTATTTCGTACGTCACTTGTTCTGCTTTATCAGTTGAAGCTTACCTCTCGTTGTCTTTAAACGGCACTTTAAAACGTGTCGGAGCAGCAGCCATTGTGACGTTAGTTTTTCTTTTTAAATTGTGCTTTTTTAGTGAGTGTGTGATGTACTTATAAACCCGTTGCACAAAGTGGATGTGGCGGTATCAGGTGACGGTCACAGCCGGATTCATATAGTTGCTGACAACACGGAAGAAAGACATGCGAGTTCCTTTATTCGTTCGGGTTTCGGGTGAATTCGGAAAAAATCGGAAATGCGCGCGCATCGTAAGGAACGTCACTGCGTTTCGCGCAAAGCATTGTGGGTCGGAGCCTTTTCTCTCCGGTCAAAATGTCTGACATGGAAGATGATTTCATGTGCGATGATGAGGAGGATTATGACCTGGTAAGACAGGCTCAAATGTTCATTACAAACAGTGCATGTGTTTGTAAATGTGCAGGCTAAAGAGCGACTGTCTAAATTATATTTTTACAGTTTTCTGTTTCTTGGCAACTGATTTGTTTATAGCAGGCGGCTAGTTTGCTAATACTGTAGAGAGTTTAGGTCTTTATTATGACATTTTTCTCTATGTGTTGTTTCTATTTGATTAATTCTACATAACATATGCTACGTGTAATTATTCTTACTTTTTGTATAATTTATAAAAGTGCTGTGTGAATAATGTTAACTTACAGACTCGGATGAAGTTGACTAAATGACAACAAATTAATTGTTGGTATTAACACCGTGAGCTGTACAAAGCTAAACCGTGAGCAGCACAGCTAAAAGCACACTAATATTTCTGATGTAGTACAAGTTTATGCTTTTCCTTTACTGTGTGTGTGTGTGTGTGTGTGTGTGTGTGTGTGTGTGTGTGTGTGTGTGTGTGTGTGTGTGTGTGTGTGTGTGTGTGTGTGTGTGTGTGTGTG